>RJWH01000312.1:528575-939965 GCA_004363575.1 Solenodon paradoxus
ATATAAAACACTAAGCAGAAATTTGGGGGGTATGCTGTTATTCCTAGCCTGATTAGCACTCCCCCCCCGCCCCCCCCCCCCCCCCCGGTAGTATTAAAAGCTCCTGACCCAGAGAAACAAAGCAAAAAAACCCCCACAAAAACAAAAAAAAACACAACTCATTCCAGGCCTGTAGATTAATGAAAAGGATCTTCTTTCCCCTTTTCACTTAAAAATAAAGCCTTCTGTTTACTTGTTTTAAACATTGGCAAATGGGAACGTAAAACTTTTTAGTGTAACTACCGACCTTTGGATGAAAACTCTCCCTGAGTTGTGCCCTTAGTGACTCGTGGAACAGCTTTACCTTTTGGACCAAATGAAACCCAAGCAAGAAATGACCCAGCTCTTCTGAGAGGTCCTGGCCGTGGTTCTAAGTCCTCTCTTCTCAGCATGGGCACTGTTAACATAGAGAACCCATCAGTCTTCATTCTGGAGGGCTGGCAAGATGTTTTAGTAGCATTTCTGACCTCTGCCCACTATATGCTAGTAACACCATAACCCCTCCAGTTGGGACAAGGAGAAAAATCTCCAGATATTGCCAAAGAGGCCATAAAATTGCTCTGTGGGAGCCTTTTGCCACCCCCACCTGCCACCTCCCATCTTGAAGTGTATGCAGTACCGTATTAATGTAGAATATTTTCCAGATTTTCATTTTGCTCTTAAATATTTTGTCATATTTTAAATATCTTGATAGAGTAGATTTGACTTTACAGAACTGTAAGAATAGAGCACATTTATTCATTTAGTGATGAATGTGAGCATAAAGTTTGTCTTTGGCTTGAGAATTCAGCATGCCTTTTGAATTCTTAGTACAGTGTTTTTTCAGAATGGTGCAGGTTGGGACCTTTAGTGGATGAGGAAACTACATGCAGGGTGTATAGAGTCAACATAAAATATATTTCTTTCTTTGAAATAGCAGAGAGGCATTTGAAAACTACTGGCCTAGTGAATCTACATAAGCCCAGCCTTTCCTTTCAAACTGGAATATTCTGAATATACATCATAGCGGTAGGTGTCTGACCAGCCAGCTGAGCTATTTATCTAGTCAGGTTAAACTTATCAAATCATCTTGGAAATATGAAATATTCAAGCTTATTCGTTGCAGTAGATCTGTGACTTTCTTTTAACTTCAGTTTCTGGTGCATATCATCTTGTTTGCAAGAGGAGCAAGCTCTGAACTCCATCACATATTTTAGAACATTCTTGGCACGTTTACTTGTGGACTGAACATGCCTCCCCCTCCACGAGATCCTTAAAAAAGACAGTTGCACTTTAATTGTTTTCTTCATCAACATGCTTTTAAAAGTTCTGTTTTTCATCAGTATTTGATTAACTTTTGTAGAAATTGTGTTTTAGGGAAGAAAGGGCAAAAAGCATTTGTGTATTCATTCACAATCAAATGTAAATATGAACATAAAGACATCTAAAAATTACTCCAAATATACTGCTTCAACTCTTTGAAAAATTCATTTTGGAATGACATCCTTAAGTTAAATAACAGCCTATTGGGACTACAGTAAATGTGACATTTTGACATTACTAAGTCATGAATTCAGCTCTTAACAGGAAATTCTTGCCTTTCTAAAATCCATCACCAGTTCCAATCACTTTACGAGCTGCCTTCATTTCTATTTACTAAAGAAAATATATTTTTTGAGTTATTTCATTTTTTCAGTGAGTCCTTCCAGAAAGCATGTTTTCATCCTTTCAGTGTAGTAAAAACATTTCAGAACAGTTTCATAATGTTAGAAACTATGTCTTAGGCTAATTGTTCTTTTCTCTAAGGAAAAATTGTTAATGATTATTCAAAACTTATTTGTATATAATTTATTTTCACTGAGGAGGGTGTTATATCCTTATGTTTTTTTAAATTTAGATGATATCTGAAAGAGATACCAAAATATTTTCATGGTAGTTTCAGGGAGAAAAGTTTGTGGGGGTTTTTTTTTTCCCCCTCTGAGTTGTGTAGCATTCTGAATTTTATATTTGCAAAAAGCTCATTGAATGTATTACCCCAAAATGCACATGTTTATTTCTTGGCGACCTTACATATTATATATCATTGAGCTGCTATGCCTATTTTCTTCTAGGTGCTATGAAAGCAGGAGTAGAGGATACTAACGTGTGATTTGATTAAAAGCTTTATTAGAGTGGTATTTGTTTAGATGGCTTGCTTGCTAATATTGACCTTTAAAAGTAGACTAACTAAATAATGGTGCGCCCTGGTGACCTAGCAGTAGGACCATCGGATGTAGTCCATATATCCCAAGGAACCAACCAGGTTCGAGACCTGGATCCCGGGGGACCAACCAAGATGAGCAGCTAAATAAAATAAATGTTTCTGCCTACTTGCTTTCATTCTTGACTGCACCTTTCCCTTTTTTTTTTTTTTTTTAAGTAGACTAGCAATACTAGTATATATGAGAATAAAATTATCAGCAAAAGATGCTAAGTGTTGTCATCACAACCTAGGCAAAGAGGTATGTTGTTCCTTCATAAGTTAGTTTTGAGACTATTTGAAATTACTTTTTCACGTTTATAATTTTTTCGTTCAATTAATATCGATTTCATAACTTTGCAGATACTGTGTTAAGTTCTTACTCATAAGCTTTTAAAGCTTTCATCTGTTCTAGTAAATAATATCAAGACCACATTCTCTTACAAATAATAAATCTCAGATAACAAAATGACATTATATTCATCTGTATCCATATTGAGGTTAAAACTCGGTGTCACTTTTAACACAGTTTTTCATGCAATTGGTTCTGAAAGGTGATTATAAATAGCTCTTGAAGGTGAAAATACTATCATTTTTAAAAGATATATTATCATCTTACCAAAAAGTGATTCATTCGAATTTCATCTCTAAGGAATATTAACTGGTACAATTGGAGCTGCAGCTAAAGCTTAAATCAGCATTGCATGCCTCTTTCTAGATGTTCAGTAAAATAGCAAATTTTATGATATAGGAAAGGACGCAAATATTTGACATTTACAAATAATATGTTACTTGAGTTTCCACTTTCAGTTACTAAAGAAATCTTTGGAGCAAATAATACTGCTATCCATATATGAAGGCCATTTTTTCTAATCTTTAATAAGTCATAAAATTGTTAGTTTTTTGTCATTCTCTATGGGAAAATTAGTCTTTTGATGAGGCACTACTAAAAAGTAAAATTTCAGCAGAATGTAAAATTAAGCTTAATTAAATATTGCTTTTATATCTTCAAGAAAGAATTCCCTACAGTGTGTAATGTGGTCAGTAATCTACATGATCTTTATTGTATATTAAGAGTTTTAAGAAATCATTCATCTCACAGGTTTTAGTTTGTGATATTTGTAAATAAGTAGATAAAGCTGATCACACTTTTATTTTTAGGTTTAAACTTTCGTAGTTTATTTTGAACAATTACTATGAATTTCAAGAATTGAATTTATTTTATATTTCACTGTTATATTTATTTCCGATTCAGATTGAAAAGCTCTTTGAATTTATAAATGATAAAAGTGATTGTTAGTTACTTTAACCAAATCTGGCTTCTCTTAACTCCTCTGACTACATAAACTAAGTAGTAGTTTATCTGTTTTATCATGTGTAAGAAATATCCTAATTATTTACGGAATTTAAAGATCTAAGAATAATGTCACTTTTTTAACTTTGTTTTTAAAGGTGACGGATGTGGGCATACTGTCCTAGGCCCCGAGAGTGGAACCCTTACGTCCATAAACTACCCGCGCCCCTACCCCAACAGCACCGTTTGTGAGTGGGAGATCCGCGTGAAGATGGGAGAGAGAGTGCGCCTCAAGTTTGGTGACTTTGACATTGAAGATTCTGATTCTTGTCACTTTAATTACTTGAGAGTTTATAATGGAATCGGAGTTAGCAGAACTGAAATAGGTAGGAGACGTTTTATAAATGTACATGTAATACATCATTACCCTGAGTTTTACACGAAAGCAATTTTTGATACTTGCCATTGAATAACTATGCTGTATAGGATACGTGGGAAGTTACTGAAATGTGAAAAATCTCAAATGTGAATCTTATTCTTTTGGTTCTTGTGATTTTTAAAAACAGAAAACTTTATTGAAGGAACATTACATAGTTGAAGGTATGTATCGTCCTAGACAACAGCTGTGTGTCATACATTAACTTTACCACCGAGAGTCCTATTCTATCCCTCACCATATAAGTGACCCCTTTTACCTGATGTACCCACTCCCCCGCCCCCTGCCCCCCTTCCCTTCTGGTAACCAGTAATTTTCTGTAGACTGAAAGTAAATTTTTGTTTGTTTGGATTCATTTGTTTGGTTTCTCTATATAACACATGAGTGAAATCATGCAATGCTTCTCTTGCCCCTTCTGTCTTCACTAAGCATAACTTCCTCTAGATCCATTCATGTTGCGTATCATGGGATTTCACCTTTATAGAGCAGAATAATATTCTGTTGTGTATATATACCACATTTTCTTTATCCACTCATCTGTCATACTATTTCTAAGAAAGAGGAAATTAATTATTCCTCTCTTTTTGGAGGGTAAGGTTGATCATTTTATTTGTAGCTGAAGAATACAAATATAAGTCATGCTTAGGCGACAGTAAATCATGGTGATCACAAGCAGGTGTTTGGCATCCAAGCTTCCTGGTATTAAATCCTCACTCTGCTGGGACCTTTCTTTGTGACCTTGGGCTAGTTACCTGACCTCTCTATTTCTTCACTTATACTAGTTTATGCCCTATTTTTAGGTGTAAAGTGGTTGGATTAACACATACATATTCTTACTAAATACAAGCCTCTATTGCTGGTAGTCTTAAACTATGAGCAGTTGCTTTCAATTATGTCTGCTTATTAGTCACCTGGAAGGACTTTTAATAATACAATATAACCTGGTTTCTATTCTTGACCAATCAGAATTAATTGAATGGGACCCATACCTCATGGGTCTCCCAGCTTTCTGGGAGAATTTGCAGTCAAGTTGAAAGCCCTTGGCTTAGAGATTAGCATGTTACTCTCAAGAAAAGTGGAAAAATTTGTAAGACTATTTTAGTGAACTGACATCATATTGTTAAGCACTCTTGAATTTTCATTTGGAAACTTTCGTGAGTTGAATGTGTAAATGTCTTTTAGAACTATAATCAGAACCCCAGTATCCTGTTCTTTAAGCACCATACTATAGTCATCCTCTGACCTCCTCTTCCTCTCTAGTCAGATTCATTACTTTTAAGCCTGTTAGATAGGAGAGAAATAATTCCTGTCTGCTTCCCTTACTGCTGATTGATAACCTCTGTTTTCTCTGAGTCAACTCTTGATCAACCTGGTATCTTGATTACCAGGTGTGCATTGCCATGACTATATGGCCTTGTACAAACTTTTAGGAACTCAGATGGTCTAAGGATATAGAAAACATTATTAGAACAACACTGACAGAAGACAGCTGGATATTGAACTCCTCTTGATAGGATACAATTTGGAGTAAACAAGAATACCACTGGAGTTATCTTTAACAATGGAGAAAGGTAAACCACAATTTGATCAAGCTTCAAGCAGTTCACAAAAAATAAAGAAGATAAATACCGACCATAAGGACTACATATAAATGGCATTTTTAAAAGTCTAAGAGTGGGAGGAACTGTTGCACATTTTCCAAAGGTAATGCATATGTCGACCTTCTTTGGATCTTGATTCAGACTTCCCCACTGCAGACATTTTTAAGATAATTAGAAACATTTAGGAAGAGCAATTGGGCGTTCACTGATAGCTGAGGTTGATGATTGTAGATGTGGTTATGTCAGTATAATTTTTTTTTTTTTTTAAGTTCTAATTTGTAAAGATGTTCTGAACTTCAGACAGAGTATCAAGGTTTATTTTTAAAAATTTCTTCCCCCAGAAAGTCTAGGGAGAAAGAGATAACGTTCAGAATGGTACATTGGTGAAGCTGTGCATAGACCCATTGGAGTTGTATGCTCTCACTCTACTTCTCTGTGTTTTTGAAAATACCCATAATGAACACTGATGGTTGTTGTTGGATGTTTTTAAGAGGGAGTGAAGGAAGAAGCATTTTGAGCCTAGGTGGTTTTTCTTTTATTACTTCACATAACTATATGCTTTGTAGCATATAGAATTTGCACCTCAGTCTGTGTGCAATTCATACCACACCTGCCATCAGAGTGCCAGTGCCCTTTACCATCACCTTATTAACTCCTTCATTCCCTTGTTCCTTTGTCTCTCCACCTCCCATAGCCACAGTCTTGCATCCTGTGAATATTTCAGAGATTTGTCTGTCTGCTTTGTTTCTTCCACATGTGAGTGAAGCCATCTTGTACTTCTCAGTCCCCACTCTCCCACCCCATCCCCCAGCTTGTTGCAAGAGGCATTTTTTTAGCAGCTGCATAGAATTCCATTGATTATGTACACACAGCTTCTTTATCCAGTCATCTGTTGTTGGGCATTTAGGTTGTTTCCACGTCTTGGTTATTGCCAACTGTGCTACTGTGAACATAGGGATGCAGATGTTTTTCCTGATTAGAGATTTTGCACCCTCTGGGTATTTGTCCAGAAGTGGGATTGCTGGAGCAAGTTATAGATCCATCTTTATTTTTTTGAGGAATCAATACTGTTTTCCAGGGAGGTCACACTAAATTACTCTCCCACCGACAGTGGAAGGGGGTTACTTTTGCTCCACATCTTCTCTAACTACTCTCTTTGTTATAATGTCATATCTCATAACTTTTATTTGCATTTCTCTGAGTGAGTGATGCAGAATTTTTTTCATGTGTCGGTAGTGTCTTCAGCCCTTTTCCCCTTTTTTTGAGTGGGTTGTTGAAGCATATGAGCTTCTTTATGTTTTGAAGATTAAGCTCATCTGATATGCAATGCAAATGTTGTCTCTCACGTAGTGGGTTGTCATTTTGTTTTAGTGGTGATTCCTTTTGCTCTACAGAAACCTTTTAGTTTGATGTCCCAATTGTTTAGTTTTACTTTCATTTCCTCTGGTTGATGTCATGGAGTGTTTTTCCTACATTTCTTCTGTATATTTTATGGTTTCAGATCTCATATCCAAGTCTTGTATCAAGTTTGTGTTAATTTTTACGTATGGCGTTAACAAGTAACCTAGCTTCATTTTAAAAAATAATTTACAGTTGGCTGTCCAGTTTTCCCAGCACTGTTTGTTGAATAGACTTTCCTTACTCTGTTCTTGGCTCATTTGTCCATTTGTCATAGATAAGTAGCTCATATAGGTATGTTATTATTTCTGGGTGCTCAATTGTATTCCGGTGGCTTAAGTCTTTTTTGTTGTTGTTGTTCCAATATAATATTGTTTTTATGACAATCACTCTGCAGTATAGTTTGGAGTCAGGGAGTGTGATTTTTTTCATTTTACCTTTTTTTTTTAAGTTATCTTTGTTTATTTGAGATCCTTTTTGGTTTCATGCAAAATTTAATATTTTTTGTTCAGTTTGGTTGAAAAATGACCCTGGAATTTCAATAGGGATTGTATTAAATCTGTATATTGTTTTGGGTAAGATGGCCATTTTCGCTGTGTTAATTCTTCCAATCCATGAACATAGTATAGGCTTCCATTTTTGTGTCTTCTTTGGAGCACAGGCTTTAATTCACTGACTGAAATCTTATTGCAGTCTTAGTACTTAATTGCTGAGAGTCCTTTCTACAAGTCATTTACAATGCCTTACTTCATAGTCCTCTTATGAAGATTACTATAGGAAGATTAACTGCAGTACATGGGGTATAGTAGATGTGCAATAAATCTGAACTCTCCCTTGTTTTCATTGTTTTGTTTTTCCTTATTCTCTCATCAGCTGTGAGAGTAGTGAGTTGTAAAAAGGGTAAAGGGACTGACCGATGATGGTTTCTGTTGGATTTTCCATTGCATTCCTTCTGTATCACACCTACCAGACTCACTGGTCCTTCATTTTGGTAGCAGTCTATAGTTAGTGGTAGAAAGGTGATTCTCTTGACTTATACAGAAAAATAAAGATAATTTAAGGATAGTTGCTTAAATGTCCTGGTTAAATGAAGGTGAATATGCAGAGAATTTACAGGATAGAAACAAATAGCATGTGGAAACCAAGATTCCAGTGATAATGGTAACGAAGCCTCTTTTCTCCCTGTATCTCATCTCCGAACTAAAAAATGACACCGGCTCACATGAGCTGCATATAAAAATAGTTCCCATTTTGGTAGAAAACTTATGGTTTTGGTTTTATGTATATGGGGTTAATATTAGGGAATCTTCCCCCGCCTCCATCCCTTGGTGATGTTATGAAATAATCAACAACATAAAATGAAGAGAATGGTTTCTCAAGGAATTTCTTTTGCCATAAAACAATTGCAAGTTGTTTTATCAAAAAGGGCACTTAGGGTTTGTTTGGCAATTGGGCAGTTATTTGTTGTTCTCTTAGAAAAAGGGTAGTAAGTGTGCTATTTAAATATATGCATTTATTATGATTTTATGCAGCTACTTTCTAACCTGCTAAAATGTTCAGAATTATTTTTGATAGTACTCACTGTAGTGGTGCTTATTTCACTGACACAGATGTGTGATTCTCTTTATCTGAATCCTGTCCCTTTTTCAGCAGATTGTGCTGAAATAAGAAAATTCTCGGGGTGCCCTGGTGGTCTATTGGTTTAGTGCACTGCAGCGCAGTCCACAGGAATCCCAAGGCTTCCTATTTAATAAGACATGGGACCAGGGGAAACAACTAAGATAAACAACTAAATAAAATAAGTGTTTCTTCCTCCTCTCTCTTCTTGCCTGCCTATCTGCTCACCTTCACTCTTGCCTTCACTTTTCCTATGAAAAAAAAGAAAATTATCTTGTGCTTTGATTTTTGCATTTTTTAAAATTATTCTTTAATCCTAGGTGTCTGATACGGTATTTGTAAGGGTGGAAATTGAAGTGATTATTGTTTTATTCTTAACTTTTACTAAACATATACAAATATGTATCTCCAGACAATTGTGCAATGTATTCTTTTCTCTCTCTTACTACTCAGGTATCTTTTCATATTGGTCCTTAAATAGCTACTTAGATAGTAGTTAGATAGCATCAATTCCCCAATGGATAGTATCAATTATTCCAAAGGGAACATTTTAAAACTAATTAAAAAAAAATCTTTGCTTGTTTGTAACCTTTCCCCACTCTATGTATTTCTATAATTCTTCTTGGATTTTCTTTAAAATGCCTATTTTTAATTAACTTTTGGGGGAAAGAGATTGTAGTTGGATCTAGAAGTGAAGCTAAGTATTTGAAAGCCTTCTTCGATATTAATGGAAAACGAATAGAGAAGAAAAAATAAGGAAAGTGTACGTGCTTTTGTGTTTGAAGTTAGGTATAAATAAATACATTCTTATTCCTTCATCCACTGTACCTTTTGAAATTGTTTCTTTTCAATCATCTTGATATTTACTAAAAGGGAAAACACGTCTTCAGGATTTTACTAATGTTTCCATATCTCTTACATGTTCAGTTTCTCTTTCTATATTGTTTGTCCTTTTTCTCTATACGATACTTATACATTCCTTTTTTTAACAGAAAAATAAATTTTCTTTCTCTTTACCCCAGATCTCTTGAAAAAACTGTAGTGGTGATAATACTATGTTTTTCTCAATGATGATAGCTAATTTTTTTTTAATTTCTTATTCTGTAGCGTCTCTGGTTAATGACAAAAATAACTACCATGTGGAAAGTGCTTGCTTTATGCCAGGTACTATGCAAATCACTTTCATCAGTTAGTCATAGTCTTCACAAGAACCATTGAAATTATACTGCTTTACCCCCATTTTCTGAAGAGAAAACTAAGGCACAAAGAAGTGAAATAACTTGCCCAAACTCCCACAAGCTTAAGCAGAATTCTGTCCTAAGTAGCCTGACTCTAGAATTGACATTTCTTGATATAAACCCTAGATACGCTAGATTTCACTGAATCCTGTACATTATTCTTATAAAACAGAAAATGAAAGAGAAGATACGCAATTTGTCCAAAGTTACAGAAGCAGAGATAGTCTGGCTAATAGCAAAGTCTATTAACTGTTACCCCCATGCTGTGTCCTCTTAGAGTAATAGATAACAGGTCCTCAGTCTTTTGCTATACAGTCCCCATTCCCCAGACTGTTGACACTAGCCATCTGATGTTCACAAGCATTAACTTTTTTCTTTCAGTTATTTTTGGTATAATTTCAGATTTGAAAAGAAAAATCACTAGGATGAGATAAAGAATTTCAATATGCTTTTAGCCTAGTTTTGAGGTATTACCATTTTACACATATGCTTTATTCCTCTCCACACACACCTACACACTTTTTTAAAAACTGTCCTAGAGTAAGTTTCATACATGATGTCCCTTTATTCCTGTATACTAAAATGTGTATTTCCCAAATACTAGGACATTCCCTTTACACGACTACAGAACAGTTCTCAAAATAAAGGAAATTAACATTGATGTAGTACTTAGCTACATTTAGATTCCTCCAGTTATCCAGATAAAATCCTTTTTTTAGCAAAAGAGATGGTCAGATTATGTATTGCCTTCAGTTGTCATGTCTTCTTTTAGTCTCCATTACTGTGGAGGTTAAAGGAGAGGATAGTTCCTCAGTTTTTCTTTGTGTTTCACATTGTTGACATTTTTGAAGTGTATGGGCCAGGAATTTTGTTAAGATGGTCCTTGATTTGATTTGTCGGATGTTTTCTCGTGATCCTCACAGGTTCAGGTTATGGACTTTCGGAAGGAACAGAGGTGATGTTCTCCGTGCAGCTTATCAGGAGACATACGATGTCGATTTCTCCTATTACTGGTGCATGTTAGCTTTGATCTCTTAGCTAAGGTGATTTTTCTCAGATTTTTACATTCTAGCTTTTTTTTTTTCATAATCAGTATGCATCTTGTGGTATGACTCTTTGAAATGAAGTAAATGCCCTGTTGCTCTTCAGATTTGTTACCCACTGATTTTGAAAACCATTCATTCTTGACTGAATCAGTTATTACTATAAATGTGTAATGGTAGTTTTCTAGTTTCATTTTTTTTCTTCCCTATGTATTAGTTTTTTCCTTCTGAAAAAGGCAAACTATTCCATTCCCTTCTCTCCCATATGTTTGTTTATATTAGTGTGGACACATGAGTTCCTGGTATCAATCTGTAGTTTATTATCCTTTACTATCATCATTTTATGCTCAGATTGTCCAAAATTTCCAGTAGGAGTCTCTTCAAGCTACCTCCTGTATCCTGTTGTGACGTCCTCATAATTCTTTAAGAACTGCTTTCCATTCTGGCATAGAATATTCTAGATTTGTCTTGTAATTACTCTGCCTCAATCCTGAAATTAGCACTTACTTCAAGAAACCCTGATTCTTTTTAATGGAAAATGGTATTAGAAACCAATATCTGTTTTCTAAGTTTTTGATCAGTGACTTCCATGCCCTATCAGCAGACAGATTTAGTAAATACACACACATAGATGCACACACACACACACACACAAACACACAAATACTTGCATAGATACATGTATGCATTATATTGATCTTTACATTTATCAGCCTGTGTTTACTTTTTTAAAGGAAAGATGCAGGCAAGAATAAAGGTGCGAAGGCAGGTAGGAAGACAAAGGAGGAAGAAGCATTTTAATTTATTTTTATTTGGTTGTTTACAGTGCTTGTCCCCCCCACCCTCCATCCCCCCACCTGAGATTTGAACCCAGGGGTATGTGGCCTGTACTGCTTCAAGAGACGATTGACCCAACCACTGTTCCACCAGAGCACACCCATATGACTGCTTTTTAACATGTGGTTATATGGGTTGCTTCCAGTAGTTCTCAGTTACAAGAATATGGCAATAAATGTGCTTTTGTGTTCTTGAAGATGTATCTTCAGAATAAATTTTTGAAGTATAGTTACTGATTCAAAAGGTAAAATATATATATATATATATATATATATATATTTCAATTCCCCTCTATTAAGGGTTTTGCCAATTTGCATTTCCACCAGCAATGACTAAAAAGACCTGTTTCCTCATAGACTTGCCAACACAGTATAGTCATACTTCTAAGTTTTGTGAATAGGTAAAATATTATCCAGTAGAGATGTAATTTGTGTATCTCTTATGAATGAAGTTGAATTTATCTGGCTTTTTTTTTTCTTTTGGTCTGATAATTTTGTTTGCCCATTTTTCTGTCAAGATTTTTCCACTTTCAGGTGTTCAGAATTCTCTATCTTTTGATGATGTTATCCTCAATGTGATATGCGCTGCAAACAAATTCTCAGTTGTTATCCTTTGAATTTGTTCATGTGCTTTGTTTTACTTTATTTTGCCATGTAAACTTCGTAAAATATAGGTAAGTGGTCAGTTTTTTATATCTGGATACTCAGTCATAATTGGAAAGCCTCTCCCTGCATCCCCATAAAGATAAATGTACCCATGTTTTCTTGTACGTTTATGTGGATTTGTTTTTTTAATATTTAGATCCCTGTTCTGTTTGGGGCTATTCTTTTGTATGATAGGAAGTATAGGTGTAACCATCTTATGTTTTCCAGGTGACTAACCATTCGTCCTACCATCATACGTTTAAAAGTTCATCTTCGTCCCAGTAGTTTGAAATACTGCCTTTGTCATATGCTCAATTCTCTATGTACTTGGGTATTTTTCTGGACTTTTTGTTGGATTCCACTGGTCTGGCCTCTCAGTTGTAGCTATAAAGTTTTATCATGTATTTCTATTTGGTTTATATGCATCTTGGGCGTTCACTTTATTCATGGTTATTCTTATCTGCTTATCCATGTGAGGTTTAGTATCAACCTGTCTGACTTCATAAAATGTTTGTTGGTATTTTTATTGGTATTATTTATAAATTATCTTTGTGGTGAACCATCCTATTCAAGAACAAGAGATGCTTTTCCATTTGTTGAAATCTAATTCTGTTATCTTTCAGGAATGTTCAACATTTTTCTCATGTAGTTTTACACATTTTTTGTTAAAATTACTCCTATCATATCTTACCTTTGTTGCTCTTGTAAGTGGAGATGTTTTCTTAGCTGCATAGAATTTTCTTTCATAAAAGGTATGGCCACCCTTCTTTCCTCCCTTCCATTTCTGCTGGCTCTTCTAGGGATTCCAGGTAGCTAAGGAATGGCAGTTGCATTGCTGCTATGCCAGTGGGGAAGGGGAGGCCTGTGGAGAGAGACCATCATCATTTGAGTCATGTTGACGGAGCCCTAATTTTTGTGTCTGACCTAACTGTTATCTCTCCTCTTGGATCCCAGGTCTGAGACTCAGTTGTCAGTACACAATTTTGTAGAAATTAGAAAAGTAGAAAGTGCACAAGTAGGAATCTCAATGGTTTGGGAAAAATGGAGTATAGTCCAAGTGTCTTCTCTGTTGTCCTCCTTACTGGGGTCCCAGCCAATGTGAGCCCCTCAGCTCCTCTGCCTTGGACTTCAGCTGGGCAAAGGGCTTCCCCATTGTCTCCATACCTTCCAGACCAAGCATCTCTGAACTCCTCCTCACACGGCCTCCATCACAGAGCCTCTCTGAACTCCTCCTTGCAAGGTCTCCATCATAGAACCTCTCTGAACTCCCCCTCACACAGCCTCCATCACAGAGCCTCTCTGAACCTCCTCCTCGCACGGCCTCCATCACAGAGCCTCTCTGAACCTCCTCCTCGCACGGCCTCCATCACAGAGCTCCTCGTTATTGTGCCTTCTCATGTCTCCTGTGTTAGTCACTGAGATGCAGAGGGCGCTACACTGTACGATAGCATTGCCTCAGTGGTATCTGATTCCTCAGTGATGATGTTTTGTTCCTCTTGTGAGCATCTGTGTCATCATCTTTGTCATGTCAGTTTCTGATGATAGATACTTTGCATGCTGGATGTCACAGCCATAGAATTTCTTTTGAGCCAAATCCTTAACATTTGAAAACAAAATTAAGAAAACTAAAGGTAGCTCTCATGAAATACATTGATGAGTTCCTTTCATGGGAACTAAACTTTTGGATGTGTCTCTAATGCAGAAGCATTCTGTGAGGTTGTTGGTTGTATTTCAGAGTAAAGAAGCCATATACAGTTCAAAAGACTAATATTTGTGACCTGGAATGGTCAAGTAGTTTTTGGCTAGAACAAAGGAGAAGCAGTGAGGCTTTGTCTAAAATGATGTCATCACCTCAAAACATTGGCTTTCGTGTTTTGAGTCAGATCACTGAGGAATTGAAAGTTGTCCCATTTCTCATCAGCATTCAACTGACTGAAGCAGTATGCTATGTGATTCGGACTCTCTCAAGACTCGTAGAGGAAATATTAAATATTAAAATATTAAAACGATTTTGGTATCACCTAAGTGGCTGAAAAGTGTGTTTTTCCAGAAAACTTTTGCAAGGAATTTCTTGGTATGCTGAGTATGCCTCACCTGTGGTGCTTGGTGAAACATCTGGATTTGTTGGAGTCTGCACATTGCTACGATTCATTGCTTTCTGCATCAGGATACTTGGCATGAGAAACTCTGCTAACTCATCTGTCAATTAAGCAAGAGCCAGGGCCTTGAGGCACCACTTTTTCAAAAGTTTTTTTTTAAGAAATTGAGACAGAAGATGAAGCTCCTTCTATGCCAAAGGATGTTTTTATCCCCAGAGATGTCTTTAAAGCCCTTAATTAAAAGTTTGACAAGAGAGAAGGGAAAAGCCTACTCAGAAGAAGGTGATGAGGGAGACTGGTTTTGTTTCATGGATAGTGGTAAAAACTATATGCTTTTTGTCTAAGCTGCTCTTAAGAGTATATTGGAGAAGGCAACTTTGTTTATAATCACAGAAATGCCAAAAAAATTTAAACGAAGTATAATCCCACTATCAGTAAAAATATACAAATTCAGTATTTTGCATGGGTGTGGTGAAATTGGTATTTTATTTGTAAATATTTAGGACATAATAGTTTGGTGTAACTCACCTTGGGTAGCAGTCTGGTAAGGGATAAATATGTGTGTGTGTGTGTGTGTGTGTACACACACACACGTACACCTATACATATATAGAGAATATATACACATATGCACTTATTTATAGAGAGAATAGTTCCTAAGGAAAAACTTCAAAAGACTAATAAATTGTGTTAAGAAAATGTTTATTGCAATATTACTTCATAGAGAAATTGGAAGCAAGATAAATTTCTAATGAAATTGTTAAGTAAATTTAGGTGTATCTACCATATAACCAGTTTTTTTTCTATCACTGATTGCTATGAGCATTCTATCATCAAAGTGATACTGCTAAATTCCCTTTGAAGCATAGTGAATACCTGCTACATCTCCTTTTAAATATATACCAAATAGCCTACTTGGTTAAAAGGATATGACATCTCTGTCATCCTACATTATGCTTTGCAGGTGAGTCTGCTAAATCCAGCCAAAACCAGCAGTTTATAGTGAGACAGCCTAAGAGAAATTACGAGAAGACATCTCAGTCATTTGAAAAGAGACCATGAAATCAATCTACACCTGACATTGAAATTTTATAGCGTAACAGCTTGCTTTGGTCTACCTGGCATAAGCCAGTAATCCTTGAACTCAACTTTTTAGAGAAACTGTGCTGATGGATGTTATTTAATAACAGCATCTGCTCTAAACATTTTCCAGGTATTATCATGACCTCTTCTGAATGGTAGAATCTTCAGCTGCTCATTTGCCTTCTCCCACTATTCTGAATGTTCTGAGAGCAAACTATCTGCTTTATCAATCCTCTACATTCCTAGCTCATTTCCTGAATATTCAGGGACTCAATAATATATGTTTAATAAATTTGTCTTGTTTTGTTTTTAAGAAAGGTTGTAGGCAGAATGAAGGCAGGCAGAGAGAGGAGGAAGAAGCAGTTAAAAACTTTTCATCTTGTTTGTTCCCGCAACTTGGGGTCTTGAACACAGGTCCTTGGGATGTGCGTGGAGTATATCTGACAGATTTAACCAGTAAACCATGAGGGTGCACCAGTAATTCATTAGTTTGAGAATTCTAGGCTTTGTTTGTGGGATTAGAGATACTATTGTACATAGGCACTAGAAACTATTCCTTCCTCAGTTTGTAAATTAAGGTGGATATTCTTTAAGCAAGCTCCATTTCACTCTGTTGGTAGTGGACAAAGTTAATGCTTTTGCTCTAGCAAGTAGCTGTCACTTTATCTGAGTTATAGGTTTCTAAGAGGAGCATCATTGCACTGGCACACTAAGTGAAGTGATCATCTGTTGAGTTGAAAACAAAACCATGTTTCTGAAATTCAATGCCGATATTTATTTCACCTATCTGAAATGAGATGAATCTCTCTTCTCTTTCAAATACAGAATGTGTTCATTTAACACCTTCTAGAGTTAAATGTTCATCATCTATCAAAAGTGTGGTTAACAGGACATTAACAGAGGTGTCATAACAAATGAGCCAGGTCAAATAAATAGTGACACGGACTAGGGATAAAACAGCATTGCTGTGAACTTGGCTTCAGTCCTGGGGACGTCAGGCACTGGTGGGGCTATGCAAACTGCAGTAGTCATTTTTTTAGGTACAGCCATTTGGAAAACTGGCTCAGTTGCCCTTTTTATTTAACTTGTGCTTTTTTCAAGAGACGCTAAAAATTCAGGATTTATGTGAAGTTCTCAGATTTTTTAAATCTTAACAACTAATTCAAACTTTCTGAAATGGTGTATGACTCAAATCTACACAGGCCATAAGGTCATGTGAAATACATCACCTACTGATTTAAGCCCTGAGCTAACAATAGATACCCACTTGTGCTCTGTATTTCTCTCAGGTTTGATCAGTCAAGAGTGAGATATTTGACTGTACACCAAAATAAATTTCTAATTGATTTCTGTTGTGTCCTAATATTAACAGCTTAAAACCATACAACTTATCTCAATTTCTAAGATCAGAAATCTAGGCATGGCAGGACTGGTTTCAGTGCTTAGGGTTTGGTCTGCCTGAAATCCAGGTGTCAGCTGGGGATTCCTTTGTCCTTTGAAGGGTCTACCTGATTAGATCTGACCTACCCAGGAAAATCTACTGTTTGCCAGAGATATAGTATACAGGTAGTTTAAAAAAAATTTAAGTCAGGGACTCCTTGTAATAAAAACTCTAGAAATACAAAATGATTTCATATCAGGGAACCTTTTAAAAGTAAATACACATTGAAAAGTTCAGCTTCACTAATTTATCGAGAAAATAGCAAATCACCAGTTTGTTTTCTTTCTAATATTGCTGGGAGGGGAGTAATATAAATGGATACAGCCTTTCTGAAATGCTGTTTAATGGCAGTATTTGTTAAAGTCAGAGTGTGCCTGAATGGATGAATAAACAGATGAATAGCACTGTGCTGTATGTGTATGCACATGTATGCATTTATGTTCATGTGATGATGCTGTAATTGTACAAGATAAATCCTATTATTTTCATTTGACAGATGATGGAGCTGGGGCATAGAGAGCTGGCCTCCAAAGTGTTGTTAGTGATTATCTCAATAGGATTTTTATGGGATGGTTTTCTCTCTCTTATTTTAAATTTTTGTGAAGTTTATAGATTTTTTTAAAGTTTTTACACTCAAAAGGGGAAAAGAGTAGTAAAGCTGCTGGAAGAACTCATTATTAATGGCAGTCGTGTAAATTTCAAAATTTGATCTCAGTCATTTTAATTGTAGAAAAAGTTGTACATATGAACACATCTATTGCATCATTATCTAAATTACAGAAAATTTGGAAACCTAAATGTCTGTGGTAAAAGAAATAGGTAAACTATGATTTAGCCACTTGAAGGGAAGTATTACGAAGGGCTTATAGCTGTAGCCCCGGTCCCTCCATTTCCTTTGGCACGTTCATGTGTTCATGTATCTTAGTCACTTTCTCCTGTGAGGCTGCCTGGCACTCACTGCTCTTCTTCTGTAACATTGCCAGCCCTGCACCCAAACATCCCTCTTGAAACCAGGCCTCCACATGGTGACCCACTTACATCTCTTCCCGCTGAAAGTTGCAACCTTTCCTTTTCCCCAAAAGACAGGAGACATTTGTTCTCTGTTTCAGCAGACTGGATAGGTCTTCTCATTTCTCACAGCTCCCTCTGTTCCCAAAAGATTACAGTGTTTTTTTCTATCAGTTTTAACACGTCTGCATAGCAGTTTATCCGAAGCATTCCAGGATGCTGGCTAGGTTGTTTGTTCTTTCCAGCTATTATGAATAATGCCACTATGAGCTGTTGTGGATATGGTTTTGCATGGATGTATGTTTGCCTGTGTCATGGGTATACTCTTAGGAGTAGAACTGCTGACTGCTGGGTCATCTGGTATTTATGTTAATTCTTTTGAAGCACTGCCAGACTGTTTTCCAAAATGGCCTGACTATTTCACAATCCCACCAGGACTGTATGAGGTTTCTATTTTTTCTGTATCCTTGTGAAGAACACTTATTACTATCTGTCTTTTTGATTCTGGCCTTGTTAGTGAGTGTAAGGGAGATCTTGTTGTGTGTTTGATTCGCATTTCCCTGATGTCTGATAGATATTTTTGGAGGGGTGTGGTGTAGATTCTGTGGGTTTGAACAAATGTATAATGACTTGGGTCCATGGTTATGGTATCCTACAGAGTATTTTCACTGCCCTGAAAGTTCTTTCCCCCCCTGCCCCCTAGTGGTTGCCCCTGGTAGCTACTGCTCTTGTTATTGTGCATCGTTTTATCTTTCCAGGATGTTATATAGTTGGAATCAAACAATTTTGTAGTCTTTTCAGCTTGCCTTCTTTAAATTAGTAATATGCATTTAAAATTCCGTCATATATTTACATAATTTGATAATTCATTCTTTCTAGTGCTGAATAATACTCGTTGAGTTTATCCTTTCACCTACTGAAGGAACGGTTGTTTCCAGTTTTAGCTGTTATAAATACAACTGCTGTCAACATTAATGTATTGTATGGATATATTTTCAGCTCTTTTGGGTAAATATCCAAGTGTGTGATTGCTGGGTTGTATTGTAAACTGTTTAGTTTTGTCAGAAATCAGCAAACACTTCCAATCACCAAGCACTTCCAGTACCATTCTGCTTTTCCATCAGCAGTAAATGATAGTTCATGTTGCTCCATATCCTTGTCAACATTTGGTATTGTCAGTATTATGGGTTTTCACTTTTCTAATAGGTATGTAGAGATATTGTTCTAATTTGCATTTTCCTGATGACGTATAATGTTGAACTTTTTTTATATCTTTGTGCGTGCACGCTCTGTGTGTGTGTGTGAATATATATATATATAAAATTTGGTGAGGTATCTGTTAAGATGCTTGGACTAGTTTTTGCTAGGTTTGTTTTCTTACTGTTTTAAGAGTTGGTTTTTTTTATAGTTTAGGTACCATTCTTCAACATGTGTCTTTTGCACATGTTTTCTCCCAATCTGTGACTTGTTTTCTCATTCTCTTGACATTATCTTTTGCAGAGCTGAAATGTTTAACTTTTATGAAGTTCAACTTATCAGTTATTTCATTCATGAAATATATCTTTTGTGTTCTATCTAAAAAGTCACCACCATACCCAAAGTCATCTAGGTTTCTCCTCTTATCTTCTGGGAGTCTTACAGTTTTGCATTTTACATTTAGGTATGTGATTCATTTTGAGTGAATTTCCGTGGATGGTATAAAGTCCCTGTATTTGTTTCATTTTTTTGCATGTTAATCTCCAGTTTTTCCTATACCATTTGTTGAAAAGACTATCTTGCTTTTGCTAGTTTGTCAAAGAACAGTTGACTCTTGTAGATCTGTTCTGTTCTGTTGATGTATTTATTGATTTTTCCCAGTACAACACAGTCTTGATTACTGTAGTTCTACAGTAGGTCTTGAAGATGGGTAGTGTCAATTCTCCAACATTGTTATCTCTTTCAATATTGTGTTGACTTTTCTAGGTCTTTTGTTCTTCCATGTAAATTTCAGAACGAGTTCATCAGTATCCACAGAATAATTCGCTAGAATTTCAGTTAGGATTGTATTGACGCTATAGATGAATTTGGGAGAAACTGCCATCTTAACAGTAATTGGGTTTTCTTATCATTGAGCAGGGGACATCTTGTCACTTAGTTCTTTGATTTCGTTTTTCAGAGTCAATGTAGTTTTCTCAGCACAGATCTCATACATATTTTGTTAGAGTTATACCTGAATATCTTATTTGAGAGGATGCTAGTATAAATGGTATTGTGTTTTTAATTTCTAATTTCATTTGTTCATTGTTGGTATATTAGAAAGTAAATTAACCTTTGTATTTTAACTATATATCCTACAATCTTGCTCTAATTTTTAATTCCTACAGCTTTTTGTCAATTTCTTTGATTTTTTAATATAGATGATTATGTCATCTGGAAACAAAGTTTTATTTCTTCCTCCCAAATGTGTATACCTCTCATATCTTTTTCTAGTTTTATTGCACTAGCTAGCACTTCTAGTATGATGTTTAGAAGGAGTGGAGAGAGGGAACATTCTTGCTTATACTCACTGAGAAAACCTTTGAGTTTCTTACTATTAAGTTAGTTAATAGCTATGCATTCTTTGAAGATATTTTTAGCAAATCAGTGAAGATTATCTCTATTTCTAGGGTATTGGATGAATATATATATTGGATTTTATGAAGTGCTTTTTTTTTCTCAATCTATTGATATGATCACATAATTTTTATCATCCTGTTAATTTGATAAATTACATTGATTTTCAGATGTTTAACCTGCCTTGGATGCCAGGGATAAATCTCATTTAATTGTGGGGTATACATTTTAAAAAACTGTCAGATTTGATTTGCTAATATTTTATTGAGGATTTTTCCATATATGTTCATGAGACTTCATTGGTTTATTTTCTTGTATACTCCTTGTTTGGGGCTAATGTTGGCCTTATAGAATGAATTAGGAAGTATTTCCTCTGCTTCTATTCTCTGAAAACGATTGTAGCAAGCTGATATAATATGTTCCTTAAATAATTGGTAGAATTCATCAGTTAAACACATCCAGGTCTGTTGATGTATGTTTAGGAAGGTTATTAATTATGCAATTTCTTAAATATAAGCTTATTCAGATTGTCTACTTTATCTTGTGTGAATTTGGCAGATTTTTTCTTTCAAGGTACTGATCCATTTTACTTCTGTTATCAGGTTTCTGGGTATAGAGTATGTTCAGCGTATTCATCTAATGTTCTTTTAATGACCATGGGGTCTGTAGTGATGCCTTCTCTTCATTTCTGATATTAATAATTTGTGCCTTTTCTTTTTTCTTAGCCTGACAGGAGTCTTATTGATTATATAGATCTTTTCAAAGAGGCTGGTTTTGTTTCATTAATTTTCTGCATTGATTTCCTATTTTCAGTTTCATTGCATTGATTTATGCTCTAACTCATGTTATTTCCTGTCCCTATTTATATTGGACTTATTTTGCCTCTTTTTTTTTTTTTTTTTTGTCTCCTCTGCTAGTGATTTTTAAAACATTTTTATTTGCCTGAGTTTTGATTCTTTTTAGGCTCAAACACCAGTGTTTCAGGGTGATTAAAATTCTTTTCTAACTTTGTCTTTGTTAGATTAGTCTTTCAATTGCTTATTTGAAAGCTTTCCCTAAAAGTTCTGTATTATATCTAAGGGCTTTACTGCTACTTTTAAACCAGTTATATGATTATGGTTACAATTCTCTATAAGACTTAACAGCATGGTTTTTGTGCCTCTAAAGGAGAAAATTTACTTGAATTTTGTCAGTCAGACCAGAATGATTACAGAAGAGAAAAATCAAACTTAACATAATGTTTTCAGTTACAAAAAAATAATCTAAACTTACAGTGGTAAAAGAATGAACCTGAGCACATGCTGGTGGCCTGGCCATCTTGTGTACCTGGGATCAGTTCTACATACATCCAAAGGTCCAGATACAAGACCCAGGGCCAGGGGGAACAACCACTGGGAAGAGCTAAATAAAAATCAATAAATTTGTCTTCCTCCTCTTTCTTCCTGTCTGCCTGCCTTGTCACCTTTATTCTTGCCTGCACCTATCCTTTAAATAAAAAAGAATGAACCTGCACATCTATAATTTAAATTGTGTCTGAAATTAGAATTGCCTCAAAAAAGATAATAGGAAGAAACTATGCTTCTGGTTTTGGATATGTAGAAAGGGCCATGAGCCAAGGGATCTAAGTGACCTCTAGAAACTGGAAATGATGAAGAAATGGATATTCCCCTTGAGCCTCATGAAAGCACAGCTGGTCAACACATCATTTTAGCCCAGTGAAGACATTTCAGACTTCTAAGATAAGCAATTTGTAGCCATAAAGTAATAAATTTGTGCTGTTTTAAGCCACAAAAATAAATAATACAATGATGTATTGAATAAAATTATTTTATTTCTGCTATTTCACGGTTAAGCCTGAAATACATTCTTAGAGCCAACTAATTTGCTTATCCTTAAATTTTTGACAGCATTATCACATGCATAAGTTTGTTTTTTTTAATAATTGAGAAATTATGATGCCTTGGAGAACTATAACTTAGAGAACTTCTTTGTATAAAATTATGTAGGCAAGTGCTGAATCTCTCAGAATTAGGGGGTTTTGTGTTTTACCCAACTCGCTCATGTGACTGTAGTGTTAAATTATTTTCATTTGTTGAAAAAATTGAAAATGCCTAGTTTTAGATATATTTATATTAAATATAAAATTTATTTGAAATCAATAAATTTTCTTTAGTAGGGAAAATCTAATACAAAATAACTGATTTTTTAAAATTATAATTGAATTTTCCAGTTCTGCTTGTGTATAATTTTTTGGCAATGTAGGCTGAATTAAAAGTGGTTTTCAAGTGATATGGATTTATTTTGGGGTTAACTTCAGCTCCATTGATATCCATATCACCTATTTAAAACAGGTAAATAATACCTCAATAAAGTTTTTTTTAAGTACAAACATTGAAACAATTTTTGAAGTCAGGAATTGTCATGTTAATTCATTATATACAACCATGGTTTTAGTCACTGCAAATATTTTTCTTAGAGGAAGCAGAGATTTAAATAATTCTGTTAAAGGCAGTAGTAGCACTGTGTGATGTTTAGATGATTTATTCCAAAAGACAAACCCAAGCATTTTCTAACATAGTTTGGGAATGAGATTGTTGATGGGTTGAGGAGGAAAAAAGCCGAAGGGTGTTGCTGCTGAGGAAAGGAGACAGTGGCTAGATCACTGCAGGCTCTCATTGGCCCCTGGTGCTATCCTGGATCACTTACAGGGTTCAGAGGGAGACAGGTTTATCTTCCCAGTCCCAGAGGACTCATCATCAACTCTGCTTCTAGGGAGCAGAGTGAGAAGGAAGAAGCCTGGGACTAGATACAGGACCTCAGTCATGGACTGACCACCTCTAATGGACAGTCATTTTAGGCAAGCCACTTAGCCATTCGATTTTGAATGTTTTCAGCTTTCTAAGAGGGGCTTGGAATAGACTGCTCTGAGGATCTCTTTCAGCTTTGGCTTGTGTCTGATTCCATAACCTGTTTTTCCTTTGCATAAAACAATGACAGAGTCATTAACATTTGATTTCTCACAATAAAAAGTGTTTCAGTGTTTGCATTTCCTTTAAAATTTTTATTGAGGTGTACTTTCCACACCATAAAATTTACCTGTTTTAAATATATGTATAGTTTGATGCCTTTTCAGTCAGATAACCATGCAAAATACAGGTTAGAAATTGCCACCGGCTCAAAAGGCTCCCTTGTGCACATTTGGAGTCTGTTCTCACTTCACTCCCAGTGGCGGTGATGGTCTGCTTGCTATCATCACTTTTTTTTTTTTAGTTTTTCTGAGAACTATTAATAAATGGCTTTTTCTTTTGATGTAATATTTTTGAGATTTGTCCATGTTATTGCATGTATCATTAATTTGTTCCTGTTTATTAGTGAGGAGTCCTTAATGTACTTCTATGTACCACATTTCATTTATCCGTTTGCAAGTAGATCAGTTTTTGTTTTGGGCAAATAAAGAGAAATGCTGCTGTGACCATTTGCATGGCCTTTCTGTGGACCCGTGTTTTCTCTTGGATCGAAACCTAGAATGAGACTTGGCAGGACTGTGTGATATGTGTGTCTGTTTAACATTTTAAGAGATTGTCAAATGGCTTTTCTAAAGTGACTGATGGTTTCACACGTCTGCCGTCCGTGTATGAAGGTCTCGTTTCTCCACATCCTCACCTATGTTTAGTGTTGTCTGTCTGTCTTTATTACAGCCATTATAGCGAGTTAAACAGAGGTGTCTTACTGCAACTTTAATCATTTCCTTAGACTAATTGTGGGTTATCTTCTTAGATACTTAATTGCTGTTAGTATGCCGTCTTTGTTGAAATGTCTGTTCAAATCTTTTGCCCATGGAAAAAAAATTAGAATGATCAAGTTGCAGGAATTATTTTCATATTCCATAAATGAGTTCTCTATCAGATAATTTGTAAGTGCTTTCTCCCCATCTGTCTTGTCTTTTCATTTTTTTTAATGGTGTCTTTTAAAGAGAAGCAGTTTAATTTTGATTAAATTAAATTGTCCATTTTTTTCAACAGATTATGCTTTTGGAGTCAAATCTCAGAAATCTCGACCTTACTCAAAGTCAAAGATTTCTCTTGTGTTTTCTTGTAAGAGTTTTGTTAAGTTTAGTTCTTAAATTTAGGTCTATGATACATTGATACATTTTGATTTAATTTTTGTATGTGTTATGAAATTCTAGTTTATTTTGTTTTCGATCTATCTGTCTTGTGTAGTACATATGTTGAAGGGATGGTCCTTTCCCTGTTGAGTTACCTGGATACCTTTATCAGAAATCACTTCACCATATAGTTGGCTTCTGAACTCTTGTCCTATTTAAAGCAGGTAAATTTTATGGTCTGTAAATTATTCCTCAATAAAGTCTTTAAAAGAAAAACAAATATTTTAGCAATTTTATTGAGAATCATCGTGTTAATAATTTCATTATCTATGTATAGATATATCTTACTATGATATTTCACTGTTTTCATTACTGTAATTTTATATGTTTAAATTCAGGCAGTGTAAGCCTTTCACCTTCTTTACTAAAATTGTTTTTACTCTTCTGTGTCTTTTGCATTTCCCTATACATTGTTAAAACTTTCAATTTCTTGAAAAAAGTGCTGGATTTCGATGTTGTGTTTATCAGTAGATCAGTTTAAGGAAAATTGCCCTCTTAATAATATTTAGTATTCTAGTCCATGAACTTGATCTGTCTCCCAATTTCCTTAGTTCTTCCTTAATTTTATATTTTTAGTGTGTGCTTGCTATGCTCCCTTACTTTTTCTGGCAGGGTTTTTGGTCAGTTGTTTTTCTATCCATGAGTTCATGTGCAGCATTTGTGAAGTACACATTAGTCTTATTCTTTTTAGAGTTATGTTGCTACTGAAACATTTTTGGAATTCCTTTACAGAATTTATTCAGAAGTTGGCCAAGCATATAAAAAAACACATTTTCTTATTTAGATATTTTTGATATCTTGTTCAGATGCCTTTTTCTGCTCTTTTAAGAAACTTATGGGTAGGCAGTTGATATATGCATCTGGAGTTTAAGGAAATGGCTGTGGATGGAGGTATAAATGTGAGTGGTCGGGGCATAGTTAGAGCTGTAGGACTGTACATGAACACTTAAAGGAACTGACCAGAATTCCAACAGCCCCTGAAAGAAAACTTGAGAAGATTTGAAAAAGATTTGAGAGGTACCACAATGCAAGGAATCTAGGGGGGCTTTGGGGAACCCCATTAGACTACTTCTTGTTGACTACAAGTTCATTTATGAGCTGCCCACATGCATGAAATGCTTTAATTTTTTTCTTAAAATTTCTCATTGCTGTTTTAAAATGGGTAAATATCTTTCATAGGAAATTGAATCTTCACAAGGTCAGTGATGGTTCTTTTTTTCCATGTTTTGACTCATTTGAAGTTATAATTTGGTATTTTTTCCTCCAGAGTAATGTGACTTTTAGTCATTAGACATCCTATTCATGATTTTATGTAATATAATGCTTAGTTTAGTGTATTCTTGACCTCATGAGAGTCACACCACTTTTCTTTCATCTCTAGGCAAATACTGTGGTCTGGGGTTGCAAATGAACCATTCAATTGAATCAAAAAGCAATGAAATTACGGTGCTGTTCATGAGTGGACTCCATGTTTCTGGACGAGGATTTTTGGCTTCATACTCAGTTATAGAAAAACAAGGTAATTTTCACTTTTTACCACAGCTTCCACTTTGTACACGTTCTAAAACAAAAATATTTTGAGTTCCTGTTATCTGTGAATGAAAAGAATAGACAGGCTGAGCATTTAATAACACATAAATTGAAAAATAAAATTAGATCAGTTTCTCAATTCCAAAAATTATATGTAATAACTTTCACTTTCATAAGATTGTAGCACAGACTATATAATAGCTTTTAAAAATCTGTCAGTTATTGAAATGTATCATTTCAGTTGAAAGCTTTATTATCCACACTTTACCAGAATACTCTTACTCTGTTAGGATCACGTTACTGTTCTTCACAAGAAATAGTCTCTTACCCCCAGAGATACCCTAGAGAGTATTATCTGAGATAGTAGAGACTAAAAGGGAGATATTTTCTGTATTAATGTCTAGAATCTAAGGGGAGAAGGATTTAAGGAAGGGCTATTAAGTCAAATTAGCATGTAAAATGTATTTAAATGTTGTAAAATGCCAGAATTGACTGAAATCGCGTATGTTTTGGCTTTGTATCTTGTATTCATTCTCCTCTCCTATTAGGGTACAGCGGTGAGAAAGTTTAAGTGTTATTAGTCCTGGATATATCAAAATGATTGTTCACATTAGAAAATAGGTATTTTGATTATTTTGCTATTCAATAACGGTTTAAAATTAAATTGACCCTTTAATTTTAAAATTAACTTTTACTTTATTTGGTATAAGTAAAGTGATCGAGGACCTACTAGTCTGACAATGTTGGGCTCCTTGGGAATGACTGAAGGCGACGCAGACTATTCCTTTTCAGTTAGTGGGTTTTATTTGGGATGTGTTAAAAGAGAGCTAATCTGTGTGAGAGGAATCTGCTTTCCCTTAGTTTCTAAGCTGTGAAACGATAGATGAAGGTACATAAAATCCCTCAGAAAGTGAGACTGAAAATTCATTTATTCCACTTCGATGGAAAAATGGAAAGAAAAGAATTGGAAACACTGATAAATTTTGGCATTTATCAAACATTGTGGTATTTTTGGCAGAACCAGGAAAGCTAAGGTATGTGTTGTAGAAGGGGCAGTAGGTGGTTCTTGAACCCAAGCCAGTCATTTCACTTTTTTGTGAACCTCATCTGCAAATTGATTGTGAGAACTAAAGCTGATAACACGTGTTGTGTCTGAAGCCACAAAACAAATGTTAGTTTTTCCCATTTCATCACTGTTCTCATGTATACGTATACATATTCATTCTCCCCCAGTCTCACCATCAAAAGAGTAAGGTAGAAAAGAGAGTGAGGTGATGATTGATTTCCATTCTTTCAGTTTTCCTCCTTAAAATTCTTGGGATAATAGATCAGAGGATAGAAAAGGAAGAATTTGCTTTTTATTCTCAAGATTCTTGGTACTAAAGTCAGCTTAGGTTATTTTACTTCATACTCCCCCCTTTCCTCTCTTTATTATTTATTGATTTTTTGAAAATTAAGTATTCTGTTTTTGTGAAAAACTTTTTATACTGAGTTGTTAAGTTACAGATTTTTTTATCAACAGAGCCCTGAAAATCTTACATTAAAGGAAATGACAGTGATTTGGGAAACAGAATCAGCATGTTGTAGACTTACATACATCTATGGCAAATTTCAAATGACTATCACTATGTAGATGAATTTTACCTTAATAGTTTCTTTGAAACTTCCATCATATTTGGAAACTTCTGTATAGCAACACTTTTACGAGTCATTATTACCTTTAGAAATGCTCATTTCACAGTTCTTGCCTGAGCTTTTACTTGTCCTATCCATCAAGCATTTGTTTGATTTGAAGTTGAGTGAATTGTCTAACTTCATGAGAACACTGGTTGAATTTCTTAATACTTCTTCTTGGGTGGCCTTTCAGTGACAATTTCTTGTAATGACTCACTCATTTGGAGGCTGGTTGACTTTGGTTGAGAGCCTCATTTTGTTACCATCCAGGAAACTTAGTTGCCATACCAAATCCTGTGAATATTTTTAAGGACCATCACTGCATGTCCCAGCTTAGCAACCTACTATAAGGTTTGAAGTATCAGGGGATGAAAAGGTTGTGAAAAATCTTGCTTCAACAACTTCATCTGTTGAACTCTCACAAAGATTTGTTACAGTACGTGCTGTTGATAGAGTCACGGTTTTGTGAAAAAGTCCATTGCAAAATTACAGTCCCTTCGAAACTTTGTTTCTTGTTATGTACCTGGCACTGAGGAAGCAGCAGTAAATAAGATGCATGGTGGTGTCTCCATTGAGCTTGCAGTCTAGGGTTGGAAAAAAGCATTGAGCACGTGGTTAAGTGATTGCAGTGAAAAAAGGTAGGTTCAGAGCCACAGGAGGCCAGGGCCAGGGTGGGAGGTGGTGTGTGTGGAAGATTAATTGAGAGCAAAGCTCTCCTGAGGAAGTCACAGAGGCTGAGAATGGAAGGATGAATTAGACATCCCAGGAAGATCAGGAAGAACATTCTAGGAAAGGATAGCAGGTGCAAAGGCCTTACAGTGGGAAGGAGTTTGGGAGGAAGCAGGAAAGCAGTCACAGCTGGGTTGGAGAGTGTACGTGTGCTGTGCGCAGGTGACGTTATTGTAGGGTTTTGTAGAAAACGGAAGGGTTGGCGTTTGTTCCTAAGAGTGCATGTTAGAGCAGAGTAGTGATACGACTAGATTTAGGATTTTGTTTTTACCATCTCCCTTGCACCATACAGAGTGGGCTGAAGAGAAAGAAGAATAAATGTAGAGAGGAGAGTTAAGCGATTGTTAGAGGAGACAGATCAGAGGTAATTGAATTTAGAGATCTCGGTATAATTTTAACGCTAGAATTAGGTCAGTTTCTAATTTAATTCTCTTTAAAGACCTTGGAATCAGATTTATCTTCTACAAGGAATTTCAAAGAATTAGAATTCATCCTGCCTGAGTTTAAATTGTAGTAAGAGGTCTTGGGTACAAAGAAACCCTGTTGGATGAAGCTAAGGTAAGGAAAGGTACAGGCAGAAATAAAGGCAGCTGGGCATGCAGAGAAGGAAGAAGCATTTTGATTTATTTTTATTTTAGCTGTACACCTTGGTTCTTCCCTGCCCATGTTTGAACCTGGGTCCTTAGGATCTGTGCGGACTGCACTCAGCTAGAGGCAGCCAGTCTAACCACAACTCCACCTCATTTTTCGAAGTTGTGTCAACCAATGAAAGCAAAGTTTTCTCATTTCTCCGTTGGGTAGCAAGCACAGATAGATAAAAATAGCAATCAGCACTTCCCCTAATTATGAGAGTAGTTGATGTAATCCCATCAAATTTTAACTAGACTTTCTGAACTTAAAATTTTCATCTGAAAATTGAAATGGATTCTAGAGCTATCCTGGGCATCATTACCAACTACCGTTTCTACTGAAGAAACTCCTAAGTTACTGTTGATCTAAAAGGCAGAGCCATTCTGTCAGAGATCTAGACTCAGTATCTCAGATCACTCAGCTAGTAGTATAATAAATGCTACTGACATTTTCCTTGTAAAACATAAACATGAAAACGTAGTATATAACACAGGACTTGAAAAATAAGATACATTTTATAGATTAGTGATGTTCCTGCTTCTGAATTCCTGGTTTTGAATCTGTTCAGCATTGATTGACCAGTTTCTAAGAAAAGCTCATCATTTCTAGGATGATTCAGGCCAGTGCTTTTTTTTCTAAGTTGTTTCAGTTATATACAGTATTGAATTTAGAGGATATATCTGCATTTTCATTTAAGGCTTCAAGTCCTTCAAGGCAGAGTCTGTTTGATGTGTGCCATAAATTGGATGTGTTTGTGTGTGTGTGTGTGTGTACATGTGTACAAAAACTGTTAATCTGATATAGTCTGATAGTCCTGTTATAGAACATGTAGTTATCACTTAAAAGGTAATGTTAAACCTCTTTAGATTTCTCCAATCCACAATTTTGTCGTGGTTAAAGTTTACCTTTATTATTGTGGGGGGAAATAGTAATAGTTTAAAATTTACATGTAAAATAAAATGATCCAATGTAGACATTAATATACTCCTTAATTGGAATGCATAAAACCCTTGTTCGCTCATTGCCTGCTGATCCATTAGAATCTCATAGCAGTGTACTGAAGATTGGTAAACAGCTGAGAAATATCTCCATTTGACAGGGTCATTGCTATGTGGCAGATTATTTTTAGAATTAACACCAATTGTATAAATTTTTTCTGATTTCCATATTTTTAACCACAGATTTTGAAAATATTTTCCACATCTTCCATCAGATTATATCAATTTGTAAGTGAGACATAAGGGCTGAATAGAAAACTCCTTTCTAATAGAGTCCAGATTTCTATAACTGGTTGTTTTTATCCAGCAGGGAATGTTCTTTATTTTGAAAGTAGATCATGAATTCTTTAGATTCTTTGCTACCTTAGGTATACAGTAATTTTACAGATTTATTTCTGTTTTGAGTACTACAGTTAGCTAGGTTTCTATTTTTAGTGTTTCTATTATGTTCCTAATTTTTGTTAGTGCTGTATCTGGCAGACATTTTAAAACAATCTATTTTTGTAATATTTTATCAGTGAAGTCTCAGTTCACATACTTACTTATCTTTAAACTTGTCCTTGTTTGCACACAAATGAATAAGCAAAATGTATCTGCATAAAATATTATATGTGCGGAAAAATATCTGTATTTTGATGTTAATTGGTAGAACAGTGTTACCAGTTTTGCAGAGAAAGAACATTTATAAACAGAATTAAATCTGTTAAGGTGCTGTTAATCCAAAGAGGCAGTTTGATTTATGAGATAGAATTGATTCTGAGCTGACGGATAACCTGAAGTACACCTAATGATAGTGTCGTGTTTCATTTTTTTTTTTAGCATGTTAGGAATGTTCTGAAGGGACTAGGTGTGTGTTTGTGCTGTCTTCTGCAATCCACTGGATATATTCTTTCTGGTGCTCTTACTGATGTCATTATTGCTATCCTGGATACTGTAGAGTCACAAAAAATTGTGTAATCTTTTAACTTGTCTTATATGCATTCTTGAGTGTTTAAGAATTTAGTTGTAAAGGGTTTGATTTACCAGAAGTTATCTTAGAACCCATCTGATTACATCATTTTGCTTAGACAACTTGAGTCATGCCTACATCATGCGTAAGAAAGCCTTGACTATTTTAATCTAAAACTATTTTTCCTGAGCTCCAGGATTCCACTTCAGTCGTCGTGGGCACTGTAATATTTCTAAGAGAAACCAGGTTTAGTCTCTGTTTGCAGCATGTAAAAGGACCTGAGATGTAAAACATACCTCACATTGTATCTGGCACTAAGTAAATGTGAATTGACTCTGAGTTACATATATTCTGTCATATATGTAAATTTCTCTTCACAATAGTGCAGATGGTACAAATCAATGACAGTTTCCTATGATGGAAACAAAGAATTAGGCCCAGGATGATGCAATAACATTGACAGAATTCAGTGACAAGGTGAACCTTGTCCTGAATCCTCCAGCTCTTGGACAAAGTCGCTATCTGCTTTGGTCTATACCTCCAATGCAAGGTTGGTGACAGGTGTAAATTAGGAAAGAAAGGCTTCCTGTTCCTTCAGGGTCTGGAAAATTGATTATAGAATTTTAGAGCAAATAAAGGAGAAGAATTCGTGTGTATGTGTGTATCCATGTGTATACGTATATATGTGTGTGTGTGCATGTGTGGTATGTGTGTGTGTGTGTATATATGTGTATATATATATTCTTTATTTTCTCCTTCTGGTAAATAAATACATTAAATTATAGTACTTTATTCTTTCTTGAGTTAAAATAAATATGGGTGCTCAGGCTTCCCTTTCTTTAAAAGTAAATGTTCACCTGAACAAAAATTATACCCTGAAGCTAATATAGTTGTTACACTTTTGTGTTAAGTGCTAATGCTGCTGAGTCTTTTATTTTCAGTTCAATTAAGAACACACAACAGTATATATAGGGGGTAAACATCTAAATTTGTTTGACAATCCTGCAGTTGTAGAAATAGCCAGTTCTGTTAATTAAAAATATTTCTAAGATAGTAACCAGTAACCTTATTGTTTACTGATTTGTGAGATTATAAAATATGTTTTCATGTTATTATATGTGAGTTAATATTAGCTGTTATATTTAAATATTTTATAGAGCAATTATAAAGTTTTCCAACTTTTGAAGTTACTGTGTTAATACACAGTAAAAATTTGTAAAGGAAAGCTGCAGGTAGGAATAGAGCCGAGTAGACAGGCAGGCCAGAGGAGAGAAGCAGCAGCAGCTTTTGGTCAGAAGTGTTGACCAAACCACAACTCTACCAGGATTCACTAGGAAAAGTATTTTTTATTGTAATTCATTTTTTTATTAAAGGCTGTATATTGGATATCAGTTATGGCTGTCAGTCAGACTGTTAAGTTTGAAGCTATCTTTAAAAATCTATTGTTAGCCATGCCCTGGGGGAGTAGAAGTTGGCCACAGTTCACATACGTCCCCAAGTCCCAGGTTCGCATCGCAGGACCGAGGCTAACCAAGATAAGTATCTAAATAAAATAATTAAAAAATATTACTTCCTCCTCTTTCTTCCTGCCTGCTTGTGTCTCTACTCACTTTCATTCCTGCCTGTACCTTTTCCTTAATATATATATATATATATATATATATATATATATATAAAATGTTAGTGTCTTAACTAACACCCTGAAATCTTTTATCCTGTTATTACCTTTGCTTTTATTTTCTCATGTTCTTCCTCATAATGACAATATCCTACCTTCAAAGCCTGCCTCTTCTAAAATAAAATGTCTTGGGTTAAAGAAAGCATATATTAAGAAAGGATAGAAGCTCTTTTTATAAGGATTATTATTATGGTCACTGAGTTCACTTAGCTGCTGCTAAGGCTAGTGTAGAATCTGCACTGTAGCCATCAATTGTCCTTTGAGCTGCACAAGGAAAAGAGAATAGAATGCAGTCTGTTGCAGCAGAACCCCTGAGGAGTTATAGCAATAATAATCAATATTGCCTATCTTTGTTGTCCTGAGCGCCCATGTGAAGTAGTCCACTTTCACGTTTTATGTAGTAATATGCATGATACAGGCATTCTGTTGTAAATATTAAAATACTTGATTATTTAAAAAACCCCAAGCACCATTTGCCACTGCGGCGGCAGCCAAGTTTGCTCAGGCTTCAAAAGACTCTTGCCTCCAGTGTCGTCCTCTGTGGCAAAAAGAAGGTCTGGTTGGATCCCAGTGAGACCACCGAAATTGCCAACGCCAGCTCCCGGCAGCAGCTCTGCAAGCTCATCAAAGATGGACTGATCATCCAGAAGCCTGTGACTGTCCATTCCCCAGGCTCGATGCCGGAAAAACACCCTGGCCCGCCGGAGGACAGGCATATGGGCATAGGTAAGCAAAGGCTACTGCCAATGCTCGAATGCCCAGGAAGGTAGCCTGAGTGACGAGAACGAGAATTCTGCATTGGCTGCTTAGAAGAAACCATGAATCTAAGAAGGTTGACCGCCACGTGTTTTCACAGCTTGTCCCTGAAAGTGAAGGGTAATGTGTTCAAAAACAAGCGGATTCTCATGGAACACATCACGAGCTGAAGGCACACAAGGCTCGCAGGAAGCTCCTGGCTGACCTGGCTGAAGCCCGCAGGTCTAAGACCAAGGAAGCACGCAAGCGCCGTGAGGAGCGGATCCAGGTCAAGAAGGAGGAAGAGACCAAGAAATAAAGCTCCTTTCTTGTCTGTACATAGTGATCTTTGCCATTCGATCATTCAATAAAGTAAGACTTCATCTACCTATCTGCTTCTCCAACAGTGTCCGGCTGCTGGTCGCTGGCCACCATTGCAGGGTCAGAACTGACCACACTGAGAGCTGAGATTCGAGTCCTTGCCAGGGTCTCCGTGGCTGCTGGCCTCTGGGCAGGCTCATGCCCACTGTGTGGGAAGGATGGTTTTTTACCTTTTTTTTAATGTGTAACCTTCAAGAGAGGAAGGAACGGTTTCTACCCAAGCCACTAAAATACTGTTTCAAAATTGTTGTAAAGATGTGTCCTCCTGGCTCAGCTAGCTAAAATAGCAAGAATGAGCAACGAAATGAAGAGCTCCCTCCTCACCCAGCCTGTCTGCACCTTTAAGAAAAAAAATACCCTTTACAGGTGAGCCTGAGTAGCACCTAGAAAGTGGTCTTAAGTGTTGGTTGCTTCATCACTTGTCACGTTTTAAAAAATAATAGTTGTGTGTCTAGTTGGCCTAGCAGACTAGTACACCCTGGGTGCAGTCCATATGCATCCCAAGGTCTTGGGTTCAAGACCTGGAGCCGGAGGGAGCAACTCAGAATGAACAACTAAGATAAAATGCTACCACCTCTTTTCCTGCCTATATGTTTCCTTTGGTAAAAATAATATGCTTATACTTTTACCAGCTGCTTTGAGGTCTGAGGTAAAATCTTGTGTCCTATCAAATTTTTAACTACCCAGTTTCTAAACTTTGCTGCCCTCTCAAGACTCTTAGTTTATACCCATCATGTAGGGTACCAAGAAAAAGCCTTTTCTCAGAAATTGCAGTCACATACACAGCAACAACAACAAAAAACCCCAAGCAGAGGCCTTTAGTTAAGAATAGAGTAAATGATACATTACCCTGCACTTTAAACATATCACGTGTTTTCTGGTGGTGTAGACTTGCTCCGGCGAATGCAGCATGTTAATTGAATTGACAGTGAGTGGGTTGTAGTGTGTTTGAGGTTTTTCTGTTTTGTTTTGTTTTGGTGTTATCACTGCCCTGGGTACTTTGCATGTAAGTTCACCTTTCTGTGCTCAGACTAGAAGCCAAAGAATTATCTTTGACTTTTTCTTAAACATACCAGCCCCTACTCAGAATATCTATGTACATATATCAGAATCTGACTCCCTTTCGGCACCTGCACTGCTACCACTCAAGTTCAAGTTGCCTTGGCTGTTGCCTCCAGCTGTGGCAGGAGATTCTTTGCTGGCCTTGTTTCTTCCTCTTCTCCCATTCAGACTGCTCTCCTTATGACTATTAAAATGAAGATCCTTCTCTCTCTGCCCGGTATCCTTTCCTTCAAAACCCTATTGGATATGGATCCACATTACTCTTCTCATTTTATTTCTTCCTATTCTTCCCCTTATTCATTCTGGCCTCAGACATGCTGGCACCATCCTGACTCTGGGCCTTTGTGATCCCCTGTGCCTGTCCTTAGCTATCCACATGCCTCTTCCCTCGCTTCCCAGCCACCTTAGAGCTTTATTCAAATGCCACTTTTCTCAGGAAGGCCTACCCTGATCTCACCACTTAAAATAGCAGTTCCTTACCTCTTCTAACTACCTGCTTTTCTGGATTTTTCTAGCTTACTTATCACCTTCTAGCGTACACTATATATCTTTCTTACTAATATTGTCTGCTTTCTCTTAGCCTCACTGGAGACAGGAATTTCTGATTATTTTCTCGCTAATGCCTAGAATAACAACTGATCTTAATACTTGCTTATTGAGTATTTGTTGAATGAGTGAATAAATTAATGAATAAATGGATGAATAAATGAACAAGTCAACCAACTGCCAATGCTGGCTCTTTTTCTAGGCTTTATTTCATCCATTAATTCAGACTGCTCTATATAACAGGACATTGTTAATACTTTCGTCAGTTTCTTTTTCTTTATTTTTTTAAGTATTTATAACAGTTTTGAGATCTAATTCAAACCACATATAATTCACCTGTTTAAAATATACAGTCATTGCTTTTTCAGTGTATTTTAGTGGTGTGGCCATCAACAGTCAATTTTAGAACATTTTTATCACCCCAGAAGAAACTCATAGTGAGCAGTCATTCCCCATCATCCACCTCCTAGCCCCTCCTAGATAATCATGGATGCATTTATTTTTCTCTATAGATTTGCCTATTCTGGGTATTTCATATAAATAGAATCATGTAATTAAGGTCTTTCGTAGCTGGCTTCTTTCACTTAGCATGGTTTCAGAGGTCATCCATGTTATAACATGTACGAATACTTCATCCTTTTTCACAGCCAGCTAATATCCCATTGTATGGTTATACCACATTTTGTTTTTCCATTCATCTGTTGGTGAATATTTGTATGTAAGTGTTTGTGTGCACTTACGTTTTCAGAATATATACTTAGTAGTGGAATTGCCAGGTTCTCTTAGTAACCGCCCTTTAAAAAAAAATGACTGATATTTATTATCTCTTTTATTCACTATGCTGCGTTCATTTTTAAATATTGACGTTTTAAATATTTCATACCACACCCTCCACCAGAGTTCCAGTGTCCTGTACCTCCATCTTTTCTTCTCTTTCCTTCCCTCCTCCCTCTCTCCCCGCTAGCAGTCATCTTGTTTGCTCTTGTAAGGAACTGCCAGACCATTTTCCAAAATACCACTACTTCCAATCCTACTAGCCATGTATAAGGATTTCATTTTCTCCACATCCTAGTCAAGTCTTGCTGTAATCATTTTGATGCTAAGCCACCCTCACAGTGGTGTTTCTTTGTGTTTTTGATTTGTGTTACCCTCATAGCTAATGATTTTGAGCGTCTTTTCAGGGACTTATTAGCCATTTGCATATCTCCTTGGGAGAAATGTTTATTTGTAGACACTTGCCTATTTTAAAATTGGATTATCTTTTTAATGTCAAGTTATGATATTTATGTATCCTGGATAGTAGACCCTTAGCAGATATAATGATTTACAAATATTTTCTCCCATTCTGTGGGTTATTTTTCTCTTTCATGATAGCATCCTTTGAAACACAGTTTTTAATTTTGATGAAATTCAGTTCATGTAGTTTTATTTGGTTGCTTATACTTTTGGTGATTTATCTAAGAAACCATTTCTTTATCCTAGGTCAAGATCTATAACTATTTTCTTCTAAGAGTTTTTATAATTTTAGCTTTTGACTTTAGATTTACTGAGTTAATTTTTGTATGTGTTGTGAAGCACATGTACAGTTCCATCATTTTTTGCATGTAGTTATCCAGTTGTCCAGCATAATTTTTTTTTTTTAAGACCATTTTTCTCTCCCTTTGAATTGTCTTTGCGCTCTTTTCAAAATCAGTTGATCGTAAATTTGAGGAATTTTTTTGGGCTATTTCCATTGACTATGATAGTTTCTTATACATTGCTATACATCTATCTGTGTATCTATATTGATACACACACACACACACACACACTCACACTCACACTCTCTCTCTTTTCTTATTGTTTGGGAGCCTTGTAATAACGATGGTTTCCTGGAAGGTTGTTTTTATGGGGAAAACTTTTAAGACACATATTAAAGCTTCTTAATTCTCTGCGTATGTATGTTATTTTCTGTGCTTTTGTGGCAAAGGTCAAAGTCTATAATCATGACTATTTCTCTGTCTTGAGTCTTACTGATTCTCTTTGTAGCTCTCCGTTTTGAATTCCTCATTTTTTCCTAGAGAGCACTTCTGAGCCCTCATGGATATTTGAGCAAGGTCAAGTAAGTCACATATATTTGCTAGGCCTGCTCTGGTATTTCAGTCCTATAGGAGTTTTTATACTGTGTGGACTTACCCTGAGCCCCATTCTGATGAAGAATATCTATAGTTAACCAGCTTTCTGGCTTGTGGCCTAAAGGTACTGGGGCCAGCTGGCGGTCTGTTTGTGGCTAGAATGCCTTGTTAGACCACAGAGGTATCTTTTCATCTCCAGCTATTAATCTTAGAAGTTCAGCTTCTAATCTTAGAAATTGGCAACAGTTTTTGGTGGCATTGCAAGGTGGAAAATCAATTCCTTTTGATGCTGTATAAAGATTGCCAGGAATAACTAGAATATTGGTAATTCATTTTGTCTGCTTTGCTTTTTTCATTCAGCCAGGTATTGATGAAACCCTCTCCAGACATGTATCCTCTGAAAGTCCTAAAAGACAGGTATAAATTAATCATCATTCACAATACCTGTGGTCTATAGATACTGATCCATATAATCACTCTCAAATTACCACTTTCCCATTAGTATAATAGTTATTATACTCAAGTTTTATTAAGACACATTTTAGTTGGATAATAACTTAATTTCTCCCGAATTGTAAAATAAATAGGTCTCAAACAGGTTAACTCTCTTTTAGATTTGTTGATGTCTAGATGGAAAATGTTAAAAAATTTTTATTTCTTCCTTATTTGAGAAGTTGGAGAAGTTTCTCCAACCTAGTGTGCTTAAGAATTACCTGCAAGGCTTGTTAAAAACAGATATGGGGGCCCGACCCTCAGAGGTTCTATATGTGTGGATGGTGTACAAGAATTCAGATTTCTAGTAAGTTAGCAGAAGATGCTGACGCTGGTCCTGGGTATGGGCAAGATTTTGAATAGAAGTTATTTAGAACCACAGAATTAATTCACTTCACTTTTTTCTTTGTTTGCCTTGTCTGTTAACTAGTGAAGAATCATTTGTTGTCATTTCATAACTAAGAAATATTTTGTGTGTTTTGAGAGCTCTATTTACATAAACCATTTTAAAGCTATACATTATATTTCTCTTTATTACCCTCTCTATTTTTATATGCTACGTGACAATCTGAGGTGTTGTGTTAATGAACCGTATTGGGGAGACATGGCCCCAGAGATCAAGATACTTAAATTCAAAGAGAAATTGTGATTAACAAGAACTTATAAAAAGTTGTTAGTGCTACCTTGACCTGCTGTTGAGATTTTGAAATTCAAAACATTGATTTGGAATTTGGAAAAGTTGGTGTTTCACCAAGAGTAAACCTACATACTATTGAATCAGGGTTTTTCTTTTCTTTTTTTTTTTTTTTTTTTTTTAGATCTAATTACCTGTTTGGACACTGTATCCAGTTTTTTGGAACCTGAGTTCAGGTATGGTCATATGATTTTTTTTTTAAGAAAAAATAATACTTTTCATCCACTTCAACTCATTCTTTATACTGCTCTAGATGAATATATCTATGGTGTGACACATACTTATTGTTTCAAGACTTCAATAAATCAGTGCTTATATAAAGCCTTTGATTTACTATATTTAAATTTTGTTTTAATTGCAACATTTGAGTCATCTTCAGCGTGAAACTTGGATTCCTAAATATCTTAAAAGTAGAGCTGTTTATCTTTTCTCAAAAAAGAAAAGAGAACAAATTATAGAATTTTGTCATAAGAATTTCTACTATAAAACTCTTCAGTGTTTTTACCCAAGTAGTATTTTTACTATTATTTCATTACTTCATGCTCTTTTCTCTTGCTCAGTCCAGTATTAACTTCTGAATATTTTCCCATATCTAATCTTTGCTGGCTTTATTCTGCTGTTCATATCACTGCCAAGTTGTATTCTAAAATACGTGTCTGATCACTTCTCAGCTTACACACCTTCAAGTGCTCCTTATTATGACAAGAAATCTTCCAGATTCTTTAGCCTGGTTTTCATAATCTTTCCCACATAGTTCTTGGATCATTTTTTAATCTCATTCCAGTTATTCATATTGAAACAACTGAATTCTTTACACTGTCCTGAGCTCTCTGAGTTTGCCTGGAGTCACTTTACTTCTTTCTGCTTTACAAGATCATTTTCATCTTCCAAAACTCACCTCAGTCACCTCTCCTCAACTTGCCACCACTCCCCAAAGAACTATCGTTTTGTCTTTGAGAATGATTCTCTCTGTGCGATGGTGGGGGCTGTCATCAGAGGTAATGCTGGCATCAGCATTTTTAGCTCACAACCCTGCCAGAGTTCAATTACCTTGTTTAAGAATAACAAAGAAATACATTACTAAAACATGTTTTACAGAAGTTTCCAGACAAGTCATACAAAATGGTCTCAAACATTTTCTTGAAGGAGACTTGACAGAAAAGTCACCATGTTCTTTAGTGAGGACTGTGATGTTTATTTAATGCTCCCATGTTGTTTAAAACAAGCAGGCTTGTCCATCTACAGCATCTAAATAAATTTAGTCCTGGCTAGAGAGCATAGTCTGAAGAACTGGTTAGCTGCTTTTAACTAAAGTAATTAGATCTCCATAGATAGGGGAAAGGCATCCATAAAATTAAAACGACCTCCTCCGCCTCAAAAAATAACCAAATAAAAATACCTGGTCCTCTGCAGCTAACTCTGACAACTACCTCCATTCACAGTGTTTTGTACTTAAACCATGGACATGAATAAAAGCAGAGAGGAGCCATTGCTTTTAAACATTTCGCAACAATTCAGATCTGCTTCCAGCCTCTGCTCATGCTTTACAACAGTGAATCAGGACAAGACATACATTGACTCGTGTGCATTTAATCACCAAAAGACTAAAGATGTCTGAACTTTTATTCTGTAATGTTTCTAAGACTGCGTTCATTACATGCAAACAAAAACAAGAAGTCTTGGCAGAACAGGGGAAGCTGCACACTTGATAATCAAATTGATTAAATATCATTCATGGCATATTGCCTAGTCTATGCTCTCGCTGTCTGTATGGCTTGAGCTTCCTTGGTCCCACTCCTCTGCTACATCAAATGCTAATGGGTCAGCTGGACTGGGAGCACTTAACTCGGCCTGGATCCATAGCAGAACAGTGCAGACCTGCAGTGCTGGGGACAGCTTATCTTTCAAAATATAAGCATGTTCTTCCCAACTTGTCTACATTAGAATGATAAATTTGGATCATGAAACATGCTTTAGGGGCTGCCATTGGGTTTTCTCCTGAAAGAAATGATTCAAGTTTAAAAAGTCCCAGAGTAGGACTCCCAGGGACCAGCAATGACCACATGAAAATAACAGGTATTGCTCTCATCTGGTTCTGCTTTAATGCAGGGAACTGGTTCTGCCAGCAAAGGCTGGGTTTCCTTTGATAATCCTGCCGGGCAGGCTGCTCATTTTGTTAGATGCCGAGCTGGGCCTCTGGTCTTGTTTCTGGCTGGGTTCAGCTGTCTTTGTCCTCTACTCTTCAGCTCCATCGTCACCACCCAAATGCTAGCCACCTCCTGTCTCCCCTGGAGACCGTATCTGCTAACAAGTGTCCCAACTTCCACTCATGTCTCCTTACAGTTTCTTTTCTTCCCAGGAATCAGAGTACTTTAAAAAAAAAACAAAACACCCGAATCAGATCCTGTGCATCAGCTGGATTGACTTCCTGTTTTACTTAGAAATAGATTTGAGACTCCTTGCTTTAACTTCCAAGGCCTCTCCATGATCTCTGGGCCCTCTCTAATTCTCCAGCCTTCTCTGAAACTAATCTTACCTTTGCTCATTGCACTCACCCTCTGCTGTTATCCTCAGTTCCAGACACACACAACTCTTGCTGTCTTAAGGGTTTGCTGTTCCTTCCATCCACTTGGGGTACAATTACCTCCCCTTATTCCAGTGACATCTGTTGGTTCTCCGCTGAGCTTCAGTTCCTCATGCCCCGCCCTTAACCCGGGCAGCACAGAGCCCTGTGTGGGACCGCAGGCTCAAGAGAGCTTCATCTGCAACATTCCTAGCTGTGTAATCTGGGCACACATTTCCTCAGTTTCTTCCTCTGTAAAATGATGATGATGATAGTACCTTCCACCAAGGGTTCTTATGTGGATTACCTGAAGCACTGAGAACACTGCCTGGCACACAAAAGTTTTTTAAATGTGTTATACAGTCAGATCCCTCTCAGTCATTTCACAGAGTGCTTTTCTTCCTAGAAAAATAATCTAATTAATTGTATGTATCCGTTTGATATCTTCCCCTACCACTGAACTGTCATCTCAGAGACCATATGTGGTTGACTTTTGTAAATCCAGCACCTAGCACAGCCCAGCAGCTGACAGACAGCAAAATAGACATTCAAGTAAATATGTAGGATATATAGGTGGGTGCATGAGTGAGTGAATAAATGAATAAATGCCAGACATTTTTAAGTCAACTTAAATTTGATCAGTAAAATGTTTGGTACAATAATTATGGTTTATCCACAAAATAGAATAGCTGTAGAAAATCTTACAGTAGAATTAGGTCTACTTTTCATTGTAAAGTAAAATAAAGCAGTATATAGAATGAAATAATTTTTGTGAATATATGGGAGAAGCTTTATATTTAGGGATATAAGAAAGTTGGAAAGAACTTTTTAGAGTGGTGGGTCTCAGGGTGGGGAGATTATGGTATTTACATTGACTTGAAAAATGGATATGCGATATTTTTTGCTCCCCACCCCCCGCAAGAAAGTACACCACTTTGTACCCTTGTTTTCATTTTGCAGTAAGTACTGCCCTGCTGGTTGTCTGCTTCCTTTTGCTGAGATATCTGGAACAGTCCCTCATGGATATAGAGATGTAAGTTGGATATAGATTAAAATTAAGTTGTGCTATAACTGATTTTTCAATGATAGGATAGGAAGATGTGTATGTAATGTATCTTGATCTTGATTTCTGTTCTCTAGACATTGTCATCTTAGTTCAATGTATCGTTTTTCTTCTACTGAAAATCTGTTCTTTATGGCATCAATAATCTTTCCCCTGTTTATTGGGAAAACTACCCAGGCCAACTAATTTCTTGGGAAAGTGTCTTATTTATGAACTAGGAAAAGAAAATTAAAAACTTTTCTGTTTCCCTTCCTCAAGTCCTCACCGTTGTGCATGGCTGGTGTGCATGCAGGAGTAGTGTCAAACATTTTGGGTGGTCAGATCAGTGTCGTCATCAGCAAAGGTATCCCGTACTATGAAAGTTCTTTGGCTAACAACGTCACATCTGTGGTGTAAGTACATATGCACTTTATAATAAACACGCTGGTTTGAGTGGACTAGGGTGTGGGTACACCCTGCCAGTATCACGGTTACTGATGTTCTTAAAGTAACCTCTGTCTGTTCTCAGTGTCTGAGTGTTTCAAAGACTTTAGACAAGGTCGTATTGCTTTGGTTTATTTTTATATATGAAAAAAGTAGCTGCTTGGGAAAGTGATTGGTTTTCTTTTTCAAGTGTTTTAAAAGTCTGGAAGTTTGCTGCCAAATCCTTATTTCATTTTAAAGACCTTAAGCAAAACTACTCTTCCTTAATAAGGCTGTGTGACCCAGGATGGATTAAGGATACTTGAAATATTTGGAATATAAATTAATTTTCAATAGAAATCAGGGGAAGTATTCTGAATTTCTGGCTCATTCAAGATAATATTTTAAGAATCTATTTTTATGGTGTCTGCAATGTTCTGCTTTATGAAAACTAGGTCTCAAGAGTAGGAAAAGCAGAAACATTACATAGAAATGCTGTCTTGTAATCTTTTCTGTAAACCTCGCTCCTCAGTCCTGCAGGCAGTACTAGGCCTGACCGACACAGTCTTCTCTTCAGCGGTCCTCAGCCAGCTTTCATTCAGAAGATAAGAGCATGTCCACACCCTGGACAGCATAAAACAAGAGTCAGCAAACCTGTGTAAAAGACCAGCTAGAAAATACTTTAGGTTTTATGGGCTAGATGTCTCTGTCACTTATTCTTTGTTTTATTTACCATTCTTTAACCATGTAAAAACCATTCTTAGCTCAGTGTCCATAAAAAAACCGGCCACCCATGGGCTGTCGTTTGTTTATGCCCACCACCCATAAAGAATCCGCTCCTTTTCCTTGTTGTGGTTTCTTCTAGATGACTTTATGCAGTTTTCATTCATTTCCCCAGGATGCCTTTAGGAGAGAGGGAGGGGGAGAGGGAAGGAGAAAGAGAGAGTACCAGGGGAGAGAATTCTTTCATTCTTAACAAGAAAGGATTGCTTCATTTTGTAATGATTTGAATGTTGTGCTAAAGGCTGGAGCCCACACTGATGATTTTGTCTTCCCAAGTTCTTTTGAGTCCTCCGCCCTGCCACATTGTGAGCTAGTCGCTTGCCCTGGTCTCCATTCTCTGCAGCACACCCGTTCTGCCCATACTTTGAAATCCAAATGCAGTGCTGCACTGCGATTCTGAAAGTTGTTCTTAGATAGGCTGGTTTCCAGTCACAAATTCCATCTCTTGTTAGTAGCCAGCCTTTCTTAGGTTTACCAAAGAACTCGAGCCTTGTTTCCTGAGAGTGACACCATATAGTGTGCTGTCATGAAACAATCACCCCGGAAAATTTTAGAAATCAATTATGTCTTTCAGAAGAAATAAAGGAATTGCATATTAAAGGTTACATGAAAAATCATTTATGAAATAGGAATTCTAGATATTTGTAGAGAAACTTGTTCATGCTGACTAAAGAAATTGTTCTTGGAAATGAGACTTTTGTGTTGGAACAGTATCAGTTGTCTAATCCATAGCCACAGAATATGCTTAGTTTTTTATATGGTCAAGTATAACCAGAGAAACAATTTTACTAAGACAAATATGAGGAAACACGTGTTAATGTGAATGTCACCAAAAAAATCCTTTCTGTCTTTCAGGGGACACTTGTCTACAAGTCTTTTTACATTTAAGACAAGTGGTAAGTCTTTCTTCAGCTTCATAACTTACTGTAATTTTTTAATACCAAACATTTTCCAAGGATATTACATCAAATACTAGACCAGTCCCTGCTCTGTGCATTTTCTCATTTAGTTGTCATAGTAACACTGAAGTAAGATAGTTACTAATAATGTGTGGAATAAACTTGGAGGTGCTCTATTAATAGGTGAGGTTTCTTACAAAAGATGATTATTTTTTTTAATTTGAAGAATATTTTCATGCAACAGAAACCATGACCGAGTACTTTTTATTTGTCAGACATTCCCTCTGGTGCTAGTGAGACAAGAGTGAGATGAATAAAAACCCTGCTTTCCTAGAAATTTATGTTCTAGTAACAAGAGACTGACCACGAAGTTAGTAGTGAATAAGTAAATTGCTTATAATATATGACGTGTGGGAAAATAAGACCAGGAAAGACAATAGGAAATGCAGAAGGGACAGGTGGGGGTTTCGGCCGGCCTCATGGAGAATGTGACAGTTGAGCAGACACCTGAAGGAATGACGGGAGAGGGTAATATATGCCCAGTAAACTAATGGTTATTGCCTGTGAATGAATGTCTACACATTTCCTGACAAGACACAAAGGCGTAGAGCCAAGAAATACTTGCCTAGTTTTGAAATGTATCTGATAGTGTTTTATTCACATGGTACATATTAAAAGTATGATAGAATGTTTGCAATGAGCAAGTTTATATAGGCTTTGAATTTATATGCAGCAATCAGATTACTTCCTTGTTTGTTTTAGGTTGTTACGGAACACTGGGGATGGAATCTGGTGTGATTGCTGATCCTCAAGTAACAGCCTCCTCTGTGCTGGAGTGGACTGACCACACTGGGCAGGAGCACAGTTGGAAACCAGAAAAGGCCAGGCTGAAAAAGCCTGGACCTCCGTGGGCTGCCTTTGCCACTGATGAATACCAGTGGTTGCAAATTGATCTAAATAAGGAAAAGAAGATAACAGGTTAGGAAATGCTTTCTAGAGCAATTTCTAATACTGACTTTATTTGGAAGCCTGGTAACCACTGATTTCAGGGGAAGATTAGGTCACTGCAAACTTAATATTTTGTTTTAAGTTTTCTGTACTGGTGTTACTGTTACTGAAGATGATTTTAATAAAACAAAGCAGAGGAAAGAAGTTGGTATTTCTTACTAGCTTTTCTTTTTCATTATAATAAGACTCTTATGGTAGTGTTTCAGCAAAGTGATCTTGAGATAGCTGAAATAACCATGTCTTAACAGTCATTAAGAAAAATTTATGTTCAGGGAGTCCATTTTAACTGCTATAAATAGTGTTCCATGTGTGTTGAGTTTAGTTATTCAGAGCAATTTAGCAAATGCTCAGAATAATTGGTTAGGATTGGTTTAAATAATTTTGCTTTGGTGCTGAAAATAATACCAGTAATCATCTTTAATCTGTTCATACCCAGGAAATCATTCTTACTCAGTAGTTGAAATATATTTTGCAATGATATGCACTCATAATTCTTCCTGCCTCCACAAGGGATGAAAGCCAAAGATTTAGTTACTATTACAGTGTAACCTTGCACTTAGGTATGGTAATGTGCTAAGGAAAAACTGTTTCAACAGTATATTTTAAGTGTTTATGCTTCAGTGCAGAAACTTCAAGGATCAGTGTGTTTTGCACTAATGAAATCAACTCTCCATTCTCCAGGCATTGTAACTACTGGCTCCACCATGGTGGAGCACAATTACTATGTATCAGCCTACAGAATTCTGTACAGTGATGATGGGCAGAGATGGACTGTGTACAGAGAGCCTGGTGTGGAGCAGGATAAGGTAAAATGATTTCCAAGAAATTATTTAAGTATTTTTTTAAATGAGCCTTTGCCAAAAGTGTCATAAGCTATCATTTGGTTTTTCTCTGCCCCCCTCTGGTTATTTTAGGTTGTGTTAGTTCTTCTTACCCTTGTAACGATTCGGAAATTCTCAGTGATTCTAGGTCCTGTTGATGATTGTAAAAGTAAAGCACTTTACTGACTTTTTTTCACACTACATTTTGTGTGTGTACTTTATTAGGAAATTTTAAAAAGGAACTCTTGATTTTGTATCCTTGTAAAACTCTTGTTATCATCAATCCACAGAATGAGGAAGCACCTAACTGGTTCCCAGATTTCTGGTCTGTAGGCAAGGGTTCAGACGACTAAAGAGCTAAAGGCTTTTTAAAAGTGCATTTAATTAAAGGTTATTAAACACTTGAAAGTGCCAGATCACCGTACCCATTTTTGTCTTAGAAAGCTTTTCCTTCCTGAAGAATTTCCTTAATATCTGTAATAGTTATGAAATTGTTTTAGTTGGTAAAACAGGACAGTGCCGGATTGTTCCAGTGCAGTTGATGAGAGCTGGAGAGTAGGCAGAGGTGGCTTTCAATCTAAATATCTGTCACTTTCACCTGGACTGTGATGTATACCACGTGGAGACTAACTGGGAGTCCCTGTCCCCAGGGAGGTAAAGCACTCATCTAGACTTGAAATCATCAGCCCCATTTTTCAATGAAACTTTGAGTTTTGTTTCAACTTTATGATACTCTCATTTTTCTTACATATAGGTATTTGCTGAAATCTTCAGTTCCCACTTTTCTCATCGCTCTATTCAAAAAAACCCAGTGGCTCGCTATACTCTTTCATGTGAATTTTAACCCTTTCTCTATAATATAAGAGCTTCCTTCATCTTCTACTTGGCACTACATGAGTTTCGTCTTTGGTGAACCTCTTCCTTGTAGAAACAAATATTAATGTTGTCCTCATATTGATCTTTCTTCTGCTATTAAGCATTAGTCCCAAAACATGATTAACCTTAATGTGCTCATATTTATTTGTATAATATCTGTTATATTTGCATAATAGTTAATTTTTTGAAATTGTAAGAAATTTCCATACTTATAGAAACAAACTAATAACATTGAACTATGTTTTTTAATAAAAGGCTTTTTTTTGCTTCATTTTTGCAGGATAAATTCATTGGGTATAGAATTCTAGGTCAACAGTTTTTTCTTCCAATGTTTTAAATATGCTGGTCCATTATTTCTTGTTTGTTGTTTTCAGCAAGAATTCTATTATCTTTTCCTCAATATGTAAGGTACATTTTTTTCTCTGGCTCCTTTTAAGATTTGCTGTTTGTCATTTGCTTTAAACAATCTGATGATATACTTTTGTGTCGCTGTCTTCATGCTTCTTCTATTTAGACTTCTCTCAGTTTCTTGGATCTTTGGGTTTTCATTCACATCAAGTTTGAAAAATTTTAGACCATTTTTTTCAAATATTTTTCCTCCTCAATTCTACTTAAATGGCTATGGTGACTCTTGAAGATGTCTCACATTTCAATGATACTTTTTTTTTCCTCCCAATCTTTTTCACTTGTATGCTAGTTTGGAAATGTCCTATTAGCTTGTCTTCAAATTCACTAATGTATTCTACTGCAGTGTCTAATAACTGTTGATCCTATCTGGTGTATTTTTTAATCTCTAATATTTTATTTTTTCACCTCAAAATTTTCAAATAGTTGGGCTCTTAAAATTTCCATTTCTCTAAAACATCCTTATTGTTTCTCTACTTCTAGAGTACATGATATCTCTTATAATGCTATTATCTAGTAATTTTATGGTATATGTCATATCTGGGTCTTTTTATATTGGTTGATAGTATGGATCATATTTAATATGCCTGGTAATTTTTTATTAGATGCCAGACATTATGAACTTCACATTATTTGATTATGGATTTTTTTTTTTTTAAATTATTGCTCCTCTAAATATTTTTAAACCTTATTCTGGGATATAGTTAGGTTACTTAGAAATCATTTAATCTTTTCAAGGCTTGATTTTTGCTTTCTTAGGTAGGACTTGAGCTGCCTTTTAGTTGTAGTTTTTCCCCATTGTTGAGACAATATTGTTCTGTGTATTTTGAGTTTTCTCTACTCTGTTGTTATTGTGAGCTATTTCCAGGCCTGTGTGCCACTGAGAATTGTTTTACTGACTGCTTTCCAGTGGTTCTTTTCCCATCCACAGATAGTTTCTGTGAATGCAGCTGAAAATTTAGGTGGAAACCTCCTACATATTCTACAAGTCTGTTTCACTCTGTGCAGCTTTCTTCTCTCCCACATGCTAATCTGCAAATTCTAGCTACTGTGGCCTCTCCTTCTCTGAGCTCTTTCTCCTCAATTCAGTTGAGACCACCAGGCTCTCTCCAAATAATACTGAGACAATAGTAGAACTCACCTCATTTGTTTCCCTTCTCTTGGGGATCATTACCCTATGTTGCCTGTCATCCAGTGTCTGAAAACTATTATTTCATTTATCTTAGCCAATTTTTCAGATGTTAAAAATAGAAGGGAAGTTGCTGTTTGCTATCATGGGTGGAAGTGGAAGTTCTTATATGGAATTACATGAACTAACAATCTTGTTTCACTTGTGTTAACCTACCTGCTCCCTACTTAAAGGTAATCGTGCATTCATTTTCACATCCGTTCTCAGCAAGCACACATGCATGAGCGCATACATACATATTGAGATAGTGTTTGGTTTTGTTTTCAGAAAATGGGAATGTATATACAACTTATTTTCATTATATATTGCTCTTCAATAGTATGCTGTATTTACTATTTCAGACACCTTGCAAACTTCCCTATACACAGGGATTCATAGATAAATATGTAAGTCCTTTTTACTTGTCTTTATGCATATTTTTCTTTTAAATTTTTATTGAAAGGAGATTGCAATATGAAGTACTATCTCAGGGACATTTAGCCATATTTCTATTCTTCTTATACAATAGACTGCAAATAATTGCCTTTGTTTTATTTCAGAGAACTGTCTGAGGAAATAATGGAAGGTTACTAGTTTGGAGATTATTGTAACTTCAAAGCAAAACTTTTAGAAAATGATGGAATTTTAGAAGTTTATAATCTAATACTAGTGAATCTGCTGAAAGTAAATAGCGACAATAGTTGGAAATGACTTGAAGAGTTAACACTCACATTTGAATTGACAATAAGCCGACCATTTTGATTTGAGGCAGATGTCTTTTTATTACTGGTCATTTGAAACTGTCTGACGTGCTTTTGCTTAAAGAAATAAGAGGTGGTCTCTCTTTAAGACAAGTTCAAATCTCCATTGTACTTAGCTGTGCAGTCCACGTTTGTCTTAACTGCACTTTCTGAACCTGCCTGTTTCATAGGGTTATCACAAAGGGTGTTTGAGTTAATTATATAAAAGTGCTTTGTAAATAAGAGCTGTTCCAACATGGAGATATGATCTTTATTTGCTTGAAAAATGTTGATGGAATGAGATAATCACTGGGAATCATATTTTAGCCTAATTATTTATATAATACATTTGTTGTTATATAATACATTTATATAATACATAATTACCAATTATGGTGATTAAATTGGGCATTAAAAAGTTCATTTTCTGCTTCAAATAGGAAAAAGGACTAAAGACAAATAATATGGGAACTGTCTTTATGTAGCTTATCCAGTAGGTGGAGATATATGTTCTGTAATTCCTTGGTAAATGTTCATTTGTTGAGAGAAAAGTACACAGTAAAGTTTTTCTTCTCAGGCTTCATATCTTCAATTATGTTTTATTTTGTAAATAAAATGAAATATTAATAGCAATTACAGAGTACTAGTTACTAATTAAAACAGTATACCATCTCAAACCAGTTAAGGCCCATGTCCCACATTGCCAAGTTATAGAACTTTTGTTATATTTGAATCATCTTAAAAATGATTTTTATATTGACTCGTTTCTGTTTATAATTTTTGAAGACTCTACAGCTACTTAATCATTTTTCCAAATTATGATTATTTTCTTAGAAATTAAATCTTACTGTTGTACTTTTCATATCTTTAAGGTCCAGAGCAAAAACAAAAACATGTTTCAGTTGAGCAATTCAGCCCTGACTTCTGTTGATGTAAATTAATCAGTTTTTTGTTGTTTTTTAAAGATATTTCAAGGCAATAAAGATTATCACCAGGATGTGCGTAATAACTTTTTACCGCCAATTAATGCACGTTTTATTAGAGTGAATCCTACCCAGTGGCAGCAGAAAATTGCCATGAAAATGGAGCTGCTTGGATGTCAGTATATTCCAAAAGGTAAAGCAACAGTATGTTTAAAACATGTTATTTTCACTGGATTAAGAATGGTTTTACTGTCTTCAGAGAAAATAATAATGTCTAAGTTGTAATTATAATATCTTCTTAAAGGAATTTAATACTTATCCTATTTAAAAATTAGTATCAGAATTGTTTTCCAAAATTACAAATGGAGGAAGAGATAACATTATTAATGAGCTAATTCTATGAGATTACTTTCTAAATCTAGTCTCCAGCTTAACAATTTTTAATCATGTCTCATGTAGTATAATCTTTGTATCACATAAATGCTGATGATTATAATAGTACCTTTAGTCTAAGTGCTTTACCTTGAGTAATTAAAAGTTGGAATAATTTAAATATTTTATAATATTGTTGTATCCCCAAAGCCACTGTAATGCCTGCTACATAATGTACTGTCCATAAATACTTCTTAACTTCATGAATTCTATATCAAATTGTGATGACATTTTTCTAGTCTTAGAGTTCCAGTCATTCTCCAACCTTTATTTGCCTTTCTATAACAATGCTTTTTCAGATAATTATTTAAAAACTGAGAATTCCCAGAGCGTGTGTGTGTGTATATAATGCAGAGTATATTTATCCTCTGACATACTTCTGAAATTTAAAATTACTGTGCACAATTAAATTTTGTAGGAAATGTTGAAGATATTTAAACTTACTGTTTTTAACTGATTTTTATAAGCAAAATGTGTAAACTTTTCTAAACCATTTTTCAAGGTCGTCCTCCAAAACTTACTCAACCTCCACCTCCTCAGAACAGTAATGACCTCAGAAACACAGCAGCCCCTCCAAGAATAGCCAAAGGTAGGCCTTTCCTTTCCGTGTGAGGCTGTGATAGTCCCTGAATGTGTGGAATAATTTTCCATAAATATACTTTTCAAGTATTTTAAAATAACTTTGTGTTAATCAAGCTGGCATAGATGAAAAAGATTTTAAAACTCTTTATTCTTTTAAGGTCGTGCCCCCAAATTTACTCAACCACTACAACCTCGAAGTAGAAATGAATTTCCTGCACAGACAGAACAAACAACTCCCACTCCTGATATCAAAAACACTACCATAACTCCAGATGTCACCAAAGGTATGCAAATTCAAAAATTAACACCTGCTGAGCAGTTGTAAGCTTTATTTTATTTTTAAGTTTTCAGGAGTAGTACCAGCTTTTAAACCCTGTTTCACTTCCTTTATGTTATTTAAATTTAACAGAAAGATGCTTTCCCTCCCATAGGGAAAAACAAAAAATGACTACATTGCTCTAAGTTCTGGTGGCATGTAGAATTGTTCTTTAAATACTTAGCGATAGATGCTCTATCGCAGGCTGCCTCTTGTGGTCTTTTTTCCCCTATACAGTTAAATAGATCTCAGGGTTAGAAATATTATATATCTAGAAATACTTAAAACCATAGTGGAAAACAAACTTAATTCTTTATTAATTTATTAGATAGGGAACTTGGCAAAAAGAGAAGACGAAAATATGTTTTGGTGAAAACTAATATTTTTTAAAACACTCAGTTAAATACAATCTTTAAAAAAACTGACCTGCTTTTTAAAATGTTCATAATCTTTTTTTCATGCCATGAATATGTATGTTAGTAGCTTCTACCGTCAAAATTTATTATTAATAAAAATCTTAACCTGTACAAAATACATGTTACTTGATTTTATTGGGTGTTGAAAAACAAATTTCAGTTGAATTCAGAAAAAGAAGCATCATAGAAGAATTAGTTTCAATGATAACAGATAAAAATTTAAAAAACGCACATTTTCAAGACAGTGCAGTGAAGAAAAGGCCATTCATTCAGATTAATTTTTGCCACTTAAAACTTTAATCATTCTCATTTTCTGAAAATTTGCCAGGATTCAGATAACTTTCTCCAGCTTTCCATGTCAGATTCTTTTCTCAGCTTCTAAGACATTTTCAGGCGGATTAGTTTCTCTTTTGTGCTGCAGGAAAAGCCAGAGAAAAGCAAGGGTTCCTAGAGGCAAGAGATCTCACAGACAACTTATCACATTGCAGAAAGCATGCATGTGGGCAGAAGCCCAGAGCAAATGCCGGGATAGAGGAGCAGTCATTTCAAATAGTGCTCATCTTAGAGTCTGATTTTAGAATTGTTAAGATCTCAAGATTAATCGTCCTCAACATATTTTCTTCCAGGACTAAGTTCCCTGTAAATTCTAAAAGATAACAGGCCTTTGCAATCAACAACCTCTTGTCTCTTTTCTTTGAGATGGTGGTATATAGACATTTTATTATTTTGTCAAACCTAGGCAGGTGTTTTATAAGTCTCTGTTGAAATTAAATTGTATCCACCCAAACCTAATTGTTCTCTCTCCAGTTTTACACGTTTTAGGGAGGCTCAGTTAGTGCTATCTAGCCTGAGTCATAATCTCTGTTTTACGTACTCTCTTCTCTCCATTTTTACATCCAGGCTGAGAGTGATGCTGGAGAAAATCACATCCTGGTTAGATTCTCACCACTCTAACTTCCAGATCCTCCCTCAGGGGGGCCCTCAGCATCAGCTGGTTTTTCTGTTTCCCTGGTTAGCTCTTCTGTCCATTCCCAACAGTAGCTATTGTTAATATTCTCCCTATTTTCCAAACTCTTGACACAGAGATCTTCACTCACTCTCAGTTATACAAAGAAATTAGACGCCATTAGAAAGCATCCCCCCCCCCCACGTTTTTTTTTAATTACTTAAGAGAAATGAAGGAAGGTAGGAAGAAAGAAGCATTTTATGTGTTCATTTTAGTTTTTGAGATAGAAAAGCTTTGAATGATGATAGGTTAATCTTTGCTGTTTTCTTTCATGATTTTCTGCCTTTGGTATTAATGTTTTTTTATTTTTTTATTTATTTATTTTTTTTCATTTAGATGTAGCCTTGGCTGCTGTCCTTGTCCCTGTTCTGGTCATGGTCCTCACCACTCTCATACTTATACTAGTGTGTGCTTGGCATTGGAGAAGCAGGTTAGTGCATAACTAGTGCACCTCTTTGGCTCTAGAGGGAGAGGATGTTTTCAGATGTAAATAGAAGCTAAATATAGTAAATGAACTAAAATTCACCCTTTTTGAGTGAGACAATATAGTCATTACAATAAAAACGTGTATATTTCTCCTTTCTACCCATAAAAAAATGAGCGATTCAGTTCCACAATTGCAGAGTACCCTTACAATATTAAATTAGATATTACACGCTGAGCTATTCACACTAATAAGCAGTGCCTGATATGTAATAGGTGTTTAGTAATGTCTGCTGAAAGAATGAGACACAAGTCCTACTTCCAAAGTATTTCGCAGGGTTGACGTATTGACATGAGATGAGGAACTCTAACATGGTTTGATAAGTTACTTCTGAAATGCTAGAGAACACAGTCAGGAGGACTGTGAGAGTTACCTGAAATCTTTACTTTGGGAAACTGTAATCCTTGAGTTTGAGATGTTTTACCTTATAAAAAGGAATTGGATTTGGCTAAACAGAGGTAGACAGAGAATGGCCCAGACTGAGGGAATTGTTTGAGCAAATGTAAAATTTGGAAATATGGTCACAATATTCAGTCATTTCAAGTGGGCTTGGCATGGCAGAAAGAACCAGAAAAATGCAGCCTGGTCCTAGATCAGAATGGCCTTCTGGGAGAGGAAAATGTGGATTTCATTCTGTAAATGGGGCATCTTTGGGGATTGCTAAGCAGAAGAGTGATGATATCAGGGGATTATGGAAAGATAATGGAGGAGTTTGGGAGGGTGTGGATTGAAAAGACTAGAGACTGGAAGAGGCATGGAGATGAGTTAGGAAACATGTAACAGTGATACTAGGACAGGAAGAGATTGGGGGAGGAGGGTGGTTTCCTAATAAGGTCAGTGAAGTAGGCTGTCAGCTAGAGAACAAGATGGGGTGCCCAGGATGATCTGAAGTTTCGCGGTTGTGCTGTTAGACCACTAGAGATGTCTTGGGTTGAGTTAACAAAGCCGGAGGGACAGGTTTGGTGGAGAAAGAGATTGATTTTTTTCCTCCATTCAACAAGTAGCTGAGCTCCTATCTTACGCCAAGTATCGAGTCCTGTACTGGGAGTCCAGCAGTGAGTCCCAAAGTGTACAGAATGGAAAAGGATGTACTGCAGAAAACTGCCAGGGCACTGACCACAAAGTATTTGCCAGGGCAGGAAGCTGGGGGAGCAGATTCTTGGTGTTGGGAAGGCTATCAGAGCAGAGACCTAACAAATTAGTAAGAAGGCAGTGGGGGAAGTTTGAGGGAAAGAACACACATGTCGCTTTCAGCGAACTGTGTAGCAACTAATAAAGAGAACAGCAATAAAAGCTAATTGTTAAAGACAATTCTGGTTTCTGAAGGTTTTACTTGTTTTGTTGCTTCACTTAGTCTTCAGAACAACCTGTGAAATAGATACCGTTATAGTCCCACTTTACAGAACAAGAAGTGAGTCCGAGAGAGCGCAAGTAACTCAACCCAAGTCACCTGTCCCACCCAGAAAGGAGTTTTGTATGAGGCTTCGGAGCCTGTGCTCTTGACCACTGCTGCCTCTGAACATGTGATCAGGCCATCAAGTCTAATTCACTGTGGTTAAAGCACAGGGGCATGAGGGTGCAGGCAGGGGAGTGGAATTGTTGAGTTGGAGGCAAGTCCTGTGGCTCTGTTTAGGGTGGTGTTTAAAGACCCTTGTGAATATTCAGACTCTCCCCAGAGGCAGATGGGATACATGCGGAACTGAACTTACTACTGTAAAGATGTACTTGAAATTGCTGATGACTGGCTTCATGACAGGGACTAAAGGAGGGGATATCATTAAGGGACTGGGAAATAGGGAGGAGAAGATGATAAAAACAGCTGCAACTTACTTAAGTCTTAATCCACGCCAAGCATTGTTCTCAACACTTTCCGTGTAATGAATAAATAACCTGAAGTTTTGTCACTGGAGACATGAATGTGAAGTCCTTCTTGATAAAACCCCTGACTGCTAGACATAGTGTTCCGTTAGTGGCCCTAGCCATATAGGACCTCTAACTTCCATTTGAAAAAGTGTATTGATTTCCATTAGTTTTTAAGTCTTTAAATGATTAAAGGATTTTCAAGGAGAAAGTCTTCATTAATAAGCCAGCATTTTATGATTTTTCTTTTTCTATTCTGGGTTTTGATTAACAGGTTCAACACCCACTGTCTCTTCCACACATTTTACATTATTCCCTACTTTGAAATAATGACATATTTTGTTTTAGAATCAGACGTTAAAATGAAGAAACTTTTATATACTGATCGTAAAAACATCTTACGCTGGAGAAGAATACTTCCAAGTAGGAAAGCACATAGCCTGAACTTTTTGTGAAAGACACTTTTTTTGATCTTGAGCTAATTACATAACCATCTTGTCTTCATGTATGCACAACAATAACTTCTGTTTTCTCTTTAACTTGCAAGACACTGACTTCCATTAGATTTACATTGTTGAATCAGAAAATGTCCACTTATTTTCCTCATTAACAGAGGGGAGGGAGGTTTCTCCAGGGGGAGGAGATGTTTGAATTCTGATGGACGGGGCAGGAGAACCTTCACTGCACATGTGGTTCACACCACCTAGAGAGACTCCTGTTCTCGAGTCTGGCACTTGTCACTATTCGCAGTAACACTGACTTATCCAGGGGCAAAGGACCACACAGAAAAAGTTGGAAAAAATAACAGAGAAGATGTGGAATTTTTTTGATGGTGGTGCTGGAATTGATGGATTTCTGAAATTTGTGTTTGAAATCAAAGCTGATTTTCCCATAATAATCCACATGTCAGGGTAGGGTCTTGGGTTTGATTCATTCTCTTTATCTAGAGACAGTTTATTCCTTTATTCAGAGTGGGAAATAGTTGGGTAATAAGATAACTATTTTAGGAGATAGTCATTTAATATTTGAGAGCCCAGAATTCATGAGCAGAATGCCTTTGAAAGTCAAATTCAATAGAGGGCTCCCGCAGGGACATTAGCAAGTAGAACTGTGTACTCTTGACTAATTATTAACTTGAATATTTAGCCTCTGGTTTCAGAGCTGTCTTACTTGTGAATTCATTCTATTTGCTAACTTTTTTTCTTTTTTTTTTACATTTTTCCAGGAAAAAAAAAACTGAAGGCACCTATGATTTACCCTACTGGGACCGGGCAGGTTAGTCATGACTGCATCTCTTGGCATCAGAAGGAAGTCCCTTCCATCCAGCTGGCAGTAGTGAAGGAGAAGTTATTCTCACGCTATTAGAAATATGGTGTTCCTCCTGTCTTCTAATTTTTGCTTTTATGTAACATCTTTTCTAGTCAGTGAGTAACGAAGTGGGAAAAATTTCTTATAACACACACACCCTTTCTTCTGGAATACGTGTCTGGTTTGTCTCAGGTCTCTACTCTTGAGGAGGAGTGATTTACTCCAAGTGTTCATGACATCATGTAAGAAGCAAAAATCTCAGACCTGATAATAGGGTTTGTCACTCGGCCCATGGTGTTGACCAGGTTGAGTTTAGCATCTGAAGTTGGCCATCTCTGCCAGGATGAGTTGTCATTTTATAAATTCCTATTATCTGGTAGGTGGCAGATTGCTGCAAGTGACACCAGAGGCCCCTTCTTATAGGTCTGTCATTTCCCAACTTCATTCTTAAAACAGATCAGGAGGCCAAAGCGTTCCCTGCTGTCACCTTGGGAGAAAAGAGCAGTGGTGCAGACATGTCTCATGCTGATAGCTCCTCAGGGGGAATCTTGAAAATATTTTTTTGAGAAAAAGTTTTTAAAACCACCCTTACAATACCCTAACTACATCTTGGTATGCTATTTAGCGATTTGCCTCTGTATATGCCTTTGACAGAGATTTCTACATGTTCTACTTTGCATGCATAGTCTACCAAACAAACAAACAAAAAAGCTTAAACAACTTAAGGAACAAGGAAATGAACAAACTAAACCCAAAGCTATCTGGGAAATAATAAAGGTTAGAGAAGACAGAAACAAAACAGATGTGGGAAAACAATAGAAAATACCAATGAAACTAGAAGTTGGTTTTGTTTTGTTTTTTTTCAAAAAGACCAGTACATTGGCAAACCTTTAGGTAGGTAGACTAAGAGAAAAAGAGTACACTCAAATTACTTAAATCAGGAATGAAAGTTGGGGATATTATTTCCAGTGCTAGAAATAAAAAAGATTATAAGAGATTATTAAGCAATTGCACATTTAAAAAACGGATAACCTAAACAAAATGGAAAAATTCCTAGAAATATAAGATCTAAATTGACTTGTAAGAGTAGAGAGATTGAAATCATTAATCAGAAATCTCTCAACAAAAATCTCAGACCTGATAGATTCACTACTAAATGTAAAAACATTTAAAGAAGAACTAAATCTTAAAGAGTCCACTAAAAAGGCTGTTTGACCTACTATGAATTCAGCAAGTAGCAGGATACAAAGTCAACATATAAAATCAACTCAATTTTCACAACATCAAAAAGAATAAGATATAACCATAAAATTCTTGCAAGACAACATAGGGAAGATTTTCCATGACATCAGCCTTACAGAGGCCTTTGGGAACTCAACTCCAGCATCAAGGGAAACAAAAAGAAAAAACTGGGACTACATCAAACTAAAAAAGCTTCTTCACGGTGAAAGGAAACAATATCACCAAAGCCAAAAGGCAACCTACTAACTGGATGAAGATACTTGCATTTCATATTTCTGACAAAGGCTTAATATCTAAAATATAAAAAGAACTCATAAAACTCAACAACAGAAGAACAGGCAATCCAATCAAAAAATGGGAAGAGGAATTGGAGAGACATTTTTCTGAAGAGGATATACAGATGGCCAACAGGCACATGAAAAGCTGTTCCTACTCACTGGCTGTCAGGGAAATGCAAATCAAAACAACAATGAGATATCACCTTAGACTTGACAGACTGGCTGTTATCCAACAAATGTTGGTTAGGATGTGGAGAACAGGAAACACACTGTTGGAGTATAAATTAGTGCAACCCCTATGGAAAACAGTATGGAGACTTCTCAAGTTGAATATGGAAATCCCATAGGATTTCATCATCCACTTCTGGGTGTTTACCAAAAAAACAGAAAAACACTAATTTGCAGATTTATGTCCCCACCCCCATGTTTATTCCAGCCATATTCACAATAGCTAAGAAATGGAATGTGAGTTCCCAGTGTCAGATGAATGAAGAAGATGTGGCATATATACACAGTGGAATACTGCACCACCCTTAGAAGAGGTGAAATCCTGTCATTTGAATCAGCATGGATGGATCTAGAGGGGAAATCAGCCAAAAGAAGAAAGATACCAGATGACCTCACTCATAGGTGGAATGTGAATAGACAAAACAAAGGAATAGATGAAACAAAACCAACCTTCGGACACTTACAGTAGAACGGAGGTTACCAGTAGGGAATGGGACCCGGGTGGGGTTTGCGGGGGAGTAGTTGCGGAGCCCACTGGACAGTGGTGAAGAACACTTGGTGATTTGGTGGAGGGCAGAGTGTGTTGACATGTATCAACTTGGGGAATGGGGAGATGGCCCATGTGGGGAACCTATACATATATGAGTTTTAATGCATAGAATCAAAGTTATTTCAGTTAAAAAATGGTTCAGATGATTTAAAAAAAAAAAAAACTTAAAAATTAACTTAACCCAGGAGATGAAAAGCTTATACACTGAAAACTACAAAACACTGCTAAGAGAAATGAAGACACAGATAAATTGAAACATATCCGTGTTCAGTGGATTGAAAGACTTAAAATTGTTAACATGTCAGTACTACCCAGTTGATCTGTAAGTTCAATGCAATCTTTTTTAAAATACCAATGACAGTTTTTGCAGAAATAGAAAAGCCCTTCACGAAATTCACATGGAATCTAAAGGGACCCAAATAACCAAAACAATCTTGAAAGAAAAAAAATGAGGACTCCCTCTTCCTGATTTTACCACTTATTACAAAGCAACAGTAATCAAGACCAGTGACATAGAATAGCCTAGAAATAAACCCTTACAGATATGGACAGATGATTTCTAACAAGGGGCCATTGGAGAAGACAGCCTTTTCAGCAAATAAATGGTGCTGGATCCTCATGCAAAAGAAGGATGTTGGACCATTACCTACCACCACATAGAATCAATCAAAATGGTCCTAGGACCAAAATGTAACACCTAAGATTCTTAGAAGAAAACATAAGGTAAGAGCTTAATGACAGTGGATATGGCAGTGATTTCTTCAAGGTGATTCCAAGTATACAGATAAAAACAGATAAATCAAACTTCATAAAAGTTTTTAAGCCGTGCCATAGAAGACAAAATAAAGTCAAATAATTTGCAAATCATATAAGAGATTAATATGCAGAATATATAGAGCACTTCTAAAATTCAGCAAAAAAAAAAAAAAAATAAGCAACCTGATTAAAAAATGGGCAAAGGACTTGGCAAAGAAGACATACAAATGGCTATTAAGTAAATGAAAAGAGGCTCAGCATCACTGTTAAGTAGGAAAATGCAAATCAAAACTACTCTGCAATGCCTCACCCATTCAGATGGCTCCTATCAAAAACAAAACGAGTGTTGGTGGAGATGTGGAGAAACTGCAGTCCTTGCGTACAGTTGCTGGGAATGTAAATGTGTGCAGCTGGAGTAGAAAACAAGATGGCAGTTCTTCACAAAAAGTAAAAATAGAATTGTCTTCTGATCCAAAAATTCTGCTCCTAAGTGCATGCCCAGAATTGGAAGTAACATATCAAGAGATTTGTACTCCCATGTTTGTGCATTTCATAATAATTAAAATGTCGAAACAGTCAGCTGGGAATGGATTAGCAAAATGTGATCTAAATATACAATGGAATTTTATTCAGCTTTCTTAAAAAGAAAATTCGGCAATTTGCTAGAACATGGATGTTCTTGAGAATATGATGCTACGTGAAATAAGCCAGTCCCAGAAATATTATGATTCCACTTATATGAGGTACTTAGAGCAGTAAAAATTATAAAGGCAAATTATCATGGTGCTTACCAAGGGCTGGAGGGAAGGGAGAATCAGAATTAACGGGTTTACAAAGTGTGAAATTTCACTTTTATCAGATGTAAGAGTTATGAGGATGGGTGATGATGCTATGATGATAGTTACACAACGTGTGAATGTATTTTGTACCACTGCACTGGCCACTTCAAAATGGTCAAGATGACAAGTTTTGTTATTTTAACACAATGCACATGTATTTGACAACAACGACAAAAAAATCTCGACTTTACAATTTGTAAAGTTTATGAAAACAGCTTAAAAATGCACCCAGATTTCTCCTGTAATATACTGTTTCAGACATAGGTTTTATTCAATGGGCTCTCCTTTGGCTTTCAATCACAATGAAGGTTGGTGGAAAGGAATGAAGCAGTTTCTCCCTGCCAAGTCGGTGGAACACGAGGAAACCCCCGTGCGCTACAGCAGCAGTGAAGTTAACCACTTGAGTCCCCGAGAAGTCACTACAGTGCTGCAAACCGACTCTGCAGGTAACTGTGCAGCCTGCGGTGTAGAGCAGGCGTGCTCTGGTGGAGTCGCGGTTGGTTCAGTCGCCTCTGAAGGCCATACGTCACATGCCCCTGGGTTCGAGTGCCCGGTCCAGCAGGGAGGCAGCCATTGTGAACAACTAAATAAAACTGAAAAATGCTGCTCCTGCCCCTCTCTGCCTGCCTACTTGCCTTCATTCCTGCCTGCACCTGTCCTTTAAAAATTCTAGTAAAATTTGAAAAATCAGACATTCATAAAATGTTGGGGCATTTTGTCTACTTACCTAGAGTTTTGTTTGTTTGGTTTTACTGAACTCATGAGACTTTTTTTTTTTAAAAGGCAAGCCTTTATTATTACTATTAACCAAGTATATGTTTATTTTTAAACATTTCCAAATCTTTGAAAAGGAAAAAAATAGACTCCAAAGTTATTTTCCAAGGCTTGTATTATTCCAATAATGGAATATTTCTTTTCCACTGACGCACTACCTGTAAATCTGAAGAACACATACTTTTGTTACGCAGCAGTAGTGAATGAGGTTTGCAGGCATGTGAAATTATTACTAGGAGATACAAGGTAACATTTGACATTGGTTCTGGCTGGGAAATCTGTCGGCCTGTGTTCATAGTGACAAGCATCATAAAGAAGTGTTTTGTTTTGGTGTAAGCCTGAAGCCGCCTAACTCCTGGGATCCCTGTGTCAGTGAGGTCACGTCTGTCGTTTGTGATATCTGCAGAGTACGCACAGCCACTGGTGGGAGGAATCGCTGGCACACTTCATCAGAGGTCGACCTTTAAGCCAGAAGAAGGAAAAGAAGCAGGCTATGCCGACCTAGATCCGTACAACTCCCCGGTGCAAGAAGTTTATCACGCCTATGCAGAACCGCTCCCAATCACCGGGCCCGAGTACGCAACTCCAATCGTCATGGACATGTCAGGACACCCCACAGCTCCAGTTGGTCTGCCCTCAACATCCACTTTCAAAGCTGCAGGGAACCAGCCTCCTCCCCCTCTAGTGGGAACGTACAACACACTTCTCTCCAGGACTGACAGCTGTTCCTCAGCCCGGGCCCAGTATGATACCCCGAAAGGTGGGAAGCAGGGGCCAAGTGCCGCAGATGAATTGGTATACCAGGTGCCACAGAGCACGCAGGAGGTGCCAGGAGCAGGGAGGGAGGGTGAATGTGGTGGTTTTAAAGACATTCTCTGAAGGTGATGCTGCTTTTTACAAAGCATCATTTTAAAGCACATGGCCTTTTAAAAAAAAAAAATTAGTGGTAGTAATATATAGAATGTATTACGTGTCTGTCATGGATGTGGTTGAGGAAATGTGATGACCGAGGTACAGGAAACTACTAATCTTGCCATCTTGCTTTTTAAAAGTGCTATTGGGCGGTTACTGCTTGCCCGTTAAATTGCGAACATCCTGTTTGTTACTACTGTAAAACACTTTAATACAGAAAAAGCTCCCTACTATGCACTTCAAAGAAATTAGAAATCACTGATAGTATTTATTACCAATGCTGCAGGTACATTAATGAACTTGAGATGGCTCTGTAAGCCTGACTGGCAATAATGCATGGTACTGTTCTTGAAATGTCTTATGGCTTGAAATTCCGCTTTGTGAAAGGTGGGTACTATCATGATTTCCTCTTCTATTCCTGTACTGCCTTGTGGATTTAAAAAAAAAGTGATATGACCATTGTTTTGATTGCCGTCACATGGTTTTGTTCATCTTTCCTTAGGATATCAATAGCTGGGAAACTGACTTGTAATGTCAAGAGCAAGGTGATTGGTTTTTCACTTTTTGACATTCTTAAGAGCTTTAACACATCATGGTACATAACCGGGTTTCACCTCTGCTGCTTTTGGGGTTCTGGGTGGCCAGCCAGCCCCATTTACAAAGCGTTTCATGGGAGTTTTTCTATTTCAGTAGGTCAGTGATTGCTTTATCAACTTTGTGAATTCAGATCCTCTTTCAGGTTGCTTATCTACGTAGACACAGGAACAACTTTACACTTTAACACTATGAAAGAGATTCTCTCCCTCCCTGCCCCACATTTATCTGCAATGGGGCTTTTCCTAGGAGAGCAGTGAAAAGTTGAGGACTCCTCAGTGAGCACTGTAAATATGCCTCACTTACATTGACAACAGTGAAAGCAAATTCATTCCTTGGAAGACACAAATTTACTGTAAAAGTACCTAAAATTTGGACCATTTTCTGTTTTCATTTCTTCGATTCTCAAGGTATTTTATTAGCCTCATTTTCTTTCATAATTTCAGTTTTCCATGATAAAGCACAGTAAGAAGTATAAACCCAAATATATTGTTCTACATGAGAGTGCCCTCTAGTCTGTGGGGTGAAACGTGTGAGTAGTCCTTTGTCATTCGTAGGGAACAGATGTCATAGCATCTAGTAAGTGAATATTCCATGCCTTACTTTTAATACCTCTGGACAATTTCTTTGTCACCACTTAGCCAGAGCTATTTTCAGATGGGTGAAATGAAAATCATCTAATTTATCTGCCATTTATCTGGACTGTCACACCATCTTTAAAGGCCTGTGAACTGGCAAAATGACATGACAAGCTAACCATATGACTCAAATATATAAATTGGACATCCCTTCTTAGCTTGGCGCCTTACCATTGAAATACACTTGCCCAACAGGTGCAAGTCACTTATTTTGTCCTGCAGCCAGAATTTACTAAATGAAGAGTTCATTTTGCTTGTTTCTATGAATATATATATATATCCATTTCAAAATTAGAACTGTTTATTTCTGCAGCCTCCCTCCACTCTAGTTGTGTGTGACTTTGTTTTTTTATAAATCTTTTTCCTTTCCAAACTTTGAGGCATTTTATTCATTGAAAAACCATACCTTTTTTGTTGTTTCAAACATTTTGAAACAAAAAGCACAGATGTTGAACTTTTATTCCAACATATGAATGTGTAAAGCACATGTATTAATGTAGTCATCCCCCTTCAGGTGGGAAGAGTAAACCAATTGCTTTATTTTTTTATTCATCCTTAGTACACAGAATATACTTCCCCTCAAATCATATGCCTGTTTGAAGCTTTAAGAGAAATGTTTTCAATAGCTGATTCATTTCTTCAAAGATGCTTGTTATTTTTGTCTAATTATGTACATGGTTGCTTTTCTCATGGAACTTTTTTTTTAAGACTTGATTCATACTTGGCACTGTGCTATCCTTGAACTACCGATGATTTTTACAAATTAGCTCATTTTTACTACTTTTCTGTATTTTACTTTTCAAATGAAGAGCTGAGCCTGATACAAAGGTTGTTCTGGTTTTGTACTTTCGTTTGTTTTCATACTACAGTTGGGTTTTTTTCCTACAACGTTTATATGTCTGAGATATATATATATACAGCTTTGGAGACAATCAAGTAACAACTGAAAATGTGAAAGTAACTTTTTTTTTTTACAAAATTCCCTTGTTTTGTTGCTAGGGACATGTGAGAGACTCTTCTTTCCTGTTAGTACAATGAAAATAGACTCTTTGGTGCAGCAAATGTGGCCGTTACAGGTTTCATAAAACTACACTGACTTCACTGTTACTTGATCTTAGAAAACCAGCACGGTTAGATATTGTGAATGCTGATTTATATTTTATTAAAAGCTGTAAATCTAAATAGATCCTATTGTATGTGCAGGGTCTAGTCCAGTTATTTAAGTTCATGTTTCACTATTTGCACTTTGCATTGAACAATGGGTTTATTCGCTGATATGGTTTTGAGTAGAGGATTTTTACAGTAATTAATCTTAGGACATTATGAATACTTTCCCTTCCCACCCTCCCTCCCCTGGGGAACAACAGAAAATGAGCTTTTACCTAAATATGAACGTGGCCATGACTCTTAAGGAAAGTGATGAACTACTTTGCTGGGGCTCCACGTTGTCACCCAATGAGTACAGGACTCTGAAGGACTATGGAACACCGTGTCAGATAGAATGAGAACCAATAGATTAGGTGGAACTTAGCTTTTCAAACCCTCTTAAAAGAAATCAAAGAAGCGCTACCTACAAACATATATATTAGCTCTGCCTTTTGGTTCTGAACTTGAAGTCCCTAAACTGCAAAATCTAAATAAGAGCTGGGTAGCTATTAAAATACTTTTTACATCAGCTGTGGCACCAACTCTTATGTAACCCAACTTGACTAGTTTCTTCATTTTTTTTTTTTTGGCACTGGGGAAGGTAGAAACAGCACACGTGTTGAATACATATTAGAAACAAAAATGGTTTGGGTGTCAGTGATATTCTCCCAGAATGTACTTTTCTTACCTCGGCATGTACTGTAGTCACTCCATATTTGTATATGTTGCTAGAATTTAGATTGTATAAATAGTGAGATTTTAATGTGTTCACGTGTTTTTAATAAATTGTACATGTGTCTTGCTCAGGATTGTTTTTGTTTTTTTTTTTTTTTAATTTAAATTAAACCGCCTTGAGGTTTGTATATCCTTTCCCCATATAACAAAAAGCCAGATTCCTCAATTTCAACATCATTCAGATTTTATGACCAGTGTTCTAAAGTGCTTACAATAACATTTGAAAATGCTACCATTCATTCTTTTACTTTTTAGAGCCTCAGTTACGGACCTTCGGCAGCCAAGCTGCAGCCTGTCGACTGTGATGGAAGAGAAAGGTCATGCTGACCTCATGTGAACCCTAAGGGAATGGTGGTACTGTGCAGAGGTAACTCGTTTTCACAGAACATAGTCCATCCAAACTTAATGCCTGAATCTGGGTTACATCAACTGTTATACTTCCAAGGGAGAGGAGACTTTCATTTTCCATTTCTAATGTTTTACACATTTTCATTAGAGGCAGGTTGGTGGTCAGCAGTGTCTCCCAGTGAAAATTCTTGCTCAAAATATATTATTCTGGCAGCTTTTAATTGAATCCTTCTTAAAGCTTCTGTTTTTTTCTCTTCTGCCTTTGGTTATATTCACTAAAATAGGGAGGGAGATGAGTTCAGCACATCTGTAGGACTTTTGTATCCCATAGGATTCCTTAGTGCAGCCAGGTAACCTTCCATTTGAAGATGAGATTTAATCTTGTGAACAACTGACATTTTATTTTTTCAGGAAAATACCACTTTGAAATCCAAAAACAGCTTGAGACATCTTTTAAGAGTTTACTCTTTCCTGATTGAATTCAAATAGTAAACTTTCAAAAATCCAATGTATAAATTAAAACAGGCAAAAAATAAATGTTGGGAAGAATTTTCTCCTTGAGCTTGCCTAGCTCCACTTCTTTATATAAATTTGTTTTTGTATTTCTTTAAAATAATGCAGTCACTGGACTTTAGTGATTGCCTTTTTTGGTTACTTACTCATCTAGAATATCATGTTTAGCCTGTTTCCTCCTACTTCAAAACACCATCTTCATTCTACCACCTTATTGCTCATAGCTATAGTTTAGTTAACTATTAGGAAAAAGCTTACTTAAGCCAGTCTGATCTTAAGATTTCCATAATCATCCACTCAGCAGGCTGTTTCCAGGGCTGATTGAAGATTCAAATCAAGTTCCTTGGGTAAAACAAAAAGGAACTAAAACCCAGAAGTGGGTCCAGTTTGTCACATCATGGCCCAATCATATGCCAGCTCCCCACCAGTTTAGATTGGCATGAATATGACCTCCAAAATGTCACATGATTAGACTTTTGAAAGGATACATGTGACTTGCTAAGATGCAGGAACTATAAAAACATATTTAAAAATACCTCATAAAATTAGCTTATTTTAAAAACATACTGCAATTAAAACTTTACTTATTTCCCTGATAACCATATCTTGGTTTTCATAAATTAAATATATTCACAGAAATTAAACTGGTGGTTATGAATCACCAGGCAGCACATAATATACATAACTATCTGACAAGTACATTGAACATATTTAAAAATAAACTAAAAATTGCGGTATAAAAATAAAATACTGTCATCTTCTGAGTCTGTAGGGTCAATCTTGAGTCAGGTTGATTACAAATTTTTTTTCTATAATGTCCTTCAAAAAAAGCTGCTCTGCGGTCACATTGTGATACGCATTCTAAAGAAGAAAAGTAAAATAAAATCACCATCTATTAAATAATAGAATACAATAGTTTACTGAATAAAAAATTCAAGAACAGGTGATGTGGACATTTTTTGTTACTCAGTTTGTCTTTGCTCGTTCTTGTGCCAGGGCTGTTTTAAAGCCTAGACATCCCTCTTACACCATGACAGGCTCCCTCACATTATCTCCTGGTCTGCAGAATTGCGGTGTCAAACTCAAGACCACAGTTCTAAGCCAGGATAGGCACTTTTATAAAAACAGCACCTGGAACTCATTAGAAATCAGATAAATGAAATCATAGTTCATTTTAGGATTTTGTTAAATAAATTCTGTTCTGTGTCCTAACTTTCCTCAGGAAGTTATTTTGATGTTCTCTTCTTTAGATGACTGGAAATAGGGCTAAAGGAGAAATGAGCCTACAGTCTGTGCCAGGCACGTGACCCTTGAACTACTCAAGTCGTGTCTAATACCAGCTTTACCCCTAGGCCCCTCATGTTAAAGTCTAACCTAAATACTACCACTTCAATTTCTGTGGTATTTGGGGAGGGGGTATGATTTTAGAGGACTGATTTCATGGGATATATCAATATACTAAATTTTCATAAAAAGGTATAACATTTTAATCTTGTCACTTTGTGATATAACACTAATCTAAATTACAATCAAGAAGACAGAATAACTCCTTCCCATTCAGGAAATTCAAAGTCTTCGCAATCAAATTTACCACCATTGATCCCTGCTGGACATAAGCATGATGAGCTAGGATAAAGGTTTGCAACCTTTTTGATGATTTTTCATGGAGATTTAAAATGTTAACAATATCTCATCTATGTATCTGAAAAAATACATGAAAATATTTACCATAAGCATGGTAATGCTTCAGACAAAGTTGCCTGTATGTATACAGTAGTACAAAAGTGATACATTATCATTTGGTGCCAATATGGGTTTGATAATACTTGACAATTCTGAGATTCTCCCAAGGGCCTGAGGCCCACAAATTGGGGACTGCTGTTGTGTAAACAGAACTCGGGACTTGAGTCTTGCTTTCAGCATTGGGTCGCTCGAGAACACCCATAAGCCCTCAAGTGCTCAGAACATGTTCCCTCAGCAAAATGATGGTGAGAAAAGAGATTATGAGCTTTCCAAACAAAGATCAAAGATTACATGAAACACCGATCTATTACCTTATTCATCAAAGACATGGTGGCATTCCCATAGTAATGCAAAGGACTCTGGAGGTCAGAAAAGTTGTATCTAAAACCAGCAAGGTGAACTTCATGACATATATGAAAGGCCAGTGTGATAGCAATAATCCCCGTCGTTGGGTGTTTGGGTTTCTGGAGGGTGGGGGGAGAGGAATAACATTTAGTTTAAAGAATCCAAATAAGACACTTGTTTCCAAAGCATATATGGGGTGGGGGTGGGGGCGTTAATCTTTATTAAATAGGGTCTTCTGAATACTTAACCAGGAGAGAAATAGAGGCTCAAACCCCATGTAATAACCTAACTCTGAAAAGATTATAGTGACTGAAATCATAGAAAAATCTTTAAAATAAAATTTAACTGCAATATCAGCCCAGAGAACAACTCTTGAATGAAGGAATACTGTGGGATTCAAGGAAGAGGAGGCTTTTTCAAACAGGCTGAGTCAGGCTCCTTGTGGAAGAAGCAAAAAAAGCCTGAGAATTTTTAATCCAAAGATGAAACAGATAATTTACTAACAGAATCATTCATGTCAGTAAGGCTTAAAATAGCTATGTTATAATCCTAATAATTTAGCTCTAGGGAAAGGCTATTTAAATCAAGGTATTTCAGGGGCAACTTGTTAATAGTAAATATCAGATTTCAGGTGCATACATAGTAATGTCACAATCTCATCTTGAATTGGATAACTATCAATTTAAAAACAAAACCCTGAAAGGAAAGAAAGAAACCAGGTTTCCCCTTTATATGAACGTCTCTCCTGAAGAAATGCTACAACCAATATTTGACAGTGTGAATTTGGAAAAAACAAAATATAAAACTGTTTAACACAATAAAATAGTTCAAAGAGATTTCCTTATTAAATTATTTGATAGATCCCATAGAAATTATATATGATTATGATTTCGAGAGAAAAAGCAGCACAATAAAACATTCTCGGAGGCAAGCTTGCCTGAACAATTTTTCTTCTACAATTACCCACTTTCTCCCCTTATCAATATTTTCCTCTGTTGAATCATTCCTTTAGCATAAAAACAAAGCTTTTAAAAACAACCTTCCTTAATCCTATATCCTCTTCCAATTATTGCTCCATATATATACTCATCTCTAGCAAAACTTCATTAAAGATTTATCTGTAATTGCTCATTTCCCATGTTCTCTAGAACTCAATTCAAGAAGGCTTTCTTCCCCATTTCTTGTCCACATCACTAACATGAGTTCCATGCTTCCAGAAGCAGAGTTTATTATTAGTGCTCAATCTCTGAATGGCATCTGACCTGGCTGACCCGCTTGTGAAATGCGGCAGTATCCTCACTTGACTTCTGGACACCTTATCATACTAGATCTGTATCTAGTTACAACTAGTTCTGGTCTCAGTTCTAAGAATAATCAGGGTCTTCCTATATATTTTGTGTTAAAGACACTACCTAAAACAGAAACCAAGAGATAGTTTTTTTTGGACTTTGGATGATGACTCGATAGAACGCACTTTTGGGTCGCTCCCCACAGACATCGGAAAAGAAAATCACCTTTTTTTCCTGAGACAAACACCAAGAAACAACCAGCATGTCACCTGAAGGCAGAACAGCTGAAGACTAATGATGGGTGAGGGCACCCAGCGGGGTTCTTAGCTAAGCCACAAATTTGGATTTGGGATGGAGCTCAGGGGTCTCCAGACGCGGTGGGGCAGAGGCTAGGGAGTTCGGGACCATCTGTGGAGGTAGCAAGAGAGGGGCCCAGTGGGGCTGAGATGCGGAGCCACAGAGGGTCAACTTGGGAAGGGTTGAAAGAGCCAGCATACAGGGAGCTGAGCTGGCGCCCGCGTGGTGAAATTACACTGGGTGCAGCCATAACCGAAAAATCAAATCACACCAGAGCCTGGGGTCCACCAGTGGATATCCTGCCCACCACATATCTGCCCCGTGGATATCCTGCCCACCACATATCTGCCCCGTGGATATCCTGCCCACCACATATCTGCCCCCTGGAAATCCTGCCCATTGGATGCCCCACCCCCTAGATTACAGTGAGAAGGCAGTGACCCAGTGTAATTCACAATTACATGTAAACTATGTTTTCATTAAAAAAAAAAAAAACCCAAGGGATAAATCTGATCATACCTCAAGAAAATAAAAGCTGAAAGGTCACAAAACATACATTCAAAAGCTGTTCAACCTCAAAAGTACTAAGGAATTTTAAATTTAAATGCATATGCTTTTTGATGTGGCAATTCTTCCACGAGTCTATCCTGTAGAAATCACACAAAGTGCAGAAAGTTCTATAAGAATACGCATTTCTATGTTATAGAGGAAAAGAACAGATAAAAACCTAAATGTCTATAAATAGGGGAATGGTTAATTAAATGGGAAAAAAACAATACAGTACCGTTGCAATTACATTGAACTAAAAGTATAAGTAACTGCACAGAAAGAAAATAGACTAAAAGAAATAAAAAAGCGTGCTGTAGAGAGAAGAGGATTTTTCTTTAATATTCCTTTACAAGTGGTTTGATTTTAAGCATGCAGTCCTAATATTTCTTAATTTTTAAGTCATGCAAAAGAAAGATACACGGTAGGTATTTCTTTGGACTGCCCCCTTTTTCCAAACATGGAAAATCGCATTTCCGCTGAGATCATATTACAGTGGTCAGGCTTCAAGTGAAAATCATTTTTTGCTGCCACTGTGAGGGGTCAAGAGTTGTCTCTGGGGAATGTAGACAAACAGGACTATGAGAATCAAGGTGCATGAGATTTCTTTTAAAGAATTTCGAGCTGGAAGAAATCTCAGTGTTGCTGTAATTACCATTTCTTGAGAATTCAGTACTAACGTCTCCTTTATGACTGAAGAAGTTTTTCTGGACTACTTAATTGTCCTTCCTCATCTTGCCTCTGGCTTGCCTGTGATATTTTTATCAAAAGCTTCAGATAGTCTTTTTAAATCTGAAAGATAATGTACTTGTCCTGAAGCCAGTCTTAACTACTCTGGCACACCTGCCCATCAGGGAACCCCCCTACCCTTGACCCCCGTCAGTCACCTCTCACTGCAGAGCATAAAGACAAGGTTATGAGAGATGAGCTACTGGGGCATGTAGAAGGAAAACCCCTGCCCCACACCCAGAAGGGCCCCTGCAGGGATAGAAAAAAGCAAAATAAAAGAACAAAAAAAAACAGCCTTTACTTAAGTTCTTGCCTTGTACTTGTAACCTGAAAACCAGAAATGTCTATAGAGATCTCATTTTACTAACTCAGATTGGCCCTCAGAAGCCACCTGGTTCTTGGACACTTGTCCAGAGCCCTGGGGACCCTCTATCCTACCTCCAGAGAGACCTTCAGTTTGAAACTGTGCATAGAAAAATACATACCTGGTTTTTGGGAAACATTTTTGGGAAGTGAAGCAGTTCATAAGCTGCTGTCCTGATAATGAAAGGATCTAATATCCTGATTTGGTAAGGTTTATAGATCAGGTTTAAGGCTGGTTTCTTCCAAAAACCATTAGTGTTCTGAAATAAAGAACATATAAAATAGAATACTGTGTTTGTCTCTTTTCTTCTTAAGAGGAAAAAAAACAGGTAAGTGGAAGGGAGGTTGATTTTGCCAACTTACTATTTTGCCACCAGTCAACAATTCCCACAGCCACTTTAAGTCAAGGGGCTTAAAAATAGTGAGAATCGCCGTCGTGTTAGGGTCGTTGTGAATAGGATCTGAAAAAACAGATTCTGGATAAAAAAGTCGGAAGGTTGTCCTTCTCCCAACTTCCTCTTCATGTCCTAAAACAGGACCATTATTCATTCTGTGGGTAGTAAAACACACATGATATGTAGACCAACTGCAGTAGGAGCCGTTTTCCATCAACGTTAGACTGAGTTTTCAGAACTGAAGCCTCATCAGCCATGTATCCAGCCTCTGACGCCACATGTTAATCCATCTTTTACATAGAACACCCAAGAAGATGATGCCCTTTCGTGCAACAGCTGTCTTGAAAATTAATTGTGGGGCCACTAGTAATTCAATCTTAACCTCCAGGAACTAAATAAACAAATGGGAACATAGAACCAGGTAAACTACAGCTAAAAAGAGATGTTGGAGGCCAAACAAAACTCTTTTGGATCCCAGGGCCATTTTCAGTCAATCCAGAGAGTTACTCGCCCCAGGTTTCACAGTCTGCACGCTGACATGTCTATGACTGACACACAAGAAGAATCACATTTAAGGTGATTAGAAGACCCATCAAAACCGTTCAGCTCTGAAATAAAGTAATGATGTGAAGATCACTATTATACCCAAGCGCAACCCAAGGAATGTAGTGAATCAAAGATCCACAAAGGAGCTTCTGTCGCGTTTGTGTATGTTCAGTGGCAAGGTTAGACAAGCACTGTTTATGCACACACTGAAGGCATGCTATTAAAAGGAATGCTTTGTTTCCAAAGCTGTCCCCTAGGAGGATCAATCGTATTTTAACCTTTGCCATCGACTATAGGACATGTAAGACAATCTTAACACTTGAAATGACTTTCATCATGTGCCTGAGGCATTTTCCCACTGCTGTGGTTCTATGTGATCCAATTTTAGACAATTTTAAGAGATGTTTGAGTGCTTCACGATTGTATTGTGCATAAATTTTTACAGCTTCCCCAAAAGGGATAACAGAAGATGACTTCACTTTGCAGAAATCCCAATCACTGGCAATTCAACCTAATGCATCACCCCAGTGTGCAAACTTTTCCAAAGACTGAATAGTTTTAATAACACATATTTAACCCCAGATGATGATGACCTTACCTCAGAGAGAAAATGGAAATAAAAATGCCCTCATTTTCCCACCTCTAGACATTCATGGGACTAGTGGAAGCTATAACCACAATCCTGGTTTTCTTTTCCATTACAGAGGACCAGTGGTCCTGGTCCCCACCCCCTCTCTCTTTCACACAATAAACTTACTGTCTACTCATTTCCAAAAGTTGTACTCACACGCCCAATCTAGCAGCTCTCCTTACAAAAGAAAATAAAACACAAAATTCTCCTTTAATTCCATAATCATATCTAGCTACCCGCAAAATTTCTCAGAAATGTTGCTTATACTGGTTTCTCCACTTTCTCACCTATCAGCTCTTCTCCACCCCCTTCAAGTGGGAACACTTCCAAGCCTGCTTTTGTCCAGAATGTCAATGAATTTCAGGTTGCCAATCCAATGGTTACCTCTGTCCTTATCTCGTATGACGTCTTACCAGTACTGGTCACAATCCATCCCTCCTTCTGTGCTCACTTGGCTTCTGTGATCATCTTTCTCCTTACTTTCTTCATCCTTTATGGATCCTCTCCATCTTATTCCTTTTTCTTTGCTTGATCTCAAAGTGTTATATTCCAAGGCTCAGCCCAGGCCCTCACCTCCTTCTCTCTCAGTCTCTTCTTGGGAAATCTCACCCAGTCCATTATTTAAATGTAGTGCATAGGCTTTTCACTCTCAAGATTTTTATCCTGTTTATTCACCTGCTTACTTAACCACTGCAAATCTAATAAGCATATCAAAGCTAACATGTTTAGACAGAAATTGTGATTCTCCTTTTAACCTTCTCCAACTCAATAAAAGGTACCACTATTCAGTCAATATTCTTTAAGCTGAAAAATACAGCTAACACCAAATCCTAGGTAAGTCTACCTTTAAAACATATCTCAAAAATCTTCAAAAATTCCTACACTTAAAACCCGAATTTCTAGTCCTAACTTGCAAAGTCCTATGCACAGCCTACCACCCTCCCACCTGTGTGCTTGTTTAGTGCACCTCTCAAATCCAGGATCATCTCCAGAGGGCCTGCTGTGGACATTCTCTTCTGTTTACATTGTTCCTCCCTAATCTGCATATGACTAGAACCACATGGTAAATTTAGGTCTCACTTCTTGGCTCCATCTCCATCTGGAAGGAATCATCCATTCTAAAGTAGCTGAGTCATTCTCTAGCATATTTAAATTGCATGACATTATTGTGTTTTCTTCTATTACTGTCATCTTCCCTTCATTAGACTATAAGCTTCAGAGGGAGAAAGTACATTTTCTTGTTCACTGCTGTATCCCCTGTGGCTAAAACTGCCTGGCACATTAAGGGAGGCAAATAAATATTTGCTAAATGAATGACCTGAAATCTAAACGTACCCTAGCCACGACTGAGACAAGATTGTGTAATGTACTTAAACATATAAAGCAATTCCCCTCCCTTTTAAAAGGGGAAATAGTTTCAAACAGTTAAGAGAGCAATTATATTAAAGAAACCATATTATTTTGAAATAATTCCAGGTTAGCAAACAAATATATTTACCTTATTACGACATCGTAGGAGTCAATTTTTTCTCCTAATGTCTTATTCTTCAAAATTCCTCCATTACCAACCACCACACATTTTTTACAGGACACACTGTTGAGCAAACAGAGAGGAGAGATTAAGCCATCTTTTAGAGAACTGGGTGATTCCAAAAACATGCTGGGAGAAGAACCAGCTGTGGTTTGTATGTTTAGGGAATTATTAGCTACAAGATCAAGAGTTCACCTGACATTGGAAGTATAGCACCATTAACAATGATTAACTTTTATCGGCTCATACACATTCTCTCATTTGATTCTCATAACCACCCACTGACATAGGTAAGTCAGACGGCCTCATTACACAAATGAAAAAGATTCAGAAACTGGTAGGTAACATCTCAAAGACGAACTCCAGAAGGTAGAACTCGGATTTGGATCCACACTTTGACAGAGAATCCTGCGTGTTAATGCTGATACACTTCTATTTTATATTACATGTATGTATGATTTTTACCAGAGTCACCCATTTCCTGGGGTCCTAGCTCTGAGTTACTGCTGCATCTTTTAAATGTGGAGATGGCAACAGACGAAATCTGCTAGGGCACGTCCAGCTCCCGTGGATCTGTCCACACTCATTTCAATTCCCCAACCAGGTACTAGTCCTTGGAGCTTACACATTATAAACCTGAAGTTCATTCTGTGTTCCTGGCAAAAAGTTTTGAAGCAAGATAGGAAGGGAGACTTCCTGTGATGATAGGATCAGCCTAGACCCCTACGGATTATGTACCATCAGCTCAGCAAACACAATCTGGCCCATCCACCTCCAGGCTCTCACCACCAGCAGCCAGGCCTGAGGAAGACAACACAGATCGTGGCTTTCTCTTTCTGAGGCAAAAGTATAAAGAGGAAGGCTGCACTGGGAACCATGAGATCAGCAGACCAGATGAACTCGACTGTCAGGCTCACAGGAAATTAATGAGTGGCAAACTTGTACAAACGCTGTAGATTATTTAAGCACAGAGAATGTAGGAATAATTCAGGAACTGTTGAAAAGAGCCAAGCATGGCCATGTCAGGTTAAGAAGAGACAATGTCCACTTTCCCATACTCATAACGTTACCTTTTTAAGCTTAGTGTTTGTTTAGCTTATCTATTAACTAGATATCTTTAATACTTTTTAATATTTACATATTTTAATCGGGAGCCTTAACTCCCCAATATTAAGGAAGTGTGCCTAAATCAGTGTCTGTTATTACAAAGGTGAGAAGAGTCAGCGTTTCACGAGTAGAAAGAATGGGGATGGGGGTTTGTGCAACAGTCCCTCCTGGAAGCTGTGTCCCCAAACCTCCTATCAGGGACATGTCACAATGTCTTTGAAAGCTGTTTCTTTTTAAAATAAAAGTAACATTACTCTAGATGCTTTCATATGCAAGTATGACATCAGTTCCAGGAAAGCAACTTTTTCAAAGATGCTCTGCAGTCAGGTGTCAGGAACAAGACAGGGACACTGATAAACATTCACACACTTATCTCTGGGTGTGGTGCCATCACCTTCACCAGATCCATCCAACAAGGGCTCAAAAGCAGACAATTTCCACAGAAGCAACCTGCCTGACCTTTCCTTCCATTACCTTGGGGTCACTTTAATGCAGATCAGAGGGTGCACCTCCTGAAGCTGGTTCCATTTTTCCACTGGAATACTAAGCAAGACTGGCGACTGGGGAGAGAGTGGTTAGGAATGGACAGTTCTCAAAATATCAGCCCTGTTCCTGTGAGGAAACCTGCATTGGGATGCAGGAAGGGGAGCCATAGTGAAGATACTTAGACTAGCCGCCCCCCAGCCCGCCCCGAATGAAGACTGGAGGCCAGTCGCCTATAGAAGGAAGGAGCCACCCTGCCCTAAACCCAGGCATCCCAGGCATCAGTGTCCATCCCAGCATGGGCTTCCCAGCCTGCCACCAGGGTGCCTGATTCTAACAACATCAAACATTACCTCAAGGCAGGGCGAGCAGCACAGGCCCTGGGGTTTTATGCTGGAGCAAAGGACTCCAATCCATTAGGCTTATCTCTGACGTCGACCCCAGAAAGTAGTAATTTAGGTCAGTTCCAAACACAGGCAGTTCCATTATCACAGCTCAGCAATGAGCACACAGACTAAATCTTAGTGTTCCCAGAAGTTCCCCCTCAGCATTATCTATCAGGCTGGATGAGGGCTGCTCATCGCCCAACTCAGCTGGGGAAAGAGCATCGTGGTAAGAGGAGTTAGCACCTGCCGTCTTAATACACATCTCTACTTCCAGCTCAGACTCTGGGTCCCAGACCTCCTCTCACAGGCCCTCACAAATCTTCCAGCCCAGAGAAAAGGGGAGCGGCCACAGGCAGATCTCAACTACAGGAGCCTCAAAAATTTGCTGCCGAGAGGGGGTCCTGCCCGTCCAGCCTCCTTACACTTCTGGTCTCAACAACAGGCTCAAGGTCTTGGGGAAAATGGAAAGAAAACATCAACCAGATAGCACCAACTAACAACACTTGATGGGGGAATCGTCACCACATGCTTCTGTATTTCACTGCCTCTTTTCTGGCAGCTTTGTAAGGGGCAGACGGGGAGGAAAGGCCTTCTGCGCTAATTAAAATGTGCTGATACCTTTGAAAGGAAAACTTGTCAACTAAATTTCACTTTTCCTCCCGGTAAAGGATATTGAAAAGACCCACACATTTTAATGATCATATATAACGGTAGAAACTCTTTTAGGTGCCCCCTGGTGGCCTAGTGGTTTAAACCAAGCACAGTCCACATTCATCCCAAGGTGGGGGTTCAAGACTGGGGGTGGCAGTGGGGCGGGGGGCACAACCAATGATGAAAAACTAAATAAAACAAAGCTCTTTTTCCTCCTGTCTTTTTCTGCCTGCCTGCCTACTTACCTTTTCTTAAAAAAACAAAAGAAAGAAAGAAAAGAAACTCTTTTAGCAGTATCCCCAAGACTACTCCTTGGCAATAGCATCTTAGCTGCCGCTAGTGTTCACAAGGCCCCCAGGGCTCTGGGAAATAGGTAATAGCACAGGTACTCTGCAGAACCAGACACCCTGTAACAGTAATTCCTTCTCTCCCTGGCAGCTTCCCCACAGGAGAGATTCAGCATCTCCTTTAGGCTTCATACATACCTGTTCCTGTCTCCCCTGCTTCCTTGGGTATCAATCAGTAACTTCCAGTGTCACTTAGGTGACTATAACTTCATCACATTTAATCAACACACCTTTCATGCATAAATAGTGCGTAAATCGTGACTCCCTGCAGGGCAAGAACCAGATCATGTGCATTTCCGCACCCCCCATCTAAAACTCCCTGATTCACAGATGCCCTGTGTTCTAGAAATCAGTTTGGCTGTTATATTCAGTGTGACGGCCCTTTTCCCACTTTGTGCCTGGAGAAGTAGTTACCTGCTCTTCCTTCCTTGCTGGAAACGGGTAGGGAAATACAGCTACCCCAAACGCTCACCCGGAAAACAAGATCATTCCAGAGTGCCTGAATCTGTTAATGGAAAATCTGGAGAGCTGCTGAAACAGCCATGGTGAGCGATTCCACCTCCCTCGGGTGCAAGGCCTGTTTCTCACCCAGTCAGGCAAATCCAAAAGACTTACTCCAATCTGCAGAGGGACTGTCTACACCCTTTAGAGAAAGTAGACTTGACTTGTCCATTTCAAATGAATTGTGACCTGCTTTCTTTTCTGTATGCTTTCTGACCTTTGCTTTTCCCTCCAGTAGCATCACGTACATAAAACATATCATTTCAACTTCGATGTAACTATCTATGGCCCAGTGACCCAGGTGCTTCAGGCATCAAGCCTGCAACACAGCCACCTTCCCCACCACCCCCTAACCCCCACCCCGCACATATCCCTACCCCCCACACCCACAGTCCATGCCCTAAGACCTGAGTTCCCAACCCGGCTGGGGGAAACAACCAAAAAATGAGTGATTGAATGAATAACTGAATCAAATACTTCCTCCTCTCTCTACCTGCCTGCCTGCTTACTTGTTTTTGTTTTCATTCTGCCTAATTCCTTCCTCTTAAAAAAATTATGTCTCATCCAACTAGCCATATCCCCAATGTCATTACCTGCCATATCCCTTCCATAAGCCTAACAATGGTGATGAGCACATTCCTCTGCCAATGGTTGTCAAGGTCTAGAGGTGGCCACATGACCCGTCGCTGGCATATGATATTAACAGAAGTCTTGTAGATGCTCTGAAAAAGACATTGCCTCCAGCAAAAAAAAAAAAAAAAGGAGATGGGAGGAGAAGAGACTTGTATCCACCCCTTCCTTTCTGCTCATATAATATGTGCTCATATAAGGTTGGAGCAGCCTCAGAGCCTCCGTCACCCAGCAACAAAAGGGAAAAGAGGAGAGAGAGAGACCCAGAGCAGCTGCGCTGACATCCCTGAGCCATGAATTCACCCCCAGAAGCAGAGCCACTCCACACAGATGTGCTGGCTGCCCGTGGTCCTGTAGTTGAGATCTGCGTGTGCCGTGCAGATAAAACAGGAGGTGTGAACTGATATTCCTTCCCCGACACTGGAGACAATCCAGTCTCCAGCCAGTTGCAGCCTGCCCTGTAAGCTGGCACCATAAACCCACAGATCTGAAACCACTGAATTTCTCCATTTATTACCTCCCATACCTAAGAGGTCTCTATGTGATATGGGAGGTGATACATGTCCACTTTGTTTAAATCATTCTTAGGAAGACTTACTTGCAGCCAGGAGATCTGACAACATTGCGCCATGGCCTGTGGGTGAAGACTCAATGACTGCCACTGCTGGGGCCCTCTCAACTGCTCACCCAGAAAACAAAACCACCTCTGAGAGCGTGATCAGGTCACCTAGCCTATCTCCATTCACCCTTTAGTGAGGGATGGGCATCACTGAGGGCCGAAATGTTGTTTTCTGTCACCTGTGACATTTCCTGTGGCATGAGCCCATAATCTGTATCTTTATCCAACATCTGACCACAGAACTTCTACACATAGTAACAGCTTCACCGCATGGAACTTCCTCTGAGGCAGAAGGACAACTTCCTCCACCCTCAAGTTCATGGCCAATCATGTTGCCAGGTAAAGAAACCTGCGGAGCACAGCATGATGTCCTGAGTAGTGACACAAACTCTGATGTCTTTTATAGAGAGCTTGACCATACAGTACCATTTTTTTTTTCATATTTTCTAATTGTCCTGTTTTTAATAAACCAGGTCTATCTTTCACTGAGGCTAAAAGGGCCAGTTGAGTTGGTTTGTTGAGGGGGCTCAAAAACAGCTGCCTTCTTTTGGCCCACATTAAACACGGTACTTGTGGGAGCTGACTGCAGCGGGCTGCAGCCACTACTGCTGTTTCTGCCCCTGTGAGAAAACAGGAGCCATGGGAAGAGGTCCCCCGCATCCTACATGCCTGTTTCTTCCAAGGTAGCAGAACACCACGGGTGGCTGAGCCACAGGTAAGTATAATGGGGTTTTTTTCTGGCACTCTCAGGGTTCTCTCTAGCACTGGGCATTTGTGGCACTGGGATAGTTAAAGATGCATGTGTTTTAAGCAGGACATTTAGAGTAAGGCTTATTAGGGGCGCCAAATTTGGTTTTCATCTAAGGTGCCGAACTTCCCTGCACCAACCCTGACCATTAGTATAAAGTCCCACCAGGCCACACGTCATTACTATGTGATTTTTGATCAGCATCGCATCATACTTGCTTGCCTGGCTGCTCTGCTCCTGCTCGGATTGCTCTGCCTCTTCCTCTCCCCTTAGTTACCAGCACAGAACCCTGTTCTGATTTTGCCATCCCAATGTCATGATTTTTATCTCAAGCAAATATGGTCAGCCTATTTATAAATTTAGAACTCTTTGATAAGTATAATGATAATATCTAATGCTTTTTCTCTTTTCAAGTCATCTAGGTCTATGCTCCTATGCTGGTTGACAGCCAATCTCTCCCAGCTCTGACGTAATGGATTCTGCTGGGTGGGTAACCAGGTAGCTTTCCCAATCACTCATTCATTTAGCAGGCAACTGACTTCGTACAGGTACTTCCATTAGGTAAGGTGTTTATGTAGAGCTATTCTATAACTACATTGCAGGACTCCAACATTCTCCATAGACTCTGGCTTGCTTGCAGAATGGTTGGGGGTGGGGAGCTGCTTTGTGCATTTGAAGTAGGAGCTGAGATTTTTGATTCAGGATGTCTGCTGCTATCGCTGTGGAAGAGGTGATGCCACTAAGAAGAAAGCGACTATTTCCAGCTGGTGCTATGGAACTACCTGCACGACCAGGAAAGGTTGGAGCCTCGAGCACGGGTACATTTGAAGTATTCATTTTCTGCAAAGCAATTCACTCTAGGGTCCTCAGTGGGTAGTGAAGTTTGTTAAATATGCTACCTGGTGTGAGCTATGTTTTGGAGACTCTGAAGGAGGCCTCAAGTCTGAGTCTGAGAAACCCATACAGAAGCATAAAGAAAAGATGACAAGAGACTGTCACTCCAAACTGTGTTCCAGGCACAATATTGTGACACCCTCCAAGCAAAGTGCCAGGGAGGCTAGAAAAGAATTTAAGCGTCACCTCAACTACTCCCCTTTAAAAAAAAAAAAAAAAACCTTTATATTTTGTCATTAAAATATAATTCACAGGCCACAAAATGTCCCCTTTTAAATAAGAAAATTCCATGGGCTTTAGCATAATTACAAAACTGTACAAAATCACACATTATCACCCTATAAAGAAACCCCATATCCAGGAGTAGTTGTTTTCCATTTTCCCCTGCCCCCAGAATGTGGCAATCGCTAACCTATGTTCTTTTTCTATGGGTTGTCTATTCTGACCATTTCATATAAATGGAGTCATATGCTAAGTGGTCTTTGTAACTGGTTTCTTTCCCTTACACTTAATGTCTTTGAAGTTCCTCCATGTCGTAGCATGAATTGGTACTTCATTCCTTTTATGGCAGAATCATATTCCACTATAAGGATATACAGTTTGCTTATCAATTCAGCCGTTAATGGGCACTTGGGATGTTTCCGCTGTGGAGTTATTATGAATAAAGTTACCAAGAACACTCCTGTATAAGGCTGTGTGAAATCATGTTTTTGATTAAGCTTTCTATTTTGAAATAATTCCAGATTCACAAGAAGCTACAAAAATAACACAGAAAACTTCTTGTAGACTTCACTGTGTTTACCCAGTGGCTACGGTGATTGAACCAACCATTGAAATGGGAAATTGGTAGAACGTCACTGCAAGCTCGGTTTCATGCCCCCTTGTGTATGAAACCAAGGTTCAGAAATTCAGAAATGTGCCTAAGGTCACAGCAGTGAGCACAATGTGCCTAAGGTCACAGCAGTGAGCACAGACCTGCGGCGTCCAGTGCTTTTTACACAAGTGCTGACTGTGTTTAGATGGTTCACCCCCTAAAACCTCTCCACCCCCACCCCCAAAAAACTTTTCTAACCATCCTTTTCTAGCAGGTTCATTATCACTCTTGCTGCCAAGTACCGGTCTGAGTATTTCCATACAAGAGGAAGCATTAAAAGAAAAAACAACATGCAAAAAGGGTTGCTCTATCATTGTTTGTAAATGGTTTGGGGTTCTTATTTTGGAATTAAGAGGTGATGGTTTCACAACACCGTGAATGCCCTAAATGCCATGGAATTGAATTTAAAATGCTTCATTTTATATTATATGAAGTTCAGCTAAATTGAAAAAAAAAAATGGCTTGTCAAATTCTTGAGATGTATTCTGTCTCCCATACTTTGAATCAGTTGGCTCAAAGGCAGAAGGAAAAAGAAAGTCACTTGTATTATGTATGATCCTCAGGGTGAGAGCTGAGGGGAAAAACTATGTGTTTTTCTGTACTGTCTATCAAGATCTTTAAGAGGGAAAAAACAACTAACATATATGTGTTCTTGATGATGGCTCAGAGGTACCCTGGAGATGTATTAGTTTAATCTTGTTCCTGTTGTGAATAGTTTGAGGTTAAAGATAAAGACATATGATATATTAGGAGATGACAACCCTACATGTCCCAAGAATATATCCAAAAACATTCACAATTCCAGAATTCTCTACCCTTATCTTGCATATGATTCTCAGGCGAAGGTTTCCAATTGTGGAGTCTTTCCTGCCTTTTCTCTGCTGAAGTGGGAAAGGAGGCGCTAAGGAACAGCAAAGTCCAGAGATCTCTCAGCTCTGACTTTTATGAAACTTCTCTGATACTCAGTTTTCTCATTTTTTTTTTTTTAATGAGGGGTTGGGCACGTCCTGGTGGAGTAGTGGTTAGGTCAATCGCCTCTGAAGGAGCACAGACCACATGCTCCGGGGGCCCAAGTCCCAGGCGGGGGAGGTGTGGGAGCCCGGGGGACCAACGGACAAGCAGTGTGAACAACTAAATTAAAAAAGTGCTTCTTCTGGGTCTCTCTGCCTGCACCTTTCCTTTAATAAAAAATAAAAAGAGGGGGTTGGTGCAGAAATGCAAAAGAACATAGGAGACTACTAGAAGCATCTATATGCCCATAAACTGGAAAATCTAGAAGAAACAGACAAATTCTTGGACTCATCTAGTCATTCAAGACTGAATGGGAAAAAAAAATGAAATCTGAACAGATCGTTCACAAGTAAGGAAACTGAAACAGTAATCAAAAGTCTCCCAGAAAACACAAGAGGGCTCTACTAGGGAGTTCTCCAAAGCTTTCATAGATCTAATACCCATCATTCTCAACATTTCCAAAAAACTGAAGGAATGCTTCCAAACACCTTTCACGAGACCAGCATTCCCCTGATACCAAAAGCAAAGACATCACAGAAACCAAAAATATACAGACCAATTACCTCTAAATGCGAAAATCCTCCACAAAATACTAGTAAACCAATTCAACAATACATCAAAAGGATCACACATCATGAGCAAGTGGGACTCATTCCAGGGTGCAAGCATGGTTCAACCGAGGAACATACACGCCCTGGTGGAGTAGCGGCTGGGTTCACTGCCTCTGGGGGACACAGTTCACACACATCCAAGTGTCCAGATTCGTGTCCTGGAGCCAGGGGGTCAGCCAGGATGAACAACCAGATAAAAAAAAGTGCTTCTTCCTCCTCTCTCTCCCTGCCTTCTTTCCTTCCTGCCTGCCTTCACTTCTCCTTCAAAAAAACAAAAATAAAATAAAATGCCATAAAGGGACTTCTGTTAGAGACGCCACCTCAAGATCATCAATGACACCCTTAAGTGTCAACAGCTTTCACAGAATATCTGTCCCCAAGAGAGATACACAGCTGGCGGCTGAGTCTTCATGCTCTGAGCTGGGATGAATGGAGTCAAACAACTGACTTCCGAATCCTGAAACAGAAACAGGTGGGAGCTAGGGAAATGGTGGAGAATATTGCAGAAGCCTGGTAGCCTACCTCACTTAATCATGTCTCCTCTCTCCCTTAAACAAGGATGGATTTTTAAGACACATACAGCCTGGTGGAAAAAAAACGACTTTTCTCAGTGCACCTTCCAGGTTAAGCATAGTCCTGTGATGATAGACCTAGCTAATGGGCTATAAATCAGTGGTTCCTAGCAAACGTTTACCGGTGGGTGGGTGATAGAGGAAACCCTGGTTTGTAGTGTTTGCCAGTTTCTATGGCAGAAATATGCCGGCCAGGGAGAATGGTTCCACTTGGATGGCACTGAGCATAGAGTTGAGAAGAGCTGCAGTTCTCACAAGTTGGAACCAAATGGCCCCAGCACATTACTGGATGCAGTGAAGTGTTACATGTGATTTCTGAGAAATGTCCTTAAAGACTCAAGTCCTAATGAGTGATGCCATGCCCCACCCTTTCCTCTTCCTCCTCCCTGCTGTAGAAGTGATTGATGGAGCCTAGTCATCACAAGAGACCACGAGGAGGAAGTGGTGTATTGAAGAATGACAAGAGTCACAATAGAGAGGTCCTGGTCTCTGATGATAACAGGACTCCTGTGAGGACCCTGCAGTGTTAACCTGCTAACTCCATGTATATGACAACCGTGAGAAAGAGGAAAACTTCTGTCTTGTATAATGCAACTAATATTCTGAGTTCCCCTACTTACAGTGAACTCCCAACTGAGGGCATTACACATAACTTAGCAAATAACATAACTTGGCAAAACTGGCATTTATAATTGGCATCATCTTAATGTGAAGAAACAAAAAAATGTCTGAACTTTTCTAGATGGGACAAAGAAGATAGAAGCATGAAAAGGAGGAAGATGGTCTCTGTTCAGCTACTGCACCCCCCAAAATACGAAGCATCTTATAGAACACAGGTAGGCAAAGAATACATCCAGAACATAACCAGCCACTGCATATTAATGAAGAGAGCAGCCAGGGGGATGACAGGACTTGAAAGGGTGGATCTCACCTCTCTCCACCTGAGCTCCTGTCTGAAATACAGACCCACGCAACAAGCCTTCGCCAACGAAGCCTTTCCATACACACCGGCCAGTTCTGACACCAGAGTCGTGGGCTAGGGCAGACTCTCCCATCAATGGCAGTCCAAACCTTCTGCTTGAGAATGACCTCTCTCAGCTCTTCTAGCACATGCGCCCAGGCCCAGAGGAGAAATGAGACAAGTATAAGGTCACTTAGGGGACGCACTGGCTAACCCAGAGGCAGCAATCAGACAATACAGTATGTTCTGCCTTTCTGGAGCTTACTGAAAATGTATTGCTCAGGCATAGGCCAACCTGTTATTTTCCGTGTGTTGTACAGTGGGTAAAGTGACTTACTTTACATAGAAGTAATTTCTTATTACATGTAAATCACTCCCAAAAGTTAACATGCAAAAGTAAGATCAAAGTGTCCTAAGTATATATTCTTATTCCCTTTCAAAACGCTGTGAAGTCTCGAGGGAGGTTTACACTCAAACCAGCATTTGGGCCACACTGGCTGAGCACCAATGATATCACTAAACTTACACATCCCTGTGCTCGCTCTTTCTGGGTCCCACAAGGATATTTTCCATTGACTCTAACTCTGAAGAGTCTCTGACCTGACAACCGGACACTCTACTTGAGGTTTCTGACAACCTCAGACTAAAGGACCTTTGTGTGATCAGCACGATTTTCAATCCCTCCACACCAACCACACCTGCTTCCCTCCTGTACGGATAAGGGTAGTAGCCTGACATGGTTGACGGTGGGAATGGAGGCCACATTCAGTGACAAAGCGTTAAGCGACAGCAAGATCAAGTCAGCAAGAAGAGAAGAAATACCTGGCTGACACACATTGATGATGACCACCTGTGCCAGAAGGGGTTCTGAAAGCAACTAAATAAAACAGACCAGTTCTGACATAAAAACCAGGCAAAAATAATTTCTAGTCACACTGTCAAGAATCGTAATGGCCGTTCACATTTACAGGGTCAAGGGTCTTTGTGAATCTTTGCAGATAGTTGCTGAAAGAGTGAAGGTACAGTCTTCATCGTTCTTAAAGTCAGACACCTAGGCCTCGCAGTGACCTACGTAGGTTCACACCCTGGGTCTGGCATGTTCCATTAGGATCAAGCCACATCTTTCCCTGGCCTCAGTTTCCCCATTAAAAAAAACGAAGCTCCTACTTTACATACTTTGCAAAGTGATTGTTTAACATACAGAGAGACTTGACATAAAGCACAAATGCCACAGGTCAGCACAAGGTATTCCTCAAATGAGTCATATAAATTTTAGGTTAGAAAATGATACTTTTTAAAAAAGAATATTTATAATTGCTGTTGCTACCTGATCAAAATTAAGTCAATGGCCTAATTTTAAATTAGAACAAATAAGCACAAACTTTTATGAACACACACGGTAGGGCACATTTCATAATCTGGGCAACCCACAGGAAAAATGAGATCACCGGAGAAACCATGCTGGATTTTGTCTCTGTTCTGGTAACCCCATCTCCAATCTCAGAGCTTTGTCTTCGACCCGCGTTTTTGCACCCTGTAAATTACCGACACCTCTGTTCTCTCTCCAGCCAGAGGGAATATTCTGTCATTTGCATTTTGAATGGAGGCCTAGTATCTGACGATTACTTCTATCACATGCCAGTAACCCACTGGTCAAATTCTAAAGCGCAGTTTAAAACTTGATGGTCTAAATTACCTCTATAAAATAAGTCTACCTGCTAAGTCTGTCTTTAGCAATTCGATTCTGATGGGGTTAACTTGACAACATGTTTTTAAAACAAAATTACCTTGCAGTCAGGAAATGTATACCTAAGCAAGCTTTTGTTTCTCTCATATAGAATTCTGAATTAAAAAAAGGAGATGTTTTTGAAATCCAATATTCATGTGAAACAGAAAGGATTTTCATGAGTAATTTAGAAGATGAAGGGGAACATATGGCAGACAGTCCACAGAGGGTTTCAGCGAGCTGCTTTAACAGGGTTTGCGAATTAATTATTCAGAGACAACAATGATTAACATGGGTTAGTGTCCTGACTTGGTATTGGGAATTCTCATCATCAAGACTATTGGTCAACCAATTATGCAGCTTACAAATTAATTTTGTAGTGTGTTAAAGTTTAACTAGATGTCTTAATTATGTACAAATGCTATGGAATTTTCCTGAGTAAATGCACATTATAGGTCTTGGGATACTTATTTTCAACCACCTGAGGTCAAACTAAAAGTCAACAGAAACAAGGAAGTAAACTTACTTGTCAAATTCATCAAAGAGATCACAGCTCTGCAGTTTTGAAAGAGCAAGTCGAAAATATTCCGCTAGAAAACAAAAGGAGTCAAATGAATAAAAGGAATCATGGCTTCTTAGGTGCAGAACAAGTCACCTTGTCCCCTCTGCTCTCCCACTATGATGTCCAACCAGTACAGTCACATCTGATTTATTTTGTGGTGAAAATTAATGATAAATTGCCATTAGCCAGCACTACTACTAGACATAATCAAAATGGTAAAAGTGCTAAAATCCTCGGAAAGATATGATGCCTCATTTGAAAGCAATCATAGAAAGGTGATCCAAAATTAACAATGTATCAGATAGCTTTAAAACTGGCATTAGTATAAAAATCAATGTTAAATATTAGCAAGTTAAGCCTACTAAATTATCAACGCGTGTGTGTGTGTGTGTGTGTGTGTGTGTGTGTGTGTGTGTGTGTGTAACCAGCTGCCCTGGGACATGAACTTGGGTCCATAGGTTTTATATGAACTGCACCTTAGCCACCCAAGCCACAAGGATGTATCTCTGCAATATATTCTTAAAAACACACAAAGACACAACACATACACACACACACACACAACAGGATCAGCCAAGCAAGCAAAGTCTAACTCAGAAAACTAGAGACCTGTTAACTCTTGGCCATTTAGGATCTTTCAAAAATCTAGAACATAAAGCTGTGTAAATTCAATCAACTGTCAGTGATCAGAGGAAGAAGTGTTTTGTCATTAGTGGATGGAATAATTCTCTATTATAAGTTCAGCAAAAATAAAATACCTAACGATTAAAAAGAAGTGATCAATGAGCTAGAGCTTGCTGACGAATAAAACAAAACTCACAGGTAAAGAGGTAAAATAAAAAGTTAACCATAGGGTTATCCTGCTAATTCTAAATTGGAATAAAGCAAGGTATCAGAACCCATGTGAATCAAATGGCAATAAAACAACTAAAAAGCTGTTTCTCAACATCTAGCATTTTTATACTTTTATTCTATACTGTCTCAAAATGAGAGAGGATTTATATGTTAAAATTTAACTCCCTTCATCCCATCCCCAAATCACATACTTTAGGGATCATTATGAAGCAAAAGTTAAAAGGCCTTAAAATTATATAAGCATTTGGTTCTCATCAAACACTTAAATGTAGTAGGGCGATGTGAGAATATTGCTACTAACCTGATGTTCTCATCCCATAGGGTAAGTCAAATTTATCGCTATCATACAAGGAAGTAATCTTTTTAAAATCAGCTGCACACAGAAAAGGGTGAAACCGATGAAACCTGAGGGGAAAAAGGGTGAAGAATGATTTTCCCAAAAGCCTACAATATTTCCAATCTTTTATTTATAGCATATTATTCTTATAGCTATATTGACTCTATATGAATGTATGATTATTTTTTTTAATTCTTTTAAAATAATTTTAACAATATTTAAATATTACACAGAATGGGATAAGCTAAGGGCCTACACAACCAGAATGGAGACATTTCCCCAGAAGTGAAACCCATACTGTGTTACAGCTTCAGGATGTGGGGGGTGGTATGAAAACTAAACTTAAAAACAAGTCAACCTCAAGTGTTAAAATGGTATCCACACACAGAAAATAACACGGAAGCATAAAAGCATCAATGCTAAGTCACTCCACCTGAAAAATGACACATGTATAAAGTTGTGTCAGCTGTGAAAGTCAAAACACATCAAAAGGCAGAAGCACTAGATCTAAAAACCCTTCCTGATGTCATTGAGGTTTATGCACAATATTGAACTATGGCATTTGTCTGTATGTCATCTGCCCTTTCCTCAAATACTCCCTCTCCCCCTAGCCAGGTGCTCTCTCAGATCAGAGAGCTTGATGAGGGTAGGACAGATTTCTGTTTATTTCAGCACGTCTGCACATCTGGCACAGCACAGACAGGCAACATATGTTTAAAACATGATTGAATTTCAACTCCAAATGAATTATTTATGGAACTTTTTAGAAGCATACTTTGTAAAGGTTTTGTTTTCATTATAGGTAAGGCACAGGTCTTAACATTCATATTAAAATGCTCTTTCACCTGCTAGAAGGACTGGATACCTCACAACAAATCAAGCTAATCCTTACCCCCAGGCCCTTTCATGGTCCCATCTTTCCAGTCAATCCGCTTTGCCCTTTCAGTTTAAAAACTACAGGTGGAGATCAGAGTGCCCTTGGGGAATCAAAGGTTGCTGGACAAAGTGGAAATAGCCAGCAGCTGAGTAGGGGTGAGATAGCTTCACCTGTATCCTGACTTGGCCATGCAGAAGCCATTTATCATGGCAAGTCATGGGAGCAAAGGGTTCACCATATTCTGACTAAGGAAGGAGTGAATGAACAGTCCTTTCAGCTTCAGACATAATATATGTTCCCGATTCTGTTGTGACAGTAAGAGCCTTGGGTATCCAGCCAATCTTGAAAGATCATTTCTGTACCAAGGTTGACTCCCAAGTTCAGGTGTGCTTGGGAAAGAGGAAGTGTCATGTCATCTGACTTAAGATTAAGAGGGACCCAAAGACCTTCCAGGTGTTTTTTTTTAGGAATGTGAACCACAGAAGACTTTGCACCTGAGGAAACGGTGATGAAGGACTCTGCACCTTGGAATTGGTGGGGGTAATGCTGGTGGCTAATGATTAATGTCTGCTGCTAGTCAGTCCCGTTACGTCAAGCTAGGTGACTTATATTTTATTTCTAGAGGAAGTAATTGCTCAACACCTTGTCTACTTATGTAAGTAATACTTCTGTATTTACAAAAAAAATACAATAATCACATTATATTACAGTGTTTGTATTACATTATAGTATATTATATTACAATGCTGCTGCTGTTACTCCCACAAGTCTGAGAAGGAAGGTAAAGTCTATCAATTATCATTGTTTAAAAAAAAGGGGTGGGGGTGAGGAAGGCAGGGAGGGCAAGGAGGAAGAAAGATTTGTGAATTTTATTTAGTTGTTCATTTTGGTTGCTCCGTCTGGCCCTGGGACAAGATCCCAGGTCCTTGGGATGTATGTGGTTTGCGCTGGCAGGAGGCAGTGGACTCAACTGCTAAACCACCAGGGTGTGCCTAGTAATCCATTTAGATAAAGAAAATGAAATGCTGAAAAATAAAGCAACTCTTTCTGTTGCATTATCTGGGGTCACTAGACCATATCTGACAAAGCTGAAATCCATATTCAGGCTTAACTCTAAGGAAAGCTGTCCCGCTTACAGCACTGCAGATAATACCTCTCATATATATATATATATATATATGTATGTATATATATGTTCTGAGAAATCCCGCATCAATGCTGTAACCTCTTGGGGTTTTATCAGAAAGTAATTATCTTTGGCACACCCTGGTGGAGCAGTGGCTGGGTCAACCGCCTTTGAAGGAGCAGTCCACATTCCCCTGGGTTCAAGTCCCGGGGTAGGGGAGCAACCAGTGTGAAGAACTAAATAAAAATTGAAGTGTTTCTTCTTCCTCTCTCCTCCTATCTACCTGCCTGCTCACCTCCATTCCTTTTTGTACCTTTCCTTAAAAAAAAAAAAAAAAAAAAAAAAAAGCAAATTATTTTTCTTTCCTCGGAGAACCTTGATTCTAGAGAAGCATTTTAAGCCTCCAGTCCACAACTTGTAGGTGGCTCATAAAAGCAACTTGTGAGTCATGATAAACCTACTTTTAAAGTAAATTGAAGGAAAAAAAAGGGTATTTGGACTAAAAATTATTTGTTTTTGTTTTTGTTTATAAATGGGTACACTAGGTTCCAAAGTGAAATAATATTTCTTACTACAGGTCATGCCAAAAAGTTTATAAACATTCTCCTACTTTGGCAGTGGCTCTAACTGGACATGCGCCTATAGAGTATGAGCAGATAGATTCTATATGCTTATATAGATTATTATCTGCAGCCATGGTACACCTGTAATCATTTGCAATATCTGCAGTTTTCCAGAGAGTTGGTTTATTTTGAAGAGCTTGGCAGCCTCAAAAGATCACAAACCAATGGAAAGGTACAATTACATCATAAAAGAAAATTTGAATGGATAAAAACCAGAAAAGCTTGACCCGTTTTTTTCACAATTAAACATATCTACATCAGACTATCATTTCTATTTATCTAGAAGCACTGTGACCAGCGATTTGTCCCAGGAGAGGTAACACGAAAAGAATATATGTGGATGGAAAGAATCATTCTCTGCAAGGTCTAACAATCATAATGAGCTATCTTTATTTACATCCTGTGTAGATGAATCATTACGTACACTGTTTAGGTCATTAAAAGTCAGTGAAAAGTCAGGAAAGTTTAACCAGGAGGCATGAAAGTCGCCACAAAATAATTACGAGTGAAAACTAACATGGGCACAGCAAAGGGGAAAATAAAACCCTAAAGAACAGTTCACTGCATGATCAAGCACAGACAAGACCTCTTTCAACTCACCTGTGTGAAAAGAACACTAGTCTGATTGAGTTCAATGCCTTTTCTGAAAATCTATGCATGGCTCTGACTGAGAGCACAGAAACAGATAGGATAGTCAAGCTCCTCCTGAAATCTAGGATTTCCACTTTATACTGCTCGGACAAGTGGGGGAAAAAAATCAAAAGTAAACACACGTGGACAATGATTAGAAACACATTTCGAACATGCTGCATGTCACCATTTCTTTTATATTTTTACCTCAGGAGAGAGGCAAAAGCAGGCTTTTGTAAACAAGGCTGGATCTGATTTCGCGGCTTCATTTCCACAGGTGGAACCCTAGGAGACAAAAAGTGTCCGTTAGCACCAGACCCAGCAGCCTGCCCAGCAGGAAGCAAATGCCCTGGGAACCCGCTCAGAGCCCCAGCTGCAGGTTTCTCAAGCAGGCAATGAAACACCTCCTAGCAGTACAGAAGCACAGACAATACTCCAAACCCTCAACACATTTGAGGATCCATGAAGGGAAGACAAGAAAGAGTGGAAAAAAAGGCCAGGTGACATGCGACCCGGAAGTGGTTCAAAGAACAGTGACTCGCTTTTAAGAAGGGCTAGGATTGCCACATGCTGAAAGCCACAACTAGGCTCACTTCTCTCTCTGCCACATCTGAAGGCATCCACTGGTGGCAAACACCTCAGAAAGGCTGAGCAACAGGTCCCACAGGCTCTGCCCCATGATCACACTATTTGGAATCCTATCTAATGCTCCCCCTTCTGCTCTTGGCACAGGTGAGGCCCTTGTGTGCTTCCTGAATGGAGCACTTGTCTCCACAATTTCAAAAGGTACTGTGACACAGAGAGAGCCCAACAACAACAAAAAAAAGAGACGGGGACAGCCATAACAGCATCCAAACTTAGCCAGACGGAGCAGCTTAATGAAAGAACATGTTAATGGTCATCAGCTGGGTGAAGAATTCATCTGAAATGAAAACAAATCCAAGTTTTTCCTGCCATCTGCTAGATTCAAGTGGAAAGAACATGCCCAAACTCTTCCTGGACAGACTAGATTTTAAAAAATGCTTTGTATCAAATTCCCACTTACAACTGAAATCTCTTTCGTGACTATCCCAGATGACAAGACGTTGATTTCCATGTAAGGGAGACACATTATGGACAGCAGTCCATGAAAAATAAATTCTATTTTAGAGGAGAAAATTAAGATAGGACATTACGCGATGGCAACATGATTAAAACATAGCAAACAAAACTATTTTAGGGTATTATGAAGAAAAACTTTGGATGGCTTTATAAAGACGTTAATTATCTGCCTTTGATAATTTTTAAGGAAGTAAGCTCTCAGTGAGTTGTTTCCCATAGTACTTTCTGTGAGCGGAGTAATGTGTCAGTTTAAGAGTGACATGAACACCCCTCAAATCCTAATCACAAAACACTGTGCTGAATTCAGATCCTTTTCTTTATCTTCTTTATCATTTCCTCTGTGACCAATAATGGGATCTGCAGGGGAGTTTCTTGTTTCCATCTGTTCTTGTCCTCCATTACTGAGTGTGGGACAGAGACAGACGATGGCAAAGATAGAGGGAAATACCCATGATATAACAGTGTATAATCATTCTTTGAAGTTCTTTTTCTCAATATTTCATTTTAAAGCCTGAACACTTATGGCCAAATCCAGCTACCAGTACCCATTTGCCTAACTTTCTTCCATCAAGAGCTTTATAAATTATTTTTGAATCACCAATAATGAAATTAAATGTAGAAGCACTTTTTATCTCGAAAAAAATACTTATTTAAGCTAAAAACATGATCTGGGATCTACTACTGAACCACTGGCAAAAACTCCTAAGCTTTTGTCTAAGATAGAAGTTCTCATATGATTTTCATGTAATTGTCTACTACTACTCATTCAGAATGCAAAGGTCATCCAAACTGTATCCATAGCCAAAGAACTGACAGTGGGCTAAAAGGCTTTCTAAAAGATTTTCTCTGCAATAAAACTATCTGTGCCTCTCAAAGTTTTATATGCAACAATGCAAATGAAAGTTGTTTCAAATTATACATCTATCGCCAGTCACCAAATATTTTTAAACAAAGGACACCATAAGTAGTGTCTATATTTTATCAGAAACCTCTCACTCAAACATGTTGGGTTCTGATACCACCGAGTCCAAGAATTACTCCATTCATTCAGGGAGGTGAAATAGTATATAAATAATGCTGTGTCCCCAAGAGAGTTCAGCACCATTGAGTCACTGGAAGGCTGATAAAAAGATGTGTTGGGGTGCACCCTGGTGGAGCAATGGTTAGGTCAGTCACCTCTGAAGTAGCACAGGCCACAATACCCCTGGATTTCAGTCCAGGGCCTGGGGGGAAGCAACCAGCGTGAACAATTAAATAAAAATAAAATAAAGTGCTTCCTCCTCCTTTCTCTTCCTGCCTGGTCTGCCTACTCACCTTCATTTGTGCTTTAAAAAAAAAAAAAGGGGGGGGGGCTGCTTTTTAAACTGTTGCAATATGCAATGTCCGGAATACAGGAATGGTAAAACATTTATAATGGAAAGCTAGAAAAGGTTAAAAATGTTACATAATTTTTTTAAGTAGGTTCCTCTCATATCATTAGTGTGTTTGTGTGAAAGACTAGTTTGGGAGTTACTTTTAAATTGCAAAAAAAACAAAACTTACCAGTAGGCATTTGTTCCCCATAGTATACAATGCAGCACGTAATAGAGGAAGACAGCACTCAGGAATATGGCCACGAGGTACCCTCTCATGGCTGGCCCACCTGAAAGACAAGGAATGAAGTGCAAGGGAGAGAAGTTGCTACCAAGATGGATTGATGCAATGGCTACCATACAAGCCTTTATGAATAAACATACTGAGAGGGAACAGGTGAAGAAAGTAATGCCAGCCTGTTATGTTGAAAACACACTAAATGTGTAGAAAGAGAATGTTTTTTCAGTTTCTCTTATCTTTAATCAGCACAGCATGACTCATGTTTAGTGCAGTAAACTGCTCCATGGTCTCAAAGCTAGTGGTTTCTGTGCTACTGTCTCATATTAAACAGGAAAGAAAAAATAACGGATTCAGAACAAAATTTTTCACATCTACACTTTTTTTGTAGAAACATTCAAGAACATTTATTTTCTCTCTCTCAATCAAGTTAATTTATACTTTAAGATGTAAATAACACTTAATTTCTTCAGTGTTCAAAGTGACTTTTATTTTTATTTTTTTGATCTCCCCCCCATCATCCTAGGTCTCCAACTTACAACCTTGAGCTTCATATGGTCTGCACCTTAGCTGTCTCAGCCACCTGAGTCACACAGGTACACTCGAAGTGATTTTAAAATGCTATACTTTATGATTTTACAGGCCCCTCCTCAAAATTTAAAAAAAAAAAAAAAAACCTGAGAAAAAGTTACTAAAAATATTGCCCACATCCTCAAATTTCATATACTATTAGATGCATCTATCTGATGCTACAATATCATGACACAGGTAAGTTTAGCTAATTCCTTGCTTGTTTCGTATTAAATGAATAGATTATTTCATTGTGTATTTGTAGAGAGACAAAAAAACCTGGACGCAATCCTCTGGCATATAAATGCCATAAAAACAAATTAAAAAAAAAAAAAAGAAACCCTTTATAGAATATCTTTTAATACCTGAAACAATGTTTATGTAGTTCCTACTTCTACTTCAAAGATAGAAATGAGTGAATTCTCACTTTCACATCTAATGAAATGTGAAAGACAAATTCACTGTACAGTTCCCTAACTTCTATTTCCGTGCACGTGACTGGAAATGGGGATACTGTTTCTTTTCACCATTTATCATTCCAGTTTATCTAGATAAATGCATAAACCACCCTTCGCTACCCATGTCTGCCAATGTCAAATGCAATGTTGGCTGTAGCTGCCTGGTTGCAAATATCTGCAAATATTGTAATATTGCCTCCCTTTTAATAATAAAATCAGTTCAAATGTTTAAAATAAAGCATTCCTTTGCCTTCCTATGTAGAATCTACTAAACATAATTTAAGAGTGTCTTGATCACGTGGGATCATTTTAACAAATATCACAATTGTGCTGGACCCCATTAGAGTTGAGATCTTCTGACCTAACAGGGGGGCACTGCTCGCCAGAGATCCTAAACTGCGGTGGATTATCCGGTGGGATTGCTGTCAGCTATAGCTTTTCATTGCTATTGAGGCAGCTACCATGCCCATGTGCCACTCTTGTAAGTTAGGTACAAAAAAAGGTATGTCCGGAGAAAGTAAATACATGAAGTAAATGAGCCAACTTTAGTTTACATACAATTCTAAATCTGTACAGCTAAGTCTTCACTTAAGATTATTGATAGCTTTTGGGAAATTTCAACTTTAAGCAAAACCATGCATAACACAACCAATTTTATCATAAGCTAATTGATACAAGCAGGAGTTAAGTTCATATGGCATATTTCTGGTTACAAAAAATAAACCACCACCACCACCACCAAAAAATAAAAAAAATACACCTAAAGACCTGAAACATTTCTGAAACATTTCTGATATTAAATAATAAAACATTTTTGTTCATTCATTTTCCAAGCCAATTATTCCAGTCCAGGCTCAGGGGTGGCTGGAGTCTACCCTCGCCATAGAAACCAAGCCTGGACAGGGTGTCTACATTCCTAATCTCTCCTCTCCCTGCCCTGCCCTCTCTCTGGACTGGGATAATCTAGCCACAATGGACCTACCCAGCACATCTTTAGGATGTGGAAGAAACTTAAGTACCCAGAGAAAACCCACGTGGGAAGAAAAGTAGCTCTTGCCAAGCACTGACGTTTTTTTTCCTTCATCAACATTACAACACAACAATGTTGAACAGGATGATGTTATTCAAAAACCTGCTGGACACATACTCTCTGTGAAGACTCAACATCTACTGGAAATAAGATATGACTCAGGGCCCAACTCCACACAGTTCCTGGCTTAGGAGCCTTTAGTAAATCAGCTTACCTCTCCCAACCCGAGTCCACGCATGTTTATAAGCAACAGCACACAACCTACCTCTATGGGCTCTAAATTAGCCAAAATGATGGCTGTCTGGCATGACACAAGCATGTGCTGAATAAGTTGATATATTTTGTTGTGGACTTCTTTCTGAATCTAAAGTCAGCTGAACTCTCTCTACTTGAGAACACTTAAGTGAGACTTGGCCTATATCCTAAGGCAGTCTGCGTGTGTGTGTTCTTCTTGGCCTCACAGGAAGTTGCAACTGGGTGTGGTTTAGCAGAAAACCCAGCATCCTCTGATGGCTCCGTGAGCAGAGCAACTAAGGGACTTGTAGATCTGCTGCTTCCATTTCCGCAGGCAGTGCCTTTCCATCTGTTCTGTCTTCCTGACCCATTTGCAACGTATGCTCGCTTGATGTACTGTGGGTTATTTAAAAAATCACCATACATTCTTCTTGGAATCAGGCAAGAAATAAACTGAATAATATTCAATAGGCTATAAATATTGTATTCCTTGAAGATTAACTGACAAAAATCTGAGTTTGAGAGAGAATCACAGTTTTGGGTTATCAGAGTAAAAGTCCAAGACAGAGAGGTGTCTGGGAAATTGAATGCAACACTGAAGTGGTGACCTAAGGAATCAAAAACATACGAGGTATCTCACACAGAGCCTGGCCCTTAAAATGGTTTTAACAAATGTTCATTTTCCTTCCCACTCTTAGACTGAGTGAGTTGAGAAAGGTCAAGGATATGGGGTTCAGCTGGGTTCTAAAAGGCACTTCATCATATAGTGTTTCATAATATTGGCCAGAAACCATGAACCATGATAAGACACAGCCTCGCAGCACTGCTAGTTTGGCTGATGTGGACTTGACTCATCTCATCCCTTTGACTGAACTGATCTCAGCAAAATGCTTTTTATTTTAATAAAGATGGCCCAAACATAAATTTAGGACAAATATAAAAGACTCCCAAGAATACAATAGAGTTATTTAAATACTCAGCCACTTCTCTGAAAATACACTTTAAGCCTTTTCTGTTGTATATGCTAAGGGTCTTTTTGTAACTCCGGAAATTTTAGAATACATACATTAGACTTGTTCTGACAGAGTTTTAGAAATGACTGATACCAGGCTTAAGATTGTTCTGGAAGACACTATTCCATGGGTCAAAATAATCACCAGACAACTTGCTTAAATACTCTATTTAAGACTTTACCCAGAATAACATCATTCATGCAAACACCTAACAAGGATGTCACTCACCACTTACTGTTACCAGATGTTACAAATAATAACATCTAAGTCAGTATATGAGGGTCTACAGAAAGAACTGAGTTGTTAGAACTCAGTTTTCCTAACTTTCCCCAAAACATATTCTGTGGGAAACTTATGTATCATATGTATCATTTTACAGAGCACAGAAGTATGGGTAAGCAAGATTTTTGTTGTTTTTATTCACTGAGGTGTGTGGTCTGGCTGAAAACTAAGAAGTGTGAGAAAATATTCGTTTTTCCTTCAAAAAAGTAAAATGAAACTACTCTTGAAGAGCCACTGAGAAAAATTTAGAAAGCTTAACTACTCTCCTGTATTTCAGAAACAATTCAAAGTATCCACATTCAAGTTGCAAAGCAAACCAGAGTCTGTCTGCCAGGATATCCTTGTGATAAATACATGTAGTTCCTCCGCCTGTTCACAGGAAAAGACTTCTACAAATAAATGAATTCTCTAATTATAAATCGCTAAGAGGAATGAGTGCTTTTGTTATGATAAAAAGCGTTCAAAGAAAAAAACAGTTCAAATTTACAGAATACCTGCTCTGGGAAAAAGGCGGGGGACGGGAGGTGGGGGAACCGGCGGCTTTGATATAACTTCATTAACCATAGCAAACAAGTTTCAAGATCTTGGCATTGAAAATGACAGGCGCCAGCTTCTTGGCTGCCATTCCTCCTAAGAGCAGGGCCCCTAAAATTTCCTTTACAAAATTTATGTCATAAAGCAATTATTCATCTATAGTACAGAGGCCAGTTAGGGAGGACAAGACTCATTAGCAGAGATCACATGTTTATTTCTTCTCAAATTATGAAATATAATCCAACAGATGAATAATCTACATATGGCCAAAGAGAGCCAGCACATCTGCCAAAGTGAGTCCACCCTGGCAACTGCTTTATCTTCTCTTTAATAAAACTATATTTGTGTGGGGTTTAAACTTCATAAAACACATGCATGTCAAACCCTTTACTTGAGGCTCCAAACAAGCATTATAAATGAGTGTGCGGTTATGATCTTCTTGATGAACGAAGGAACTTCTGATTCTGATCCTGAGGCTGAACACATTACCCCAGGTCACACCATTTCAAACAGACAGAAATAGACTAAAGACCTGACCATTTCTTTCTCGGGATTCTATTCCCGGCATCATCCTGTTTCTCAAGACAAAAGAGAGAATTCTACGCTCAAACTTCCTGATTGCACTCTGTAGGCAGCTGGGTTCCACAAGAACAGACTCAGATCAGTGGAGGGAGGTGACTGCAGGGCAGCTTTCCCTAAAGTGGCAGATATATGGTCAGCACCAACTGGGGGCTGGAGTTGCTACTTACCCTAAATCTCTGGGGCACAGGAATGCATATGGGAGCACAGAGCTGTCAGGCTAGTGTTGTTTATAAAAGCAAAAGAAGGAAGTCCCAAGATGGTAGACTGTTAAGCTCTCCGGTTCACAGCAGATCTAAGGAAACATTTATTTGGCTATCATAATCTTTGAAAAGAAATGGAACCAGCATCTACAGCAAGAGTACACATGCCTTCACAAAAGGTAGGAGGGGTTGATCTGTCACGGACCCACACCATTCTGTTTGGAGACACCAGGGGAGTAGGGAGATACTGGCAAAATGGACACTCTCCCAGGGCTAAAGGACTTTCTCCCACAGAGAACACTCCCGTGTCTGGGTGCTGGCTTTCAGTCACTGTGCTGGGAGCACTAATAACAGGACAGAGAGAATGCCAGCATCTCTGAAAGGAGATGCTGCTTCCTCAGTGCTACCTCAAGGGGCCAACAGGGAAGACTGCATTAGAGGAAAGCCCCCAGGGGAAAGCGCCCACCCTCTCCCCACCACTAGCACACTGGTGCAGTGGCTGGCACTGCATATCCCTGGGTAGCCAGAGATAGCAGCCAGGCCAAGCAGCACCCAAGCAAATGTTTGACAGTTTCCTGGCAGGGAACATTCCTTTCTACCCCTCTTCTGGGAAGATAATTGGAAGGGATCCATCAAAAAGGTAGCTCCCACCAGCCTATCATCATAGCAAAATAACTTCCTATCTGCTTAGTACCTCCTGAAATTCCACCCCCAGGCCTCAGGGCTTGTTTACCACCCACCCTCTGCTGGAACTGCCACTCCTCTGAAGGACTGAGATTTTCACAAGGGAGGGTACACTGCTAAGAACAGCTGCCGGCTCTCTTCCTTCTGTGGACTCTGCTGGGACTGTGGAATGCTTGCTGATTGTGGGCCCACGTCTCTTGGGTCTCTCTCTGTGGGCATACTGTACATGCCTGTGACTCAGGGGGAGACCTCTTCATTCCCTATGCCAACTCCAACCCCACAGGTTGGACTCTCAGGCCTCAAGGAGGGCTCACTTTAGAGATTCAACAAATTTGACAAGTGTCTAGATCACACAAATAAAGCAAGTCCAGTGTTCGAGAGGAAGGTTCAGGTCAGCTCTGTGCAACTAACACCCTAACACAAGGATGTGACATCTGGGAAGCCTAACACAGAATGCCAAACAGATGGAGAAGATAGAAATATACATGCAATGATGAACCCAAACAAACTGGAGGGGAAAAGTTGAATGCAAAAGATGTATTTAAACTACCTGATGAAGACTTGAAAGTAACAGTGTTAATGATACTCACTGAAATCAGGAAAACAATGGAAGACAAAAAGAACTATAAGAGAGAGAGAGAGGAGGTTAAAACAGAATTCATGGAGCTAAAGAAAACAAATAACTGAACCAATAAATACAACAGAGGGGTTCAACAGTAGGCTAGAAGACGTCTCCAATAGAGTCACTGAGCTAGAAGATAGGGTAGTGGAATGAACTCAACAGACCAGCAAGGAGCAAAAATAATTTTAAAAGAAAAAATTAAAAACCCAGCATACAAGACCTATGGGATAACATCAGGAGGAACAACATTTGCATCATAGTGGTTGGAGGAGGAGACTGAGAAAGAGAAGGGGGCAAAACTGTATCTGAAGAAATAATAGCTAAGAATTTCCTAATCTGAAGCAGACCTCCAGACCCAGGAAGGACAAAGAGTTCAAAACAAAAGAAACCCAAACAGACCTACACAAGGACACACTGTTATTAAAATGTCAAAAATCATGAGATAAAAAGAGAAATCCTAAAAGCAACTACAGATAAATGAGTTACAAGATTTCTCAGCTGAAACTCTGCAGGCCAGAAGGGAATGGCACGATATATTCAAAGTGCTGAAAGAGAATGACTTCCATCTAAGGATACTCTGTTTTACTAGATTATCACTCAGTAACTGAAGGAATGATAAAGAGCTTTTCAGATAAACAAAAGTTAAAGGAAACCATCATCATGCAACCATCTTGACAAGAAATATTAAAAGAAGTCCTATAAAATGAAAAGAAACCCCAGTTAAAAGCAGCAATACATAAAAATACAAAAAGTGGGACGGAGAATAAAAATGTAGATGGTTAGAATGAGCTTGATTAACTTGCTTTCAAGTAAAAATAGGATATAAGCATAGAAACTTTTTGGTAAATCCCGGAGTAACCTCAGAACATGACACTGGAAAAAACCAAGAAGAAAATAAAAAAGGAAACCAAACATAACTGTTTTCAAATCACTTAAAAAAAAAAAAAAAAAAAGAAGAAGAACAAGGTACCATATGCAACAACATCTAGAAAACAATCAACAAAGTGGCAATAAACAGTTACATATCAATAATCACCCTAAATGTCAATGCATTGAAGTTACCAATCAAAGGGCACAGAGTAGCCAAGTGGATTAAAAACATTGTTCAACTCTCTGCTGCATTTAGGAGACTCATCAACATTCAAAAGATAAATATAGGCTCAAAGTCAATGGCTGAAAGATAATCCTACAGTCAAATGATACAAAACAAAGGAGAAATTGTCATACCTATATCTGGTAAAATGGACTTCCAACTAAAGAAGATAACAAAAGACAGGGATAGATACTAAAAATAATGAGGGAGTTAATTCAACAAGAAAACATAACATTCATTAATATGTATGCACCAAATGAAGGGACATCAAAATACGTAATGCAATTATTAACAGAACTAAAGAGAGACACAATAGCAATAAAATAATAGCAGGAGAGTTAAACATCCCACGTCCAACAATGGAAAGATCAACCAGGTAGAAATTTAACAGGAAAACAATAGTTTTAAATGACAAATTAGAATAGACATATAAACAAACACTTCCACTGCAGAATTCACATTTATCTCAAGTGCCCATAAAACAATCTCAGGGAGAGACCATATGTTGGGAAACAAAACAAGTCTGAACAAATTTACAAAACTGAAAACATATCAAGCATCTCCAAAGAAAATAGTTTAAAACTAGAAATCAACTACAAAAAGAAAACAGGAAGATTACAAAGTATATGAAGACTAAATAACACATATCTGAATGGGGAAAACTGAAGATAAAAGGAGAATTTAAAAAGAACTTGGAGACAAATGAAAATAAAGACACAAGCTACCAGAATTTATAGGATATAGAAAAAGCAGTACTAAGAGGAAAGTTTATTGCATTCCAGACCTACCTCAAGAAACAAGAAAAATCCCAACATCCTAAACCTACATCTAAATCAAGTAGAAATGGAACAATTGAGGCCAAAAGTTAGTAGAAAGAAGGCAATAATAAAAGTTTGAGCAGAAATAAATGAAATTGAAAGCAAAAAGTCATTCACTAGATGAATGAAATCAAAAGCTGGTTCTCCGAAAAAAAAAAGGACAAATATTTGGCTAGCTTCAGTAAGAGAAAAAAAAGAAAACTAGAATCAGAAATGAAAGGGGAGACAGTACAATAGACAACTCAGAAATATTAAACATTTTAAGAGATTTCTATGAACAACTTTATGCCAGTAAATTGGACAACCTTGAGGACATGGACAGATTTTTAGAAATATACAGTTTACCAAGACTGAATGAGGAAGAAATGGAAAACCAGAACAGGACTATCACATGCAAGGAAATTGAAGAGGTAATCAAAAGTCTCCCCCCAAAAAATTCATGGCATTTTTATATGTGAACAACATTATAGAAGAGAACGAAATAAGTATCATATAAACAATGGAAGCAAAAAAAAAAAAAAAAAATTAAATACCTTAGAATATACTTGACAAAGGAGATGAAAGACCTATATAATGAAAACTATAAAACTTCTGAAACAGAGAAAGATACAAAAAGATAGAAAGATGTCCTATGCTCATGGCTGGCAAGAATTAACATGGTTTAAAAGGCCATCTTACCTAAAGCAATATATAGGTTTAATGCAATCTCCATCAAAATTCACAGGCAGTTTTCAAGGATAGAGAACAAAAAATGTTTAACTTTGTATGGAACAACGAAAGACCCCAAGGAGTCAAAACAATCATGAGAAAAAAGTACAAGCCTATAGGTATCACAGGCCCGATCCTGAGTAAACTACAAAGTGATAGTGAACAAGACTGTGTGGTTCTGTAATAAAAACAGAGATGCAGACTAATGTGCTAGAACGGAATCATCAGAAATAGATCCGTTCATACATGGCCAGTTAATTTACAACAAAGGAGCTAGGATTATATGATGAAGAAAGGAACAACTTTTCAATAAATGCTGTTGGAAAAACTGGACAGTTACATGCAAAAGAATGAAACTAGACCACTTTCTAACACCATACACAAAAATTAATCAAAATGGATTAGAGACATTAAGACTGGAAACCTTAAAATACTTAGAACAAAGGCAAGTCATTACATGACATCAGCTTTTGAGAGGTTTTTAAGGACTCAGCTCCAGTGGCAAAGGAAACAAAATTCAAAAAAATAAACAGTTGGGACTGCGTCAAACAAAAAGCTTCTGCACGTTGAAAGAAAACATCACCAAAACAAAAAACAAGCTACTGCCTGGGAGAAGATATTTGCATTCCGTATATCTGACAAGGACTTAATATCCAAAATATACAAAGAACTTATAAAACTGAACAGAAAAACAAGCAACCCCATCAAAAAATAAGCAGAACTGCATAGATATTTCACAGACATATTTACATATATATGGAAGACACAGGAAAAGATGTTCTTTCTCACTAGTTGTTAGGGAAATGCAATCAAAACAATGAGATATCATCTCACACCTGTGAAACTGGCTATTAGTCAAGTCTGGAAAGAAATGTTGGCAAAGATGCAGAGAAAAGGGAAACCTTTTACACTGTTGGTGGGAGTGCAAATTGGTGCAATCCCTATGGAAAAAATTATGGGGATTCCTCAAAAAGTTAAATATGGAAATCCCATATGATCCCATCATCCCACTCCTGGGTATTTACCCAAAAAACACAAAACCACTAATTTGCAGGAGATACGAGCACCCCATGTTTACTGCAGCATTATTTATAATAGCCAAGAATTGGAAACGACTTAAGTGCCCACTGTCAGATGAACAGATAAAGAAGATGTGGTATATATACAAAATGAAATACTATACAGCCCTTAAAAAGATAAAATCCTAACATTTGGGACGACATGAGTGCAACTAGAGGGGATCATGGTAAGTGAAATATGTCAGAAGGAAAAAGACAAATACCAGGTGCTCTCACATATATGTGGATTATAAAGAAAGGAAAGAACAGACTAAACAAAAACCAACCATTAAACATTAAAAATAGAGGTTACCAGTAAGAAACGGGGTAAGAGGAAAGGACAAGTAATTTGGTAATTTGGTGGTGAGTAGGATGTGTGGTCATGAATGTGAGGAATGGGGAACCTGCACATATGGGTTTATGTTATTTTGAAAATCAAAAATTATCTCAATAAAGATTTTAAAAGAAGACGGTATTTTGCCCTGGTGGCTCAGGTATTAAGCCCGAGACGGTAGTACTGTCCACTCACAGCCCAAAGACCCAGGTTCCAAGCTCAGGTTCAGAGGAACAACTAAAATGAACAACTAAATAAATAAAATGCACCTTACTCCTCTCTCCTCCTTCCTGCATGCTGCCTACAAGGAATGAAGGAAGGAAAAGGGAGGGAGGGAGAGGGAGAAAGAGAGGGAGGAAGGAAGGAAGAAAACAAAAAACAAAACAGGGTGTCTACTGGCACCTCAGGTGCTAATCTGGTGGCTCAGGCATAAAACATGTAAAGCCCAAGGACCTGGGGTCAGCGGGAACAAACAAAAATTAAAATAAATGGATAAGTGAAGGTGTTTTTTTCTCCTCTGCCTTCTCCCCTTTAAAAAAAATACTACTTCTCCCTTCTATAAAAACAAAAAAACAACAAGCCTGATGGAATGACACTTGGAAACAGATTTTTTTTTTTCAGACTCCCAATGCTCTCTCAAACTGAAAGGAACCTGTTTTTCTAACAGCCTAGCAGAAAATAGCATGGACAACAAACATTCTGGAAACACTGTTCTAGTCATCAATACGAAAACTTGGTGGGAAGCTCAATGAATATCATACAACAGCAAGGAAGAAGCACCCCTCCTCCTTCATTTCTCCAGATGCTAAGCACGCACGGACCCAGCTTGTCTGGTCTCTCCATACTGGTTCCACTAATTCTGGTTGCAGAACGTTCCTGCACCGTCTGTGAGCCAGCCCCACTGCACTGAAGCTCTGGAGCTGAGCTGATCCTGGTCCAAGGAAAGGAAGCCTTAAGACCCTATGAGCAGCAGCTCAGCAATCTGGTTGGGCTCCTACTCATCCCACATTGATCTGGCACATCTTATCCACTGGGCCTGGGTTCCTGAATAATATCCAAGTTTTCTAAGATCTGTCTTTTCCCTTTCAGTCACCCAGCAGCTCTGCAAGTCGAATTTCTAACTCTTTAGTACCTAGGATCCCAAATTATGTTCATTCTGTCCCCTATGCTCAGTTTCCTCAGCACTGGAGGTCTTACTCGTCAGCTGCTTTATCTCCTCACACACCCAATAACACCCACGAACTCCCATCTTTGTACAGATCAGAAAAAGATACCCCTCAGGCTCCACATGTCTCTACAAGCACCTCTCTAAGTGGCCAGAGTTCAGCCTGACTTTCCCCTTAGCCAGTGGTCCTTTCACAGCTCACATCCACATTCCTACCAGGTCACCCTGCTGACAGCCTGTGTGCATTCATCTTCAGAAAGGCCCCTCTCCATTCAGATCCCCAGCAGTTCTCAGCTCACATCAGCACACACTCACGACTGTCTGAACTTGGCCAATAGACCTTACATCCTGCTTTCCTTCCTCTTTGTACTAATTACTCAGTTTATGACTATTCTCTGCAATCACATGCTCACACCAGGAACCCAGAACAGGCATCAGCTCCAGCTCTAGCCAGGCATTAATGTCTACATTTTGGTCCCTCCCCAGGGTCCTGTAAGCCTCCTAGAACAAGCCATCTCCATAAAGTCAAGGCTTCATGGTGCCACACAGGTCCCCACAGTGACAGATGTGAAGGTCTCGGTCCTCTTTAACTAATTTACTACCCTTCTTTTAAGTATGCTCCTTTAATGAACTGGATGCTACATACATGTTGGTTAACTTCATTTACATACCAGGGACCTCCACCTCCTGGTGTCTATGGTCATGCAAAAAATAGCAGTTTATTAAGTACTGACTAAATGCCCAGAGCTGCACTAAGATCTTTTTACACAGGATAATGAAAGCCGGGTTATTATTACCCTCAGGCTAGAGATGCTTAGTATCCAGGGCAATAGCCAAAATTCAAACCCAGCTCAGTCTGAGTTTTAATTTGTGCATTATAGGAAACTGTACTGTATACTTTTTAACTATATCATGATCTTAATTTTTTTTTTTTTTTTTTTCTTAAGAAAAGCAAGAGAGGCATACCCTGGACAGAACAGCTGTTAGGTCAGCCACCTCTAGCTGACTGCAATCCATATACACCCCAAGGACCAGGGTTGGCATCCCAGGGCTGTGGGGGGAACAACCAAGATAAACAACAAAATAAAAATAAAATGCTTCTTCCTCCTCTCTCTTCCTGCCTGCACCGTTCCTTTAAAAAAGAAGTGAATACTTCACATTAAATGTATGAATTTATAAAATTACAGTCAGATGCACCCTGGTGGAGCTGTGGCTGGGTTCACTGCTTCTGGTTGGCCATGGTCCACATTCATCCCAAGGACCTGAGTTTACACACTGGAGCCAGTGGGGACAACCAAGATGAACTACTAAATAAAATTAAAATGCTTCTTCTCCTCTCTTCCTGCCTGCCTACTCACCTTCATCCTGCCTTCAAAATTTACACTTAGAAGCATAATATGGAGATCCACTTGCCTCCTCACAATTAAAGAGATAAATCTTAAGGAATCAGTAGTCTGGCTGATGGGATTTCTGTGAAATGGGTCTGAAATGCTCAACAGGCTATAATTAAAGAATTAAGAATAACAGCAGATATAAAATTAAGTAACATGCATTCTTACATCTGAAAAAGCTACATTTAAATCTGAAGTGTTAGAGCTACTGCTATTTGATCCAAACTACAGAAAGAAAATCTGTTACAAGTTGATAAAAAATTATAATTGGATGTATGTACCTTCTTCCAATAGTATTTATATAATTTCAACAAACTGGACCATCTGATGCATTCTGGTTGATGTCTAATAAATAGCTGGTTTTGCTTTCTGCATTGTAGAAGAACATACATATATAATTCACTTCCTTTTTCTCTTCTTCCCTCAATACTTCCAATACAGTGAAATGCAGCTAGTTCCTACAAGTACGCAGCACACATTTCTCTCTGTCTTTCAAGAAAGTCAGTGTTTTTGGCAGATTTCGTCTTAGCATATATAGACAGATCTTTTCACCTAATTAAACCTAAGCCCTCACTGCCAAAAGAGATGACCAAATCATCCCCCTGCTTCCAAAAATTGCTTATTCTCAATACAAAATCTAAAAAACAAGAACAGAAATGACTTCTCAGCAGAATTTTTGTTTTTTAATAGCACAGCAAGACACACTAAAATCATTCAGCTAATAGCATACTATATTGGGTGCTAAAAATAAATGGAGTTCCTGTTTTCAAGATCTCTCTCTTTAGACACAGCTATATTGAAAATACACAAAGCAGCTTTTAAGGGAACAACTTATGTTTCTCTGTTCATGAATATTTTCTTCCAGAGTGAGAAATTTTCCATTTCTTCTCCCAGCCTGGAAATATTCTCTATTTTCTTTCATTAGTTGCCCACTGTTAAGCTAGCCCCAAGAATATTAGATATTGTTAAAAGGTTAATAAGTGTGGCCATTTTTTCTAGTTTCATTAAGAAACGGTTTATATAAAAAGACATACCACTTCTTAAGTGTCCAATGTGATAAGTTTTTATAAATATAAATGGTCATGTAACAACCATCAAAATCATGATGATATTAAACACTTCTATGAACCCCCAAAATTCTCGTTTCTATCTATTGCTAATTCTCTTCCTCTGCTTCCAGACCTCTAGCTCACTTTACCTGTTTATCACTGTTTTGTTGCTTCTAAAAGCTCATAGAAATGGAATCATACAGTATGAATGTTATTTATGACTAATTACAATATAATGCTTTTGGAAAAACTGTCCAGGTGTTGCTTTACCAGAAGTCCACTCCTTGCCATTGCTAAGTAGAATTCCATTGTATACCACCATTTGTCAATTCACTACTTAATGTACATTGGGTTTCTTTTCAGGTTTGGTTACTGTAAATAAAACTACAGTGAACAATCTAGTCGTTGGGTGGATACCTGTCTTCTGGGATCACACAGGAAACAAATGTTTAGCTTTCTATAAATACTTTATATTTCATTCCCATGCCTATTTCTGAACATGCTTACTTCAATCTCTTAGTTAAAAAAATCCCCTACCTAGAGCAATTCAAATTATCGATGCCATTGAAAAACACAAATCACTGAGTCAGAATCAATTAGTCTATTAATATCTAGCTCTCACTGTGGGTGTCAACTCTGCCTCAAAGGATATAGGGAATACAGCTCAGACAGGCGAGAGAGCCAAGGAAACTGTCTCAAAATGATGATGATGATGGTCTATTGTGAGAAGCAAAGCTAAACATTTCAGATCCCTCTACCCAAGTATGGTCCATGGACCAACATTACTGGCATCAAGAAGGAACAAGGTGAAAACACAGAATCACAGGCCCACCCCTTGACCCATGGAGTCACACTTGCGTGACCTGCAGCTGAGAAGCCTGGCTGGAAAAGGTCAGAGACAGGAATGATATCCACTGAGAGGATCAGGGCTTCACACAAAAAAAAAGTTTTTGAGAGGAACAGGAAGTTCATTCTAAATTCCTTGTGACCTCTCTTAAGTCTTTTGACTCAAAATTTTAAAATATTGTACTAACAGGATTTTCTCTGAAGAAACTGGTCAAATTCTTTTTGAAACTAAGTACTGTTGAGAAAAATTTCCCTCAGCATTCCAGGAACTATTTGTGCTCTTTTTATAAATTCCCTAGACACTTTCATTTTTACATTTCCAATCTTATTCTACCACCTTCTACCCCTATCACTAAGACACAGTTGGTATTTTTGAAAAGAACTAATAGGTCTCCCTTTAGATAACATTTAAGAACACAGGCTTCATTTTGCTTCCCCTTCTGATTCACCTAAAAGCACAACTGAATCACCAGCCAAACTTTTACAGCAGCATTTCCAATTATTCACAACTTGGACCCAAGAACTGCAGATTTGAAAACTGGAAAGACCACAAAAGTACAGGGCATTTTGACAGAGTAAGGTCTTATTGAACCTTATTACTGAAGAGAAAGCCAGGATTTAGAACATTTAAAAACTCGCCAAAGGTGACCTCACTTGTAAGAAGCAGAGCTTGTAGAGCAGGGGGACATTTTCAGATGGGTTTCCCTCAGGCACGATTCCTTTCTCATCGTGGGTGCAAAAAATAACCCATTGGTCTCTGTTTCCTTTTGATTCTCCAAACCATCTCCACTGGCCTGGGTTTCTCTGCTTCCTCTTCCGCTTAGCAAACCTAAATGCAGGTGTTTTCAAGCTCTGATCTTAATCTTGTTCCCTACACCCATGTTGTCATTACTTCGCAGCTACCTGCAATGATCCCTAATCTTTCTTCCCTTTAAACCAGCCCACATGCTGTTACTGGCATAAAAGCCTCTAAACTCAGCTCTCATTTGTCACACACCTCACAGGAAAACTTTCAGGGGCTTCCCAAATAAACATAAAAGCACTTAGCCTGGCACTTTAGACTTGTATGGCATGGTCCTTCCATCTTCTCTTCCTCTCCTTTATGCAATTTGTTCTTTGTAAGCAGCAGCATAATTGGGTATTAAGAGTGTCTACTTGGCAATCAAACCCGAGTCTCAAAGCCATACTTCTCATTAGTTGTAGGAAAAGTCACCTGACCTCACTATACCTCAGTTTCTTCAGCTGAAAAATGGGAATAAGAATACTACTTAAGAGAACCAGAGTTAAGTAGTAAACACAAAGAACTTGCATAAATGTCTGGCATGTAGTATGGACCCTCATAACACCTTGTTTAAATCTTCCTTTAAAACCAATGCAGCAAAGCCGCCCATATACTAAGCCCTCACTAATGTACTCCTAATATCCTGGTAAAGAGCCTAAAGAATTCACAACATCGACAACACGCTAATAATAACCTTAAGAAGTTAAGCTCCCATTACTGTGCTGCTATTATGTCTGCACACTCACTTCAACATTTCAAAAAATCTAATTGGAAGTCTTACTCATCTGCTTCTGTATAATAAAAGGCATTCAGAACAGTAGCATTTCATGAGCAAAACTGAGTTAATCTCTAGCTGTAGAAACCACATTTTTTTTTTTTTTTTGCTTTTCATAATAATATTCTGAGAATTAATAAAAACACACAACCCACTTAGATTTGTAGTCAGTATATCAAATTTAGGTCTGAAGCAAGAAAACCAAGAACAGGTTTGTAGCTAATCAGATAGGCTTAGAAGCAATTAATATCAGGATCAATCAACAATGTCTAACAAAGCACAGATGAAGAGATTTGTATTCGTCCACTCTAGAGTAGAGAATCAACAGTAGTAATAAACATAGTTAACATTTTCTCAACACTCAGGCAACAGAATCCTTCCAAATGCTTTAGGTATATAATTCTTTTAATCCCCAAAACCACTTTTTTAAGATGGGTCTGACTGCTATCCCTTAGTGCCACAGATGAAGACATTAAAGCACAGAGAAGTTACAGCTTATCTAGGGACCTGCATGTCATAAACAGCAGAGAGGAGTTGAACCCAGACACATACCAGAATTCGTGCTCTTCACCATCATGCTATAATGACTCAAAGTATTTCTATCTTCTTGAGGTCAGAAGATGTAAAGATCACTGGAAAAGCAGTTCCACAAATCACCAAGACGATGAGAGGCCGGATTCCCTTAAATTAGGATACATCTGGCAATAAAAAACTTGAAGTTCTAGCCCTACATCTGCGAGTTTCATGAAGCTCAAAAGCTGGGCAAATCCAGAAGTTTAGGTCTATGCTGGGGAGGGGCTTTGAAACCACCTAAAACTAATCTCAGAACGAACAATCAAGAAAGAGCTCAAAAGAGTCCCAAGGGCTAAATCCCAAAACCATTGTAAATGTTCAACTTCGCAAGTCCCACAAGCATAATGTGCTTGGCTACTAAGTGTCCTTCTCATAAAGATTTCCAAAAAGTCTTTGCAATGAAACAAACTGACTCCAGTAACTGTTCTCCCCTGAACCTTGACAAATCAGAAAGACGATGGATCTATGGGTAAAACATGGAGCTAATTTCCTCCTGATGAACATTTGAGCTCTAGAGTTTTCTCAGATTAAAGTTATATATTGGAGTGTATGTGTGGTTCCAAGAATTATTATGAAAAGAAGCCTAAATTTATGTTAAGGTACCTGAACGAAATTATTATTAACTGTAGAATTTAAAAACATTTCAGGAGAAGCAACCAGGGTTACTGTACTGAGAAAACAAGACCAAGTGAGCAAGCATCTTGCCCAAAGTTGTACAGCCCATGAACAGCAGATCTACAAAGTTCGCGATTTCTTCTCTTGCAATTCCACGTTGGCTTAGGACAGTTACACAGAAGGCACTCTCATATGGATAATAAAAAATTCTAGCACTTCTGTCACTCAACTTTGGGATATGCTGAGTCACTGGTTACACTGATCGCTTCACAAGCTCTCTGGGCACAAGGTAAACTGGGAAGAGATGAATGGATAGATGTACACAGAGAAGGCGGAGGTATTTTATATTCACTTGCTAGATACATATTGTAAGAACAATACAGGTGTCCAAACATTTATCTAAGAAGTCTGAGACAATGGTAGTACCGCTTGGCTTACCTGCACTTTTAGGAATCTCTTTCCTAAAAGCCCTCTATTCCTGAAGGTGAAGAACACAGCAGGGGTGCTGGAGGTGCGTCTGCTAAATTGCTGAAGCCTCTCCACTAGAGATAATCAAAGACAAAGGAGTGTGCTGAGTCTTCACTTGCAAATGCTGGAAAAAGAAAAAACAAAACAAAACACACAATTAGCATGCTCATAAGAATGGCTCAGCTATGCAAGAAAACTATAAAAGCCATTACAAATTACTAATGAGAACACTATTTTTTTTCAAACTCACTTCTGATCCCTCCCAAAATGCTCGACAGGATAATGACATTACCAGAAACAAAACAAAAAATCCAAAAGCAAAATCAGCAGCATGTATTTCATGAGCTTTAGCTCATGACCAGCCATCCAGCTCAGTCTCCTTGAAAAAAATAACCTATCCAGCTCAATTCATCCAAAGCAACCTGGTAATGAAAGAACCATCTGTCTTATTTTTCAGCTTCTCTCCACACCTACACACAGCTTTACTGTCGAAAGTGCAGAGGTGAGAGAAGGAGCTGTTACTCTGAAAATCCTCCAAAGAGGAAGGGAAGAGAGGGAACCAGGACAATGAGGAGACGTTTGAGAATTAAAAATACCCAGGCAGAAGTGGGGGAAAAAAAGAGAATGGGTAAAATAGTGAGAAGAGTAACTAGTTTAAGACTGGGTTACTTCCTCCAAGAAGAAAACTGAAATCTATCTCAAACTGCTAATGCTGTATTTTTCTTACATAAGACTAACCCAAAGACAAAATAAACAAAACTTGTGTTAATAGAAAATATTTACTTTTAAAAAAAATCTTAGGAAACAAATATTAAAAACAGACCACAAAATATGGTGATAATTTTATTTCAGAAGCCAGTTATGAACTCTGATGTCTTACAATAGAGAAAGAATATTTGATTATTTTAAGAATCCTATCACATTACAAAAGTGATATTTTACCAAGAAAGAAAACATTTCAAAGCTGAGTACATCAAGATTATTTCTGTGTTAGATGTATTATGTGTGACACATTACTGATAGTAGAGAAAAATGATTTCAGTTGATGTGCTGTTATAGACGACATCAGATTTTCTCTTAAAAACTTAGAGTATATAGAGAAACACAAAATGCTTATTTTTACATATTTCTACAAGCATTTGACTTTCAAGTGCCAAGTAACTGATGCATTAGAAATTAGAAGAAAAGCAAAGTGGTACTCATTAAGGACTATTCATATAATACAAGTCTCCTCCACAAAATCTCAGAATCAGTCTCTCTAAATGTATAGGAAGTATGGCTCTTGGGTTTCTCTCATCTTCTAGCCACTACTACTTATTATCAGTTGGAGTAAAGAATGATAACAGTTGTGAAACTGAAATAATCCTTTGAGATGATCCAATCTGAGTAGGATGGTAAGGATGCAGCAAACAATGTCACAGTGGGTCCAGTAAGGGGAAATAAAGAAGCTCAAATCAAGGGAAGAAACAAGAGACCCACCTTGTTCCCATGACCTTCAGCCTGGTCTGAAGACTACCAAGGGATTAAACCAAGATGAGTGAGTGCAGAATTCTAAGAGTTAGGTTTGTGCTCAGTATGAAAGAACTTGTGAATATTTTAGCTGCCTACATATAATACATGTTGCATGGTTGAATAGCAAGTTACTTATTACTGAAGATACTCTGTTCAAGAACCCTTGGGTTTTGGGATTTTGAACAGCAGTGCTTAATACATTTTAATGTCCACTGGCGTCATCTGAGCATCTTATCAAAACTGATTCAGGAGGTCTGGAGTGGGGCATGAGAAGGCATTTCTAGCAAGCTCCAGGTGATGCCAATGTGATAGTCTGTGGGTCAAGACCGCAGATCTTGAGTGCTGTGAATGTAGCTTAATTACAAGCATTTTAAATGTTATTTAAACCACTATTTCCCAAAGTGCACTGAGTCTTCCAACCATAAAATTTCAAAAGTACTCTCTAACCCTCACTTTGAGGGCTGATGATTAATAAGTGGATTATATGGTTATTAGCAGGGTTTTTCAAGTCCACACACTCAAATTTCCAAGTTTCTATTTTGTTATCTTGCCATACCAATCTCCACCCTGGTAATACTTCTGAGCAATAACCATTTTTTCATCATCTGAAGAAGAGATTTTTCACTTTTGTTCCCAAAAAAAAGAATGGTGTTGGGATAACTGGGCAGCCACATGCAAAAGAATGAAGCTAGACCACTCTCTACCACCACTCACAAAAACTCAAAATGGATTAGAGACTTGAACATAAGACCGGAAACCATAAATTTCTTGGAAGGCATCATATGTCATTCCATGACATCAGTCTTTGGGGACTCAACTCCAGCATCAAGAGAAACAGAAAAATAAGTAAACAACTGGGACTACATCAAATTAAAAAGCTTCTTCACGGGGAAAGAAAACATCACCAAAACAAAAAGACAACCTACTAACTAGAAGATATTTGTGTTCCATATTTATGAAAGGGCTTAATATGCAAACTATACAAAGAACTCATAAAACTCAACAACAGAAAAATAGGCAATTGAATCAAAACATGGGAAGAGGAATCACAGAGACATTTTTTCCGAAGAGGATATTCAGATGGTCAACAGGTACATGAAAAGATGTTCCTACTCACTGGATGTAAGGGAAATGCAAATCAAAATAACAATGCGATTTCACCTTACACCTAAGAGACTGGCTATTATTCAAAAGTCTGGAAACAGCAAATAATGTTGGTGAAGATGTGGAGAAAAGAGAAAGCTTTTACACTGTTGGTAAGAATGCAAATTGGTGCAACCCCTATGGAAAAACAGTATGGAGATTCCTCAAAAAGTTGAGAAATATGGAAATCCCATATGATTCCACCATCCCACTTCTGGGTGTTTACCCAAAAGATACAAAAACATGAATTTGCAGAGATTTATGCACCCTCATATGTACTAGTCCTAGTCACAATAGCCAAGACTAAGTGCCCCACATCAAGGGAATGGATAAAGAAGATGTAGTACATATATACATAATGGAATGCTACACAGTCCTTAGAAAAGATGAAATCCTATCATTTGAATCAAGATGGATGGATCTAGAGGGGATTAGGCTAAATGAAATAAGTAAAAGAAAAAAGAACGAAAGAAAGATACCAAATGATCTCACTCACAGGAATGTGAATAGACAAAACAAAGGAAGAGATGAAACCAACCAATCCTTCACATTGGCAATAGAACTGAAGTTACCAATAGGGAATGGATGTGGGCAGGGCAGGGGGGCAGAAATAAGTGAGGGCGGGGCCCACTGGTGAAGAACTCTTAGTAACTTGGTGGAGGGCAGGGTGTGTTGACATGTATCTGAGGAAGGGGGAAACTGCACATCTGGGGAACCTATGAGTTCAATTTATAAAACAAAGTTGTCACAAAAATACTATAAAAAAAAAAAAAAAAAATGATGCTCATACACTGAGCTTGACAAGTATTTGAAATAAATTAAGTGTTTCGATGAACAAATCAATGAATATGTGCTCCACATTTACAAATGTCTCTTTATGATTTCAGTATATGGCTATAACGTAATTTTCCCCAGTGATTTGCATTATAAAATCATGTGTTTCCAAAGGGAGAGAGTGCAGGAAAGTCTCCAAGGCAACAATTCATAATCCTTTTTTTTTTTTTTTTTTTTTTTTTTGGTTAAAGTTAGGGCTTTGCATTATTTTCCTAACCCTGGAATTTCACCTCCCTCCCACCCATGTGGATCATAAAAATTCCTTCGGGGCTTTGAAAGCCCCTCTTTCTGGCTTGTTTGCATTTTGCTCTACTCCTTTACTTACCTAACCAACTTGGGCTTTCAAACAGTTCTAAATCCTGTGCGATCTCTTTTCCTAGAGAAATATGTCAATATCTGAATAACCCAACCTCCCTAAAATGTTAAAGCATTCTTAAGTTTCTGTCTATGAGTAAATAAACCCACAAAAAGGAGACTTGTTTCCTGTCTTCCCTCCAATTCTGAAAGTCCCTATTTCAAAGTTTTACTGTTTTAGTTTGCTTGAAAGTTACAAATAACATTCTATCTGATTTACAGGAGCCCTATTTCCAAACTACTTATTACATATCGTACAAGAACCTAGATTACTCTGCTGCATGGGAAGTATCAGTTCACAATTGTTAATCCCTCCTTTGCTATTTTTTGAGCATACACTCACCTTCAAGATTACAGTGTTGGAAATTTCCATGATTTCCAGAGCAAATGACAATATATATATCAGATGAGTCAAGTTACAAATACGATACAAATTTTAATTTGAGGTTCCTTATATTATTGCAAATAAGCCAGTACATATGCTATATAGATTTTCATGAAATCCTAGAACTCCAGATTGACTTCCTTAGCAGTAAGAAAATAAAAATAGCTAGTTTTTGTTGCAGGTCTGTATGACATGCAGAAACGCTCAGAATCCTCACAATAGCACTGAAATGAGCAGTGTTATAATCATTATAGATAAGGAAACAGGTTAAAAGAAGTTCACTTGTCCAAAGTCTCAAAGTCAGAAGGTGTCAAGCCAGAGTTTGCCCTAAGCAGTCTACTGCCAGGGTCTTTATTCTTTTTTTTTTTCAAGTTTTATGAGAAATAAATTTACCTTTACAGCTTACACTATGATGGTTTGATTTACATATGTGGTGAAATGATGACCATGACAGATTCAGTAATATCTATCTTCTCACAGAGATTTTTTAAAAAGGGGCGGGGAGGAGGTGGGGCAGAGAATCTCCTCCTGATGAGAACTCTTAGGATTTACCCTCTTAACAACTTTCCTATAGGTGTGCCCTGGTGAAGTAGCAGTTAGATCTACCGCCTCCAGCCGAGCACAGCCCACATATATGCCATGGACCTGGGTTTACATCCTGAGAGTGAACAACAAAATAAAAATAAAATAATATGTTGCTTCCTCCTCTCTTCCTGCCTGTTTACCTTCTTCCCTTCATTCCTGCCTGCACTTCTCCTTTATTTAAAAAAAAAAAAACAAAAAAAAACAACCTTTCTATATATCACACAGCACTATTAGCTATAGTCATCGTGTTATCCAAGACATCCATAGTATCCCTAGTACTTATTTATCATATAAATGTAAATCTGTACCTTATAACAAAATTCCTAGTCCTGCCTCCTTCCCTCGGGGTCTTTATTCTTCACCTGAAATGCATTATTGCTTCCCAGGAGCCCGGTTAGGTTGGTTTAACCTTCCTTATGCTCAAGATTCATTCTGTCAGCTTTCATTTTTCACAGAATGAATTGTGAAACATTAGCTATATTACATATTAGCTTCAGTCTCATTCCCAGAATCTTGATAAACATATGGCTCCTAGTTTGAACCGATTTCATTAGTAAATAATACACAGAATGTTTAGTACAAAAATGTTTAACAGAAGCGCTAGTGCTAATTGAACACATGTCCATACACCCATTGATCAAAATAATATCTTCTCAGATTTTCTTTAAGGTAGACTTATTCTGTAAAGCAGACCCTGTCCATACCCCTGTTCCTATTCTTCCAGGGACAATCACCATCATTAATTTGCTTGAGCTACCTTGCATACGTACACATGTACCAACACATTTATGAACATTACGTGATACATGATATTAAGTGATCGTTAACACATCCATTACACAAAATATTCTGGAATTTGTGATTTTCACTCTGCTCTTTTTGACTTTGAAGTTTACCCATATCGATATACAAAAATCTGATTCATTCTTCTTCTATGCTCTCTTCTCTCGACTAGATACGTCACAGAATTAACCACTCCCTACCTAGGAGATATTTGAGTTATTTTCAGAGAATTGCTTACCTACTTGTCATTTTGGGGTCAAATCTTTTTTTTTTTTTCCTTACCAATCTAGAAAAAAGTTTACTAAGTCCATCAGTTTTACACACTGCTAGAAATGTTTTAACATTGAACTTTCATTTTTAAATAGTGGGTTTTTTTTTCCCCCTAGAACATAAAGCTTGAATTGTTCCAGTCATAAAAATACCTAGATACTTAAAATACTATCGATTTCTGAAAAGGGAAAGTAAACACTATTTTAAATGAGAAAATTAATATCCAGTTAAGATGATTCTAAAATAATCCTGTGGCGAACAAAGCACATTAAAGAGAAAGTAGCTGTGGAAAATAATTTTACAACCACTTTCTCTTCCTGAAAGCCACACTGACTGGGTAGAAAAATCAGAGCCCTCTGAGCCAGCAGATAAACACACCAAAGGTTTCTCTGGAATGCTTTGTTCTGTGTTCTGATCAGAAAATAATCTAAGGCACAAACTTAGAAAAGATAAGCACTTTTTTTTTCCTTAGAATCACAGGGCTGGCAAACACCTACTACCTCTCAGAGACAATGCTGGATAAAGTCAAGCGAATGAAGCAAAGCTTTCTCTTCCATCTTGAAGTGGTTAGACCTATAAAGGACATGGCTATAAACAATGAATCTATTTACATTAACGGAAATTTTTAGCTCAAGGACAATGCAACAGGGTTCATTAGCAAGTGAAAACTGAAATCAAGTCTACAAATATGTGTTCATACATCTATGGAATTCCTATTCCTTTAACTTATTTTCTACAGGGGACAATCTGAGAAAAGTCTCCAAAGGCAGATTTTTTTTAAATCTGGGTAACTATTTGCTAATGACTGTTAATGACTGTGATCTTCACCCTGTAAAATAGCCTAGCCTAGAAAATGCAAAAGGGGATTCAGAGAGGCATTTCTCTTCAAAGGGAGGGAGAAGAAAAGTCCCTTCTAGCAGATTTCCAAAGTAGCATATACTAGCTCCGTTCCACTCTCAAAAACAACTAGCCAAAAGGTTAAGCACAGGCCATAGCAAAGCCAATTTGCTATCACGTCTTTGAGACTCTGGCTCTAGCCCAAAATATCCTCCTGGGTTTAGAAAGACCCTCTCCTGCTTCAGGAGACAGCTCTGGACGCCACGGAGGTTTCGCCCTCCCAGTAGCACAGTGAGGTCACGGGCCACACAGATGGAGCAGCACTATTGTCCATTTATCCAGCTGCGCATTCATCTATCCAACACAGATATCTATTACTCATTATCACACGGCACAAGACCTTGGGGTGCAAGGGCTGGCTGAGTTGAGAGCACAGACGTATGAAGAAATCCAGAGAGCCACACATTTAAACAGAAAATGAAGCCTACCATAAACGTAACTGTTTTGCCTTACTCTAACGTCATAGGTATAGTTTCAAAGGGTGCTGCTCTCCTGTTTTGCCATCACATAATATGTGTACTGTGCAGAACATATGATTAGTCTAAGGGCAATATATAAATAGACAGTCCAAAGAGCAGGAACCAGCAATTGAAAGAGGCCTAGCAAGAGAACTGAGAACAAGCTGATCAGAAACCAAATTTAGGATTTCTTAAACTTTCAAAATTCCCCTACACCTGTGACTTTTCAAAAATACTCTAAAGACCATTAAGACATTAAGACAACCCAAAGTTCCTAGCAACAAGCAACGGCTTCCGGACAGAGAGCGAGGAGCAGAGTAGGCCAGACATACAAGACTAACAGAGTATCTGTGCTATAGGAATGACAGAGTCCCTAGGTCCCTAAGGAAAGGCACCAAAGCAGAACACAGGAAGTGGCCCGCTTCTGAAGCCACCCTGGGGACTTGACGACAGAGCTTGCCTTGTGGCTCCCCAAACACTGGCGATTCAGCCCAGAGGGGGAGAAAAATCATAATAAAAAGCCAGCTAAGTTGTAAGGTAGTCTAAAACCAGTCCCTTTCTGGAGAATGTGCCCTGTTGTTTCAGATGTTCTGCTGTGTCTCCTTACTAACTCAAGCCTAATTGTTGGGCTGACTTTTGATCTGAGGGCTTTTTTAACGTTCTCCAATGAAAACTGGTTTTGGATAGGCCTAAAACTATAGCAAACTGGCACGTCATCAGCTATTTGAAAAACAGGGATTTCATTCAAAAATAAAGCTTGATTTTTTTTTTTTTCCTATCAAACATTTAATCTGATCCTCTAGATGGGTAGAATCTGAGAAAACTAGATGGAGGATGTGGCCCAGTCAGGGTTTGGGAGGCTGGGCAAGAGGGACGAGGATGGGAAGCAGAGAGGGCCGGTCTGCAAGGTTTCGGGCACAGCAGGAAATCAGACTGGCATGTTAGAAAAATGCTCAAGAGTGAAGAAATAAAATACTCAAGAGTGAAGATGTGATGGTTATGAAACCTCTGCTGTCCTGTGAGACCCAGGACCAGACAGGAGCAGCTTGGAAAGAGGTAGTCACTCCTCCATCGGGCAGGTCCAGGACCCAGGGCCAGGGGGCCACTAGGAGACGCAGATGGGGGAGTAAGGCACCTGGTGCCCCCTCACACCCTCTATAGTAGTTTCCTGGACTGCAAGAACAAAGCGGCACAAACAGGATGGCTTAAAAGAACAGCACTGTATTGTCTCCCAGTTCTGGAGGCTAGAAACTGGAAACCAAGGTGTCAGCAGGGCCATCGCCCTCTGAAAACGTGTAGTGGGGAACCGTTCCTTGCCTCTTTCCAGTTTTGGGGAGTTTGCCAGTAATGTTTGAAGTTCCTTGGCTGATAGATGCATCATCACCCAATGCACCGTCCAATCCTTCACGGGGTGTTCTCCCTGTGCCTCTGTCTTTACAGGATACTTCTCAGAGCGACAGGCTGTCCTCTTGGATTAGGGGTGCTCCTACTTTCGCACGAGCTCATCATCACTAATGACATTCGCAGTGCCCCTATTTCCAAAAGAAGTCACAGTCTGAGGTACTGAGAGTCAGGACTTCCTATCTTTGGGGTCACAATTCAGTTTCATCTTATTTTTGGAGGGTCACCCTTCTCTGGGTGCCAGTCCATACTTTCAGCCAGAAGGCCCTTCATGCTCTAGGGCTATTCAGAATCCCTGGCTCCTAATTAAAATTCAAGAGAAACAGAGAAAATTCCCCTGTGGTGGTAGAAGTCAGAGTAAGGTGGAGCTCAGGCCCTGTGCACTGGAGAGGGAGGTATTGTTCTTCTTACAGAGGTAATTTACATGGGTGTGCTAATTGCGAGAAAATGTGTCAAACTATACTTACATGGTTTGTGTACTCCTGCATATATCTGTCATTTCCATAAAACCTTTATTTTAAAAAGCTTTAAAGAAGACAGACTGTCCAAGAAATAGAAGTCCCACCAGTCCAGGATGAACCTCAGAGAGGGAGGGGAGGGGCCAGGACCCAAGAATTAGGGCCCAGTCTTACTGGGTCACATACTCACATGGTGCATTTACCTGAGATGTTCAACTCCTAGAAACGGGTGTGTAACTGGAAACACCAATTCACTTGTAATGAGGAAGACACGAGTATTAAGGAGTCTTATATTTGAACTTTTATAGGCAAATCCATACGTGATGATTTAAAAATGGTTTAGTAGGCAGAGACCCCCTAAGGCTGCCTCCTCCCCTCAGCAGTGCTGAAAATGTGCTAAAACACTTTTTGTTTTGCTCTGTTTTCCCAGTTTCCTTGTAGACCTCTCCCCCACATTCCATTTTGCAGGCTAATTACAGTCCCAGTGTTTTTGCTTTCACATCTAATTCTTCTCTAGGAATGTTAAACTCTCGTGGCTGAGGTTTTGGGGTCCTAAGGCTTTATTTCCAAGAACAAGAAAGCAACACCAAAGACAGAGATAAAATATACTGGATACCACTTAGTAGAAAACACATTTTGGGAGTAAAAAGCATACATAATTTTTTTATAATTAAATATAACTCATTTATTTAACATCAGCTATTTCATAAGCTCCGAATAACATACTGAAACCCTGAAAATGATGCAATGTCTCTGAAACAGGAGTGGAGAGGGGATAGAAATAAAATCTCAGTGCAATGGAAACAAAGAAAAAAAAAATCAAATGTTGCTCAAAATTTTACAGATACATAGTTGAGAACATAATTATAGAAAATAAAGCTGTGAATAGAATCACTTGACTTTCTGTTGTGTAAAATATATTAGGATACTGAAAGTTTCAATGATATACATGTATGGAATCCCCAACCCTTGGACACTTACAGTAGAAATGAGGTTACCAATGGGGAATGGGGGAGAAGGGGAATGTTGGTGGAGCCCACTGGACAGTGATGAAGAACACTTGGTGATGTGGTAGAGGGCAGGGTGTGTTGAAAAATATCTAAGGAATGAGACACCTATACATAGGAAGTTATTTTAATGTTTAGAATAATTACTACAACAACAACAAAAATATAACTTGTATAGAAGATTTTTAACTACTCTCATTTGATGTGCTGATGTGGATAAAACCTATCCTGGCTCTCAAATGTCAGATAGAATCCCATGCTTCAGAAATTTCAAATGATACTTCAAATTTCCATCCTTTAAACACTTGGATGATTAAAAATGAGCTCGGCATGTCCTGGTGGAGTAGCCTTTGGGTTTGCCACCTCTGGAAGGCACAGTCCACATATATCCCAGGACCTGGATTTGCATCCTGGGACTGGGGGTGGGGAAGACAAGCAAGATGAACACCTAAATAAAATTAAACATTTCTTCCTTCTTTCTCACCCTGCCTGCCTCTTTGCCTTCATTCCTGCCTGCACCTTTCCTTTAAGAAAGAGATAAGAATATATTATTTTATGGTTAAAGCAGATGAGCACTACCCACCAAATCTGCAAAAACAGGTGTTCTTGCAAGGGGTGGGGTCAGATTTGCCCTCCAAAAAACTTAAAGCTTCAAAAACATTTATAGATACTTCACATTGTTCATAAAGCATACTTCACTCCTAGCACCCAGCTTATGGAAAAATTCCATTTTTCCTAATTTATTTGACCTGAGGTGTGGAAGGCGGACAATAGTGCTTAACTGCAGGTCTTAAGAAGATTTATATTATTTTTTTATTTTATGATTTTATTTTGCTGTATGATCCTTTTGTTTTAATAAAAGCCAGGTCTTCTATGGTGCTGCCTTAAACATTTGCAACAAAATAATTCCCAAGAAGAAAACGCCTCTAAGTTGAGTGGTGGAAAGGCACTCCATAAAATCATCTCAGCTAAATTGGTGCTTATATAGGACATTGTGTCCTTACATAGAACAGGGGATAAAAAAACAATAAGTGCATCCTGATGGAGCAATGGTTAGGTCAATCCCTCCGAGGCAACAAGTCACACACTCCTGGGTTCCAGTTTCAGGTCCAGAGGCAGGGGGAGGAAGGTGGCAGTAACCAGTGTGAACAACTAAAATAAAAATAAATAAATTGCTTCTTCCTCCTCTCTTCCTGCCTGCCGGCTCACCTGCATTCCTGCCTGCACTTTTCCTTAAAAAAAGATAAATCTAAAAGACAGGACCTTCAAATATATATATGAATACATCAGATCTATTCATGAGACGGTGACCTCTGAACACCCTTTCCGGGGGAAACTGTCATCTGAGTCTGAACAAGAGGCCACAACCTCTCTTTCAGTTCCCTGGGTTAGAAGCAGCTGGAGAAATCTTGGTAAGGTCAGCTGTTCACCCTTCCGCCCCCCCGCAGGATATTCTCAAACTAGGTTAAAAGATACCTAATAGAAGTCCATCAACCAGCCCAGAAAATCAGTGGTGCTGCATTGTTGAACCCAGGTCAGACTGTGTCTACAGCAGGAGACACAATGAAGGACATGGGATCACAGGTAGGAAGTGGGGTAAGTTATTCCTTCCCTAGACTTTTTACATTTAAAGAAAATTGTAAGGAAATATGTAATAAGCAATGGAACTTAAGCAATACAAATGTCTGCCTAATAAAATGCATGAAATTATTCACGTAAAGATGGTACAGTATTAAAGAAGGAAACAGCTTCACTATCCTTGTTGTTGGCACATTTATTCATTCAGTGAGATAACCACAAATCCAACCAGCCTAAACAAACGTTCACAAATTATGGATTATGGAACAGTACTGGAAGTTCACTATAAATGAAAATAAACCTGAGCATCTCTATCTGATGACTCATATATGGGTCTCTTAACAGCATAAATACAATAATATTTTTTTTAAAAAAACCTTTTCAAAGCCAGAAGGGTTTTAAATTCACATATTATACAAATCCACAGGGTTGAATTCATCTTTCACCTGTTTTCTCCAATGGACATAATTTGGAATAAGAAACTGATTATCCTAATAGTCATCAAGATGAATCTAATAGCTAAAAAGTTGTTCGCACGAAGCTGGTAATTTTGTGAGTTAGTCAGTGGCTACCAATTGAGTCATTTGGCAAATGTTTGCTCTATAATGTTCTGAACACTATTAGGTAGAGGTAGTGGGGGGGGTTGGAGAGGGGGCACACTGAACAAGATGAGACATAGCTGCTGCCCTCTCAGACAGAAATGAGCTCCAGATTTCAGGCCACTGCATCAATCAGGAACAGACACAAAGAGCCAAAGTGTGTTGTTACATTATGTACATGAGTTAAGCATGTAAATTAATAAAGGCTCAGGACATCTAGGTATTGAATCTCAAAAAAAATTTCCTCTCTAAAAAGGATACCAAGGTTCCCCAGAAAGTAATACACTGATGATGATGAGCTATCCTAAAATTAAAGGATAACTGAGAAAATACTGGGGCTTTCTGTTCATTTCTGATAAACCAGCACTGCTAAGTGGTATCAACTTGGACATAAACTTTTAAGATATTAAGTGCCCCTCTAAGAATGCCCAGTTTATACGCAAACACCAACAGAAATAAAATCTTTCAGGCACAGATTCCCATGACAAATATTCAAGTCCTTCACATTTCCAGTGAAACTGTACTCTTAGAAAAGCATATGAGGCACATCCTGGTGAAGCAGCAGTTGGGTCAATCACCTCCTAAGGAGCTCAGGCCACATACTCCTGAGTTAGAGTCCCAGGTATTGTGGGGAAACAACCAGTGTGAACTACTAAATAAAAACTTTTTAAATTAAATAAAATGCTTCTTCCTCCTCTCTCTTTCTGCCTGCTGGCCTGCTGGCCCTCATTCCTGCCTGCACCTTTCCTTTGGAGAGGGTGTGGTGGGGGGTGGGAAGGGGTATAGTACTAACTTCCCAAAACACATCCTATAAAAGTCAGCCTGGGAGAGAAGGAGGGGAAGTTCAGGAAAAAAATAAGGCCTCTGAATTAGACAATCATTGCCTGAATGAGGGCCAGTGGAAGATGAGGACCTGTATAAGATGAGAATCGCCCTGCTTCCCTTGGAAGAGTCTCCAGCTTTCTTTCCATCTCCACATATGAAGGCCTTATTCTCCCTATTGCCTACAGCACTTTCCATTCCCAACCAGATAAAAAGCTAACCATCGCGCTGATCTATAATAGACACACCTTAAAACCTACATAATGTTATGATACAATGATCCTGCAATAAAAATTTTTAAAAAGAATCCTTCAAAGACAAGTTTAGTACCCGCTACTAAACAAAACGGTACCATTAACACACTGCGTTAGGTGTCAGTGCTGTGGTGGAGCAGGGTTTGGACAGTGTCCAGAGATGCTCCAGGGTCCTGGGTTCACATCCTGAATCCAGAGGGAGCAACCAAGATGAACAACTAAATTCCAGTGCTTCCTCCTCTCTCTTCTTGCCTGCCTGCCTCTGCTCACCTTCATTCCTGCCTGCAACTTTTCCTTAAAACAAAAAAAACCAACAAAAGAGAAAGTAAAAGAATAACTTTTCAGTGTCTATGATAAGAAAATGTCCTTGTATGCCTTCCTTCCCCTTTCCTAATGATCTAGGAAGAAAAAAAGCCCTTGGTCACATAAGCAGGTCATGGTCATGCCCCCTAGATAACCAAAAGCTCTCCAAGCAAAGAAAACATGGATACAGAAGAGACTCAGTTCCTATTGCTTCTTATCTCTTTTACCCTTCTAACCTCACTCACAATGTCATCTCAGCCTGATCTTATGGTCAGGAAGTTTCTTGACCAAGACTGAGAAACACAACTGCTGATGCAGTGCTAGGGGATCACCATCAGGGCAAAGAGCTCCTGTTACCCCACAATGGTGAGGAAACTTGCTTCTGACATCCTGAAAGGGAATCATAAAGTTCCCTACTGAAACACTACAGTGTCCAATGCATACACTCTATTCCACACACCAAGCTGACTCCAAATCAAATACATTTTTAACCCATCAGGGTTCACTTGGAAATAGTGATAAATGCTATTATCCATTTTAGCTGGACTAGTCAGAAGAAGCAGATTAATTTCAACTGTGAAGGTAGAAATGTAACCCTGGGAAGACTTCTTCCAGGCAAGAAGGATGAGTAGGAACTACAGTCAAAACAGACTCAGAATGAAAACTTTTGGAATATAACCCACTGGAGATTACATAACCTGGATTTGCTCAGACACAACACATTTAAAGGGCAGGTCAAAGAGGTGGAGAAGAGTGAAGAAACCTAATCAGTGAGTCTGAAGCCATCACAAGGAAAGGCAGGCAAAGCGGGGAAACTACCTGTTCAAGAAGCTCAGCCTGAAAGTTCATGAGGAAATTATATTCAGATCAAAGTGTGGAAGGCAAAGGAAAAAGATAAGCACAAGGAACAGAAGAATTTGTGAGGAATATATGTTATAGAAGCTTCCATGGAGGTGCAAGGTAGACTTTCATGCAATCCATTGCAAGTCACTTAACCCAGGGCACTTTCAGGTTTTTTAACTATTAAATAGTGGGGCTAAAAATTCCTGTTTCATAGGCCTATTGGGAATATTTAAAATAGCATTATGTGAACACCCCAAGAAATCATAGAAGGTGCCACATGAGCTTGGGGCTTTCTTCACCTCCCTGAGAAGCACTGCCTAGAATGAATGTTAACCAGATCTCTGGTCCACAACCCTGGAATAATCACAATTTCCATGGAATCCATGTGATAATTTCTTAGTTAACAGATGATGCTTATCAGAGAAATATGGGAAGCATGACATTCTTTCACTTCTCTCCCATCATCTTCCACATGATGTGAAACACAGGACCTTCCTCAACAGAAGAAAGCAGCTGCCCCTGAGTTCTGGAATGAGAAAACCCGAGCATTACAATGTTCACCAAAGGCTGATTTTTTTTTTTTTTTTAATGTTATGTCTTTTAAAGACATTCTGCCAATACTGTCTATTTTTTTTCTGAGCCTGGAAGATTTTTATTGATTTGGAACATACGAACAAATTAAAGATTTCCAACCAATCTATTGAGATACAGTCAAAATAGCAGCCTCATTTCACTGCACCTTTAATAAAAAGACATGATACCAACTGGGACCTTCAGGCACCAGCATAAAAGTATCATTCAAGGGAAATACCACAGCAGGAAAGAAGACCTCTCCCCTCTCCACACGAATAAGGATCAGGTAATACAGTTTATAGACAGGGTCTCTCCTTATAAACCAAAGCTGCCATCATGTTAAATACTTGTGAGGCAATTAGTCTTATTCAGATAACAAATTAGATCACAATCTAACAAGGTCTCTTCACAGTTGCAGGTATGAGGTGAGAGGAAAAGACACAGCAAGAAGCAATTTACAAATGTCAAATCGGCAAGCTTTAAAATGGAAACAATCTGGTGGCCTGACCTGATCTTCCAAATATTCACCATCTCCTTGTAAATAAAGATAGATGTGCGTTTGATGAAGGAGGAAATCTGAAGGCCAGAAAGTCAAATACCCAGGTCAGGGAAGTCGAGGCGGTCACAGGAGACCTCAAGATCCTGCGGGGACCCACAGGGCGAGGCCCTTTTCCTGCAGATGTGCATTTCCCTTAATTCTACCTCCTCCCTAAACTGGGACTCAGGCGCGGTTGGTTAAAGAATGTGTGACTCCCAGCTCCCCAAATCTCCCGAGGCCCCTTCTGCTGATGCCCCCCAACCCCCAAAAGATGGTGCTTTGGGGTTGTTTTTAGTTTCTGGAAATCGCTTTGCACAGATAAGTCTTTGAAGCCAAAAGAACAGCGCACAAGAAAAGAGCTGACATCACCAGGGGGGTTCCGGAGAAAACGGTTTCAAAATGACAAGTTTCTTTTTTATTTTGAAAACTAACAGCAGCCCCAACCTGGCCATTTCTTCCCAGCCGAGGTTGGCCCCAAACTGCCTCGGTGCTTGTTGTGTTAGGTCTAGTTGTACGGTGGCGGGAAGAAGGATTTTGCCGAAAATGTTTCAAAGCTAAAAGACCAGAACCTTCCAAATCACTCTCACCTCCTCGAGCACGGACCCTTTTACATGAAAACAACAGTGAGCGAGGAGCCGTTCGACCCCTTGGACCTCTCGAGAGCCCAAGGTCTCCTACAATTCAAGAGGGTCCCGGAGCAGTCTCCCCTCCGCGCGCTGCGCCCCTCGACTCGCCCGCGGGCTCCAGTTTCGGGGTTGGCACTGGGTCCGAGACTCCACCGCTCCACTGCGGCGCGGAGGTGCCCGTTCCCGCAGACCCCGGGCTGGCAGAGTGCACGCCACGGCCCCAGGGTGGGGACGGTTGGGGGATCCGCAGTCAGCTCAGCGGGGTCCCCACGGCGCCCGAGAGCTGGCAGCACACACCCCAGGAGCCCCCCAACCCTGGTCGGGACTGTCTTCCCGCACCCGCAATGCGAACCCGCAGCGTAGCACACGGGGGGAGTTACCCGCCAAGGCCCGGGCGCTCAGACCGCAGGGGCGCGCCGGGCTCCGCGGCCGAGGGCCCGCCGCTCTCCGCCCGCCCGCCGCTCGCTCCAGCCGGCTGCTGCTTCTCCCGCGGCGCCTGCAGCATCGGGCCGCCGAAGCCCGCGGCCGGCAGAAACCGAAGGACAGTGGCGCGGTCAGAAGTGGCGCGGACACGATTCCGTCCCCTGGGACCTGGCGGCGGGGCAAGGGAGAGGACGCAGCGCCGCCCGCAGTCCGAGACGCCCGCCAGCCAGCGTGCTGCCCGCCGCGCCGGTGCCTGGTTCCCCGGCGACTGCGCCGAGCGCCTCCGGAGCCGCGGGGAAGCTCCTCCTGCTCGGCGGCCGGCGCCCGTAACGCGCTGGCGGGGGCCGCCCCCAAGTTCGCGGGGGAAGCTGCAGTGCGCGGGCAGGCGAGGAGGCTCCCAGTCCCTGGAGCGGCGGGCCAGGAGCGCAGCCGGGTCCCTACCTTTCCTGTGGAGCGGACACCAGCCGCACACCCTCGCGGGGCGTCCGGGGCAGGAAAATCACCAAGGGAGAGCCGGGGAAAGGCGGCGGTTGGCTTCAGGACAAGGTAGGAGGATCGAGTTCCACCGCCAAGAAGACACTCCCATCCTGCCCGGGTTTGTTCGGAAAGCCGCAGGGGCGAAAGTGAGGGGCGGCCTGGGTACTCACTTCCCAGCCCCGCTGGCGAGTGGCAGAAGTAAACACGTTTGCTTGGCCCACCGGTGACTTCTGTGTACTAGGCGGGACTGGCGGTGTGGTTCCTAGCAGCAGGAGGGGACATCTGAGAGCTCTAGCATGGTCTCTGCTCTTCAAGGACAAATGGGTTCGTGCTTTTTATTTTTGAAGATATTACTTTCAGGACAACAAAGATGGGACGTACATTTTCGCTTTCTCGAGAAAAGCATTCACGAATAATGTCGTCATACTTGGAAAGCTCTGAATGTTTTTTGCATGTCAGTGTTTGTTAAATAATTAACTGTTTATTAACATTCGATTAATATCTCCAGCCTTTGGGCACTGAGTATCATAATCACATGCCACCAAGTCACCCCAGGGAGAAAAGCCAGAGACTTGAGTGTGATTCAAAGCGGGCAGTGTGTCCCACACTGAAACAGAGTTCTTCATCTGCGATGACCTTTCTGTTATTTAAACAGTTTTACTAATTCAAAAAAAAAAAAAAAAAAAATCAAGAGGCTTCAGAAAATGTCTATCCCTTACCCCTTTTACAAATTTGCCACACTTTGTAATTTTAAAGGTGAATCCCCGGACATCAGATTAGTGAAAGATGATTATCCCTATCTGGGCCAATTTGTCTTCAGATTATTTTGCTCGTTTACTTTCTCCAGACTCCCTCATCCTGTTCTTGTTCGTGATTGTCAGAATTAATCCAGTTACACCTCATCCTCCTCTGGCCTCCCTAGGATTTTTGAATCTTCCAAAGTCACCTTCCATTGTTCTTCAGTGATGTATGTATCTTCATACTCAGTAATGACCAATAAGGGCAGTTCACCCTAATTCAGTGCCACACTGACTTTCGTAGCATTGGACAAATGATTTGACCCTGGACTCTTTTTATTATCAGTAGTATAAAATAGTGAACCTATCACAAGGGACCAAAAACATGAAATAATGATGCTATAAAGAATTCTCGTCACAAAATCCAATTCAGGAAGTAAGACTATTACCTCCCAGTCATAGTTGACCATGAGTCACTAGCCTCAATGTATCATCTCTTCTTCGTACCTGCAAACCAGAATAATCTAATGCTAGAAGCAAAGAAACAGAAACAAAATTATGTAATATACCCAATGCCATACTGCCTTTTTTTATGGGAGCTGCAGTTCAAATGAAAGTGCCTGGGCCAGTATCAGTTCTCTTCTGGGATATCACACCACCTGGTAACCATAACTACATGAGGCACGCTTTTGATCTCTGTAACATTAATTTGTTTTTAAATGCAGGATACATTAGCCTATGGGCACATGATTGCAGCTATGTAAAAATCTTGAGTCTGTGAAAGGTGATAAAGAACGAGTAAAGAATACCCAAGGATGAGGATGCATGTCCTGGGAGTGGGGACAGGCAGCCAGGATACACAATTAAAATTAAAATGTTACTTCCTATCTTCCTACTCTCTCTTCCTGACTGCCTACCCTTGTTTCTGCCTTCACCTTTCCTTTAAAACAGCTGGGGGCAGCGAGGGGGTGGGGGGGCAGAAGTAAATATAGTGGATTGGATTACATAGGTTTTTACCTCCTTCTAGGATAATGTTTGTGGTTTGTTTTTAAGAGGAAAGAAGGAAGGCAGAGAGAGGAAGAAGAAGCATTTCATTTATGTAGTTCATTTTAATTCCTTTCCCACCCTTGTCGTGGGCTGTCTGTGGACTGCTATTCAGGCACAGGCTTAACACCTGAGCCACTGAAGCATGCTGCTAATTGTTTTTGAGGAAAATGTTTTCACAATGTAAATATATCTATCTTAACCTTTCTGCAAATTTATTCTAATGTGTGATGATGTAGGCCAGGAAGTGGGAAAGGACTCTTAGAACATGCAGTGATTTTAGTGCCCGTTGGTGGCTGAGAGGGTTAATCCACTGGATACAGCCCACATACATTCCAAGGCCCATGGTTCAAGACCTGGGTTGGAGGTAACAACCAAGATGAACAACTAAACAAAATAAATAAGATGCTTCTTCCTCCTCTCTCTTCCTGTTGGCCTGTCTGTACCTTGCCTTTGGAAAAAAAAAAAAAAGAATCATTCCCTGGTCTTGGAGCAGCAGTTAGTTCAATATCCTCTGAAGGAGTGAGCCATGTAACCAGGGTTCAAGTTCTAGTCCAGGGGGAATCAGGGTGTGAACAACTTTAAAAAAATAAAATAGAATGATTCTTCCTCCTTCTCTCTCTTCCTGCCTGTCTGTCTGCCTACTCACCTTCATTCCTGCCTGCACCTCTCCTTAAAAAAGAAAAAAAAAAAAAAAAAAAAAAGAGAGAGAGAACATGCAAGATTATTTGGGCAATATACTTTACATACAGGGCTGATCTTGTTTTTCCATTATGGATGATCCAATCTCTTTGAATTATAATGACATTGTTTCATGGGGTGTGTCCTCTGCATACCCACGTGTAGGTAAAAGCCAAGTTCCCAGTACCCCCTTAGAACTCAGGTGGCTAAGGTGTAGGTTATGAAAGCCATGGACCTAGGTTTCAGACCCAGGGCTGGGGCAAAAAGAAAAAATATATACCTATATATGTCCATATATATTTACCTATCTTTGTCCATCCATCTAGCTATCTAAACCATGTTCCCCAACTACCCTGGAGTGTTATTCAGCACTTAAGACTCAAAATCTAAACAACCCGTGTGAACAACTTAAATACGAAAAGGCTAAAAATAGAAAGACTCAAAGTCTAGAGTAAAGTTAAATAAAGGAGTGTATATCTTCTTCACCACCAGCATAGGGACTGCCTTCGAAATTCTCACATTCTATCTGTCCCTGGTAGTACTGCTGTAGGAATGTTTACTCTTTGCAGGGAAGACCTATTCAGAGGAGTGTGTTCTCAGTAGAACAGTCCTGTCACTTCATAGCAGGTGAACCTCAGCACTGGGGTTACCCGTGAAATGCCGAGGTCACTCTCTTCTAATATCCCCTTATAAGTTAATAAAAAGTTTTCTTAACATTTCTCATGGTTTGAGTGGTTCTGTTTTAAACAATATCTGCCTCAAGACTGAGTTGACCATACTAACTCTTTTTACATACCATCATTCCTCTAACTCTAGCTAGATATCCTGCCAGCCATGGCTTCTAGCTGTCTTGGAGTTTTATCTCCTGTGAGCAGTTGTTTCTAGAACATTCGCATCATCTCAGAAAGAATCGTCTAGAGTGTATAAAGAGTTAAATCTTAACTTAGAACTCTGACTGTTTACAGTGTGGAAACACTCAAAAAAAAATGCAATTCTTTCAAACGACCATAAATTCTCCCACATCTTCAAGTCTGGGTCTCCTCTATAGATCTGCATATGTAAATATCCATTGTGATGACTTGCCCCGCATTGTGATTGTGTGAAAAAGGAATTCAAGTCTGCCACTATTCATAAGTGATAGTGTTCTTCATAGTCTTTTCCTGTCAAGGGTTCAGAGACCCAAGGAGAACTAGCTGAGAAACTGCTTGCTTCCTTTATACAGGCTGCATGGAGTGAGGGGGTGAGGGGAGGTAGGAGAATGGAACCAGGCACCAGCATGTCCTAGCCACAAACATGTAAACCATCTGTTTGGTGGAAGCCTTAATTATGACAACAATTGCAGTATATTATTACAAGGAGTTAATATCCAGAATATAAAAGTATTCCCATGGGTCAGTCAGAAAAAGACTACCCATGGCAAAACAGGAGAGAAGCCATAAAGTGAGCATTCACAATACAAATACAAAGTCCACACACATGAAAGACTTGAGTGACTTTTTAAAAATAATAACCCTATTTAAGAAAGTGGAAACAATAATAGGACTCAAGGTTGAGCCAAACTGGAAAGATGAATGACTTTTGTCAAAGGTGTCCAGGAAACCAGTTCAAGGAAGTCCTAAATGGAACTTCCTTTTCTGAGGGCTCTTTGGTGATGGCATTCAAATTTACAAAGTCCTTTTGGTTTTGAATTTCAGAACACTAAGGTTCCTTTACTGCCTCCTGAGAAGGCAGTTTGGCCTCAAGCCAGCAGGCACTGTAGGGAAGCACAAAGAAGGACAGATAAGATATCTCTTAGCTCCTCCTGGTTACCAGCTAGGTCAGCGAAGTGGGCAGCTGGCTGCAGCAGCCTGGGCAGTGAGGTTTTCTCAGTGTGTCGGCGGCCACCAAACTGCTCTCTCCCAGCAGCTTGCTCAGAGCTCTTGTTCTGGCTTGAAATATGGTAGAAGCCTGGACCTCTGACTCAGCTGACTGGCATCCTTCCAGGAGAGGAGGGCAGTGGTCCATGGCAGCCCCCACCATCGTCACTCCCATGACTGATAATTCTATTCCTACGATTACCGGCAACTTTACTCTGAACAGTCATTTAGCCGGTTAATGACAGAGCACACTTTTCACTAACAGTTTCCTCTCCCATCTTGGGTAGTTTATTGAGATGAACTTATGCTATTTTACTTTCTGGGAATGTTTTTGAGTAATGGATCCCTAAATGTGGATTTGCTGGACCATGTGAGCCTATGTTCAAATAATTTTCTCCTTTGTATTTTTATCTTTGGAAATTCACACTTTAAAATGGGAGGGGGGGAGGTCAAAGGAAAAGTTCCCCCATTTCTCTGAGGTTCATCACAAGTTAGATGAATGAACGTTAGACATGAGTAGTCAAAGTCCAAATTTAATAACATACATATGGAAAATGTACATGGCGGTGCATTCTGAGGTCGCTGGGGTAGATCAATGAGAGAATAGGAACTTCTCCTTTGCCTCTGGGGCTGTCCTCCATTGTCCTTGCACTCTTTCTGTCAGGGTAGGGCAGGCAATGGAGACCAATTCTGAGAGAGATTTAGGGTGTTTTGTATTCATTCCCCAAAAGCAGCAACTCTTTTTCCACAGGACTCCTAAAGTAGAGTGCCAGGTGGAGTGGTTATAATGAGCTGTGAGTGGGGTGTGGATTCAAGCTTCAGTCAGCTATGAATTCATCTTTAAAACCAGCGATTCCATTTTCTAGAACTCCATGCTGTAGAAGTAGTTACATAGAAACATAGAAATATGGCTAGGGATGGTCAAAACAGTGTTGCTTGTGATGTCTGAAAACAGAAATAGAGTGCTGGGGAATAGAGCAACTAATTACCAATTGTCCTACGACCGAATGCAGCTATTAAAAAGCTATCCTAAGTGTCCGTGTGCATGCACTAATGTGAGTGACAATGACAGTATTTCGGCTTAAGAAGTCCTGCATTCAGAAAATATATACTGTCTGATTCACTTATAGCAAAATGGATCAGTGGTTTGGGTTTCTAGAACTGTGAGCACATAGAAAAAGGTCCTGAAGGTGATGCACCAATATTGAAATACTGCAAAGAGAGAACATGAGGGAGGATTTTTCCTTCTTTTTCTATTTCTGATAACTTGAACTTTCTATAATGTGCATGACGAACTTATGTAATTTTTTTAAAAGACGCAAAAAAGAATTTCGTTTTGCATCTTTGTGTTTGACAAAGCTAGTAGAAACATGCAAAATGAAACTGTATTATTGTCAACACCCTCTGGAGTCTTAGTTTAATAAACCCTGCTGGGGGCAGTGCACACACAGCCCAAGACCCTGGGTTCTCTGCCTGGGTTTGCAGGGTGGGTATGCTAGGGGATAACGAAAATGAACAGCTAAATAAACAAATTCTGCTTCTTCCTCTCACTTCCTTTCTGCCTACTGCCTCCCTTCTTCCTCCCTGCCTTCCTTTCTCTTTAAAAACAAAACCAAAAACCTCTGTGGAGATAGATATAGGTACTTTCCTGGGCTCTTCATGGGAGTACAAATTGGGGCGACCTTTTTGCAATGTATTTTAGCAAAAATAATTACTATGTGAAACATGTATGTTCAACCTGGTTGCATATACCACTGAAATTCCACTGTGAGAAACTTCTGCTACATACATCATTGCACAATTATACCGAGTTGTACGTAAGAATTGCCATTTCCTGTCCCTGAAAGAATGGAACATGCTTCCCTTATTGAGAAGCAGGCAATCGTTGTGGTGTTGAAGGCACAAGCAAAGAGTCGGACAGTTAAATAAAAACTGGAGCGTTTATTTTTTAGTAATAACAAACAAGGATTGCCATTTAGATATTGCTTATTAGGGTAAGACACTGGCCTTGATCAAATAGCTATTAATAAAGGGTTAGAATTATATGGCACACACATACTCTCGATTCCTGTGTAGTGACTAAACCCACGAGCACCTCCCGGATCTAATGACTTGGAATAATGCCCAAGAAACTATTAAATTTAAACAGCAAGATGCAAAAGAGGTTGCTTAATAGGATCCTGTTATTGTTAAATACAGAACAATAGTAGAACCAGTATTAATAGTTATAATATAGCTTATTCTGTTACACAAACAGAAAGTACCTGAGGCATTGCACAGAGCTCAGTAATAAAGAATTCTAGACACAGGAACCATTTAGGAACATCCGAAGAAGCAAAAGGAAACATTAAAATTGATGGCGGTTTGCCAGTGATTTCAACTAGTGATCTGGGTATCCTTTTCTGTTTGTTTTTATTGTATTTTTTGTTTTTATTGTATTTTCTTGTAAGATTTTTCGTTTGTCTTTGTCCTCGGAGTGCCCTCTTGGCAGTAGTTTTTTCCAAATCCTGCATTTGCATGGCTATGACTGTTCATTACAAGGACATTAGCCACAAGGTCATAAGCTACTGACTTTGAGCAGCTCTTTGCAGCGTTGGCATAATGGCAAATACTGAGCTCTTTAACATTAATCCTTTTAGTATTACACATCGAATTGAGGGTCTTTGGAATCCCTGCCAAAGGGACTCAAAATAAACATGTCAAATTTTGGCTTTACTTACAAAAATGGGAGTGGGTAGTAGGTTTAATGGTATGCCTCTGTGTTTATCATGTCATAAATTGATGCATTTTAACCAAGTCAAATTAATCTTAGACTTTCAAGTCCCCAAATTTTGTACAATTGACAAGTTTTTACTGTCTCTCAACCAAAAGGTTGAGTACTAATGAATTGTGCTGGGCTCTTTAGAGACAAAAGAGCTGCCATTAGAATCTCTCAGACAAAATTCTAATCTATAGGCTGGAAGACAACAAAATTCGAAATTCAATATTTGGAAGCTGTCCCTAAATTTTATTTACAATATCCAAAATATATCATAAGTTCATTTGTACATTGCTTCAGAAACTATGTGTTCCTTACAGTTCATTCCACCACCAATATATACATATTTTCTGTGGGGTTCCCTCCTCCATAGGAGGGCATGGGAGTCCCTATTTCTAGCTCTAATCTTGTACCTACCACTGCTTGCTGAGCATTCAGTTCCACGGGGATTTATCAGCACCCACTGTATGCACAGTGCTTGCAAAAAGTGGTGTCTACAAATCCAAATCCAGTTTGTATCTCCACACCAACCAGCCTTTTCTCTTAACTTACTCCTTTTTATTACTACTAATGATCTTCTTCCACCTCCGCACTTTAGAATCCTCAGTCATTCTTTTTTTTTTTAATAATTTTTATAATGGTAATTACTCTATACATTAAAATAACTTTCTACGCATAGGTTCTCCATTCCTTAGATATGTGTCAACACACCCTACCCTCCACCAAATCACCAAGTGTTCTTCCCCGTTGTCCAGTGGGCTCCATCACCATTTGCCCCCACCCCCATTCTCTATTGGTCACCTCAGGTCTGTTGCAAGTATTCAAGGTTGGTTTTGTTTCATCTGTTCCGTTGTTTTGTCTATTCACATTCTACCCATCTGGTATCTACCTTTCTTCTTTTGACTTGTTTCACTTAGCATAATCCCATCTAGATTCATCCATGTTGATTCACATGACAGGATTTCATCTCTTCTAAGGGCTGCGTAGTATTCCATTGTGTATATGTACTACATCTTCTTGATCCATTCATCTGATGATGGGCACTTGGGTAATTTCCACTTCTTAGCTATTGGGAATCGGGTTGCAGTAAACATAGGGAGGCATAAATCTCTGCAGATGCATGTTTTGTTATCTTTTGGGTAAATACCCAGAAGCAGAATGATGGAATCATATGGGATTTCCATCTTCAACTTTTTGAGGAATCTCCACATTGTTTTCCAGAGGGCATGCACCAATTTGCACTCCTCAAAATCATTCTTGACCTGTCCTCCTTTTCCGTTATCTTCCTTGAACTTACATCCTTGGTGTCATCAAGCACACCCCCCATCCAAGCATGAAGTACACATTTACTAAATGCTTGCTCGTGGCTGTACACTGTCTAGGTCCTAGGAATACAGCATGCCAACAGGGAAACAGACAAAATCCTTGCTCTCTGAAAACATGTCCTAATAGTTAACCAGCAGTGCCCTGTAAGAGTCCTGGGAAACCCTTGATCTCCATTTCACCTGTGCTTCCCTCCCATTTAATGTTTAATTCACTCACCCCAGGTCTAGATTCCCTGAGTCACCCCTCAGAGGTCCCAGACCTAAAGTAACTCTGTGATAATATCCTAGGGACTCAAAATTCACTATTCTACTTGGCATATTTGTACAAGTCTCCCAAGCTCTGCTTAGGCTTCTTTTCCCTTTCTCTCTAGGACTCTCTGCCTTCCCCTCCCCTCCTCCAACCCCACTAAAAGGAAAAAACACAGTAAACTCCACCCTCTATGCCTCCCTCAGTCCAGGCTTTTGAAAACAAAAGTAGCACAAGTTGAGTGGTATTTTAGGGATCTGGTAATTTTACTTTTTACCCTGTAATAGAAATCACCGAGCTAATAGAATACCAAGGCTTAGTTATGTTTTAATTTTTTTTTTTTTTTAACAGGGAGGAAAGTAGGCAGGAATGAAGGCCAACAGGCAAGCAGCAGGCAGGAAGAAAGAGGGAGGAGAAAGAAGCCTTTTTATTTATTTGCTTATTTTAGTTGTTTCTCTTTGGCCCTGGGCTAAGAACCAGGGCCTAGGGTTTTCTGTGGAGTACGCCCCAAATTTGGGCTTAATGCCTGAGTCGCCAGGACACATCAGCTTGTTTATCCTTTTGAGATGGAGGAGGAAAAATATGTACAACAGGAGTACACGGGCAAATATAAAAAAGGATTAAGAAGTTTTTTTAACATCTAACACATAAGGCAGATACAGTAGCCACAAGTGAATAAGAGCTGTAGACAAACATCAGAGGTCAAGGGAAGCAAAAAGGAGCTCACATTGTGAGCCCTGAGGGGCATTTGAGACAGGGAAAAGTACAGGGGACTTCACCTTCTTTCCCCTCTACACTTCAGCTGTCACTGACCCTCACCTTCATTTTCTGCTTCAACATGCCTATAATCAAGCTCCATGCCTTCAGATGGCTTAGCACATCACTTACTGCCTGGTCTTTAATATACTGCTCAACCAGTACTTTAATGCTATATGACCAACGGAACTATGCCAGCCCTCTGGAGTGAGACAAGAATGAGAAAGGGGTATCATGTAACATGCATTTTTGAGGCCCTGTCAGTATTTCTGGATCTGCCAGGAAGGAGACAGAATGACTGGACACACAGTGTACCCCTTCTCTGAAATTGCTGGCCACCAGCTGATGGAAACCACTGATCTAATCTACCTTACTAATTTAAAAACCCCAGATCCCAAGAACTGAACTGAGATCCTACTCGCCATGGCTGAAGTTCTTAGGCGCATAAGCTGTCCCTCCCTCCCTGCTTCTCATATCTGATCTCTGCAGTTAGGTCTGGTCTGAGGAATTTTCAGGCTTCATTCTATAATTTCTATTGCTGGGGACTCCAAGAACCCCAGAGACCCTCCCAGATCCTTGTGGGTAGGTAACACATGAACACATGTAATAGTTACAAACCTGGGAGTTAAATAGTTATTGAGATAGTATGATGTGAACAAAACATGGGAACAAAACCAGATTCAAACCGATGTGGGTAGATCCAAAGCCTTGACACCTACATTCATTTGGCAGAGGGAGAGGGACCTAATACCTTTATTAGCAATCGTTCATGACTATGACACACAGAAAATTCATGGAAGAGAACAGATGTCAATTCACCGTTTCTAGATTTTGATAAAATAGTGATCCATCTGTATTTGTTATTTTTAATTTTCAAGCTAAAATTTTAATTTCCCATTACACTAGCATTTTGGTTTTTCCTAGTAGAAATTAGAATCTTCTGACTTTTCTTTCTTATCTTTTTTTAAAGGAAAGGTTCAGGCAGGAATGAAGTTATAAGTAGGCAGTCAGGCAGAAAGAGAGGAGGAAGAAGTATTAATTTATTTTGTTGTTCATCTTGGTAATTTCCCTCAGCACCAGGTCTCGAACCCAACTTGAGTGTATGTGGCCCTGTCTGCTAGGCCAACAGGGCACGCTGCCTCTTTGTACTTTTCTTAAAAATAAAGATCCATTCAGAGGAGACACAACAAGTGAAAACAGAGTCTGACACAGTATCCTGTGGGCCCTCCTACTTCCTCTTTATAACTGTTATTTCACAGTGGATTAAATACTTGCTTTTGGAATTGAATAGCCTCTCCTAAACAGTATTCTTTGGGAAGATGCTAATCTAAGTTTTAAGAACAAAAAAAATCCTTTGGCAAATAAAATTGATTTCTAGCCACCACACCCAAGGCATATGCAATATGTATTAGTATGTTAAAGGATCAGATAAAAGTAGCAATAAAGAAAGGTGTTTAACTTTGTTTAGTGGTCAAATTTATGTAACTTTGTTTTTGTGGGCCAAAGACTTTTCTTTAGTGTTTATTATCTCTTCCAATAGCAGTTGAACAAAATTGCTGTAGATTTGATTCTTAATATATCCAGTTAGAAACCAGGGACTATGATCCTTTCTTGATATCAACTATAAATATGAACAATTAGGGAGAAGCACTTTATTTTTATGTAGTTGTTCACACTGGTTATCTGTGCCCCACCCCCACTTTTTCTTTAAGAATAAACAAAAATGTATAACGAATGAGAGATAAATATCACCTACTTTGTGATCTATATTTAGGAAAAATATGGTGCTTACTAACTTGCAGTAGCATATTTAATATAAGAATTATTCCTAGAGTTCTACAGTAATTGATACCCTGGGCCGTCTCGCCTTGCGGTTCCTGTGTTCTTGGGGAGATGACTTGCCCCAAGACAGTTGCAGTGCATCCAGGTGTCACCAGGAGTCAGATGAGGTACAGTAAATAGTGAAGCTTTATTGGCAAAAGAAGATTTATTGTGAGCAAAAGCAGCGCAGGTTTTCTAGAGAGGAGGATGGGCTGGACCCAGGGGGATACAACAACACTGGTGATTTCTATCTGGGACCCTACTTGTCCCTACTTGTCCTGCCTTCAGTCTCCCACCGGGGCAGATTCTGCTCCTGTCTTTTAGGTTGATTGACAGGTGGAGTTACAGAACCAGACTCTTCCTGAAAAAAGTTTTTCCCCCTGACAACTTACTGGGAAACCCCAGGGAGGGCCAAAACCAAAATGGTAATCTTATCATATGACAGTATAATGAGGGAGGTCATCCAAGAACAGGGTTTTGCTCTTCTGTGCCTGTGTCCCCATCCAGGTCATTCCACCAGCTTCCTGTGGGACCCTCTGATGATTGTGTCTCCCTGCCTTGGTTTTTGATTGCAAACTTGTCAAGAGATCATTCCCTGTCTCCTGTCCAACAGTTACCATAGTTTACACAGCAGGGCTGCACAGAGTCAGTGTTGGGGAAAGTCCCAAAGCTTGAGAAATGTCTCTGACCTTCAGGGGTTTTTCTTAACAAGATAGCTCCAGGGACGCCCACCATATCTGGCAAATGTTCCTTAATAAAAGTCTGACATTTAGGGTCCCTCACCCAGTGCTGTTGTCTAGCTAGCTCCCTAACAGTATTAGCATTTCTTAATATTGTGTAGTACTTAGTTTGATTAACCAATCAGGCATAATTAAATGGGTTCTGGTAAACATACAGGTTAATTTCTGATATAATAATTTTTTGCTAACTAGCTTTACTTCATCTTACCCTCTGACTAATCAAGGATCACAAGTTGGAACAAATAAATGCATTCTTCAGCCAAAGAGGAAGAGGGGAGCTCCTGCCCAATGTGCCTTTTCACCCTCTCACTGGGTGGGGACTAGGTTATGTACTCTTGGAAAAGGAAAGGGAAGGAAGGGACAGAGTTTAGGTTTCTGACAGCTGCAGAAGAAGGGGAGGTGTATTCCAGGGCCAAGGAACCTCACCTACTCCCAGTTTTAATTTGATCTGGATCAGATCTGTCATGACACCAAGAGGTAGGGATTGCATGTGTATGTGTCCTTTTTGATCTCTGTCTCCTCTTCGCCTCCATTTTGTCTCACTACTTCCCACGGTTCTCCATGAGTCTACTTGGAGTCACCATTATTTTCTAAAGTTATTCCATTATCCTCTGTAATTTGTCAGTTATGTAACTCTGGTGATTTCACAACTGAGTCAGAGTTACCTTTGGTTTAATCATTGTGAAGAAGGGGTCAAGTACCAGCTGACAGTTGCTTCCACAATAAAATCTATTTTTGCAGTCAAAATCTATACACCAGAAATTCCTTTGCATCAGCCCACGTCTACTTATTTCTAGCAAAACTTAACAGTATCAGAGTGTGAACTGATCATGTACAGTGGGAATGGAATTTCATGAGTACTTGATGATTTCATTCATATATTCATTTGTCTGATTATTTTAGAGCCTATTCTATGCCTAGCTCAGTGGCACCAAGGTCACGGCACATACAAAATTGTAGACAGTGACATTCCAGCTTTAAGAAGCTCTGTGGGGGCATTCACATGACAAATACTAACCCAACGTCTGTAGGTAGTATGTGTTGGCTAGAGAATACAGTGGTTAACCTGCACATTCCCCATCTCGATGAGGCTTGCATACTAGCAGACATGTAACACAAATACTATTTACCAGGTTATTGTAACTACTAGACATAATCGGAGTGTTAGGAACCAGAAGAAATAACTGTGGGAACACCTATGATTTGTGATTTGCTTTATGCAGAAAATAATCTTCCTTGTTTTTTTTTTAAAGGATTTTCCTTTACGAGTGTTAGCTTTGCTTAAAATCAATCAATGGTGTAGTCAGAATTTACCAGGAGAAAATTTGCGAATGCTTTTTTTTTTTTTTTTTTTTTTAAGGACAGTTACAGACAGGCAGGAAGAGAGAGGAGAAAGAAGCACTTTATTTTAATAACAAAAATGACATTCATCTCAATATTTGAAAGAACTTGTGAATAATAGGATTTCCTTAATTTGCATCACTGATTGTCAAAACAAACTTCCTTCTTCATGGGGCTATCTCTCAACACTATTTTCCCCTTTACCTTTGTCCATAGACATCCAAGTATCTATAGAAATCATTGGGCCATAAACTTTAAGGGAGGTTGGACAGTTCCCTATCCCAGGAGTGTAAATCAGAACTGGTGTGAGCCAACCACTGTCTTTGTCATTGGTTATACCAGGAATGGGCATGTGATACAATTTTTGCCAATGAAATAGAGAGGAAGACTTTGAGAAAGTTCTCCTTACCTCTTCAAAGGATAAATGAGGAAGGTGAGTGCTGTGTCTGTCCCTCTTTTAACTGAGAGCCATTGTTATTTTTTTAATTTCTAGCTTTCCATTTATTATTGCCATTTAGTCACAGAAAAGATCAAATACTTTCCAAGAGATTTATTTTAGCATGTGCCATATATTGATATAATAATTTTATATGAAGAGAAGCCATTGTGGAAGTCACTAATATGGTGTTCTTACAAGGAAATAAAAGAAATGAAATACGGAAATTCTTCCATATAAAGACTTGTGATCTGCATCATTTTTTTCCCCAAAATATAAAACCTTATTATTAGAAGCAAAGAAAAACAGCAAAGAAAATAATACAAACATAAAACCAAGGAGAAAGAATAGCTCTATGCAAATGCTTTGCATACATGCATATATATATGGGCTGTTATGATAAAAATACTTATGTATTATAGTCAATTCTCATATAGAGTTAGAAATAGCCATTTCCAGTCAATCACAGAATCACAGTTGGACTGACACTTTCTTGGTCTTCGTTTACACGTTGAATTCCAGCTGGGCAGTAGCCACTTGTGGTCAGCAGTCTCATGAAACATGCTTGAGAGGATATAATTCCTCTCCTTGTGCACTTGTGAAAATTGGTGCCTTTTTGTAATGTTCTACAAGCTCTTCCGTGGTGCCGAATTTATGCTGCCCAGTGTAGTAGGCAGTTTCTTTTAGGTGTACTTTAAAATGTTTGTTTTTCCCTTGTGCGTTTAGTGATACTGAGAAATCATTCGGCGAGGATTCACTATCACGAATGAGGAAATTACCTTCATGCCCTCTCTCATTTAATGCCACTTCTGCTTGCTGCCTGGCGACTTTCCCATCATACCATGGATTGCCAGCAAACTTTCCAGTGAGTGAAGACCCAATGTAATTAACTGAGGTTAAGGGATTATTCTGCATAATGGTAACATAGCTTTTTGGTACCAGGCCAATCATTCCACTGATCTCCCTGCATTTTCACCATTCAGGATCATTTTCAGGTTTTTCAATAACATCCATTATATCTCTTTTCTCAAGATTAAGTTCTTCATCATTAGATGAGCTGAATGGGTGAAGAGACTGCAGCCCATGCAACACTTACCCAGCATTCAGATTATTGACAACTACTCCTAATATCTCTGACAGAGAACCCAGAGGGTCGCGCAAAGGACTCTCACCTTCCTTCCTCAGTCACATAATTTGAAGGAGACCATCCAACTTGTCCACTGTAGCTACTTCGTCAACATCCATCACTGCATTTCTCCATGACGATCACCTTCATCCCTTTTATCAATGACAATTCTGCCTCTCTCTGCCATGTCGTTAAATTTCACATTAGCAGGCATGTTGAGGTCCTAGAGCCATTCCCCTGGGTTGACAAAGCTGTCATCAGCAGGAGATGCAGAATCTGGCACACTAGGTTTTCTTTTCACCTTTCCAATACCTAAGGTATCCTTTAAGTTTTTTACAACAGACGCTTTTCCGAGCACTGTTTTTCCTTTCCACATAGTTAGAAGGCACAAAACCTGTTTTAGTCATGGAATTTGAATTCACCACCAGGACTTAGAATCATCCAAAAGCCATGATCTCTCGTTCTTCTTGATATCCAGCTCTTATTCTTGTTGGCCCACATAATCAAACTTGGCTTCTGCCATCTTTCAGGAGCTTTAGCACTGAGAAGAGTGGACCTGGACGTGATGGCCTTCACAACATGAGGCCTCACTCCGCCTCCGCGTGTATGAAGATGTAATGCCTGAGATGTGACATCCATCATGAAAGGGTAGAGGACACACCCGAGGACAAAGCCAACATCTGAGGAAGGCAGAACAAGAAAACAGAAGGGATCTGGATCCTTGATGAGAAGGATGAGCTGCTAAATTCTCCAACCCCGAAATCATCCAGTCTGTCATGTATTATGTTAATAGGAAATACGCTCAAATATAGTCAGTGTTAAAACAGTCACTTTCTTCCTCCTTGCACACTAACAAGCACCCCACATCTACAATGGCAGCTAGAAGTTTGGCAATCTAGGTTCTTACCAGAAAATAACCATGGGTTCTCTGCAGTCTTATCCAAGACTGGCTTTGAGAACTAATTTTGAATGAAGAATACTGACCTGACTTTCAGGTAGGAGATTCTGTTAGACAAATTATTGGTTCATTTTTTTCTTCTCTTTGTTCTCAATTTTATCTGTAGGATTAAACCATATTACTAAAGGGATATATACTTACCCAGCCATTACAATTAACATCATAAAGTGTCCAGTAATGAAATAAGTTGCCTATATTCGCTATAGAACTAGCTTTTGGAATAATTCTGACACAGGTAAAGGTTTGATTATCTAATTCCTACTGGTTTTACACCTCTAAGATTCTATAATATCAAAATTTCCAAATATCACGCTACACTTGCACTATATATTCATAAATGAATTCATATGCTATTGTAAAAATTTAACACTGGTGGAGCAGTAGTTAGGCCAGTCTCCTCCAAAGGAGCAAACCACATAGCCCTGGGTTCAAGTCCCAGATCTGGGGGGAAAATAACCAGTGTGCCAACTAAATAAAAATCAAATAAAGATGCCTCCTCCTCTCTCTTCCTGCCTGCCTACTCAACCTTCATACCTGCCTGCACCTTTCCTTAAAAAAAGAAAATTTACCAAGAGATAATCAGAAAAATAAGTCCAGAGAATATGTCAACAGCAGCAATAAATTAATGAAGGATAGCAAAAGATTATTTAACAAACATTTTTCCTTCTATAGAAGAGAACTGACCCTCTGATTTCTACTCAATGTCCTTGTTGAACCCTGTATCATTAAATTCGTTCACAATCTCTGTAAACTTCACTTCACCATTTCCTCTTCTGTTCCCTCCATCTTGCCCTCTTTTTGAGTCAGGATGTGCTGAAACAGTTTGCTGGTGAGTTTAGGTTCTGGAAAGGGACAAATCCACAGAAATAACAGTGGCATGCTTTTCTCTTCTCATATGGTTTCTCTCTAAGATTTTATAGGATTTATGATTGCATTTACATCTGAACAGAGTAGCTTCATTCTGAGCCAGAGCTTAGTTAAAACTTATTGAGAATATTAGTCAAGGACAATACATTGACAAGAATTCCGCCCCCCCCCCCCCACCTTTTTTTTTAAGGAAAGTTGCAGGCAGGAATAAAGGCAGCAGCAGGCAAGCAGGCAGGGAGGGGATAAAGAAGCACTCTACGTATTTTTCACTTAGTTTTTGCTCCCCACTCCACCCCACCCAGGACTCTAACCCTGGGGTGTATGGCCTGCATCTTTTGGAGGTGACTGACCCAACTGCTACTCCACCAGGGCATGCAAAGAGTCCTTTCTTTAAATACAGGACAGAGCAAGAAAATTTCATCTATCATCCCCAAGTCTAAGGAAGAGCGTCAAGTCTAACTTTAATTACAAAGTCTGAAATAATAGACAATGATGAGGTGTCCGGATTTTCTGAGTTCATCTTCTAGTTAGAAAAGGTGATGGTTTATAGGAGCCTACAGCTGTGTTTGGATGATCTTTATGGAAATTACAGGACTACACTGTATCAACTATGTTTTCTTGTTTTCTAAATTCCTAATGTTCCTGGCATCCTGACTGATGTGTTATTGCTTGTTTTTGTTTTTTTTACCCCTGATCCCAGGTCTCTAACCCAGGTCAATCGGCTTTACATGGCCTGTACCTTGGCCACATTCGTTCCCTGATGTCCCCGATGGGTTTTGTGACTACTAGTAAGTATATATTGGGTCCTGGTCAGGATTTCTGCTTCCTAAAAAGTCTTCGAATTTCCTAAAGTTGAGAGTGTGAAAGGTATCTTTGGTTATGTTACTGAAGTGACTTTTAGAAAGTACCTAAGGCTAAGGATGAGTTGCCATCAAGGAGACTAATTTATCCACAGAAGGTTGTAACTTTCAGTCCTACCCCATCCCCCAGGGAGGGGATGGGGCTGGAGACTGAGTTGAAACCCAATGGCCAGAGACTTAATCAATCAGTCCTCAATGATGAAGCCTCCCTAAAACCCCAAGAGACTGGATTTGGAGAGCTTCTGGAGTGGTGAACATGTGAAATTTGGGGAGGAAGGTGCTCTTGGAGAGGGCGTGGAAACCCTTTCCCTTGTCTTCATATTTTGTTCTAGGCAACTCTTGTGTCTGGCTGTTTCTAAATTAAGTCCATGTATAATAACCTTATACTCTAGTATGTAAAATGTTTCTCCGAGTTCTGTCAGTCCTTCCAGCATATTCATCAAACCCAGGGAGCTTTGGGTAAGTCATGTCAGAAATGAGATGATTTGTAGGGCACCCACTGGTGTCAAAGAACTGCTTAGTGGTGTGTAGAAATTGTCCCCACCCACACACAGCGTAATTGAGAGCAGAACTCCTACTGGAGAGGGACTGCCCTCCGCAGAGTTACTTATTTCCACAGGTCTTCATACTCAAAGTAACCCATCCCGAGCCCACACACCCACCCACCCCTCCAACTTCTCTGACACACCAAGCCAGTATTCACCTGTCCAAACTATCCCAGCCAGGTACCAATAATTTGTGACAGTCCCATCACCCCAGAACCCACTGACGAATCTTCAAACTAGTCAATCCTTAATCCTATTTACCCTATTGCACCTGTTCCGTCCCCTGGAAACCACAATAAAGACTCGCCATATTTTTCTCTTATTTCCTCTGCCAACTCACTAACCCTGGTGGCTCCCTATGTGACCCTACATGACATGCCTCCTATTTCTAGGGATTTATGACTATAAAAAGACGTTTGTGTTCATGGCATTACTTCCATGTCTTAGCATATATGATTAAAACAAATCCTGAGCCTATTTTAAAACACAAACACAACTGTTGGACATGCTATGCAGAACAATCAGGCAGAGGGAAGAGTTTGTGCAAACACACCTGGTAGGAATGAGCTGGGCACTTGCAAGGACGAACCAGCTGGGTCTGGCGGAAATCTATTGCATGAGCGGGAGAGTTGCAGAAAAAGAAGTCAGACAGGAGGCCAGAGCTGCATCATGCATCCTGCAGGTCCTGGAACAAGGTAAAGAGTTTGGATTTTATTCAAAATGTGAAAAGAAGTAACTAAAGGGTTTCAAGCAAGAAGTGACATAACCTGACATGTTTGTACAAAGATCATTCTGTTTGGGCTATGGAAAGAGAGTGACAGTGAGGCAAGAGTGGAAGTAGAAAATCCAGTTAGGGACTAGTATATATATCTGAGGTAAGAGAAATGGTGGCTTAGGCCAAGGTGATCGCTGTAGGGAGCCTTGAGTCTTTCTAAGTTTATCCTAAAGAACACAAGAAAGAAAAGTCTAGTAAGTTGAATCTGAAACAAGTTTAGAATCCCTGTAGAATAGCAGGCATAGTTTTGAGAAACATGAGTTATGTCAGCCAATTTCGACAGAACCACGGTAGAGTAATTTTAATCAGGAGAAGCCTCAGTAAAAAAAAAAAAAAAAAATTGAGTCACCTTTTCATCTTCTCAAGATCACAGTGTGTCTTTGCAAAATGTATGAAGTTATTTAATTTTGAGGATTTCCAGATCTTACAGGTTATGTAGTTCAATACCCATGCTTCATAGGTTAAGAAAAATGAAGTGAACTCTAGCATGATGCAGAGAGTAGACTGTTTTATAGTTAAGAAGATTTCTTCATGGAGAGCAGCTATTCTTTTGGCTTTATTTCATGCTCAATTTATTAATTTGATATAACTAGTAAATTTTGAAATGTTGGGGCATGCCCTGTGGCTCAGGCAGCTGAGATGACTGAGGTTCAGACCATGAAAAGCCCAAGGACCTAGGTTCTTGACATGGGGTAGAGTGGGGCTAGGGAAAAAAAAAAACACAATAAACAACTAACTGAATAACAATGCTTCTTCCTTCTCTCCCTCCATTCCTTCCTTCCTCCCCAAAATATTTTTTAAATCATCACCACCTGTGTTATTGAGCACATTCCCAATATGCAATTTGATATAAAAATAATACTAGGCTATAATGTAAGGAGAAGGAAGACTAGCAATATCCCGATTTTTTTTTTCTTTCATTTTTTAAAAGGAAAGACACAGGCAGAAATGAAGGCCATTAGGCAGGCAGGCAGGCAGAGAGGAAGAAGTATTCACACTGGTTATTTCCCCTGCGCACCCCTTCCCCCGCCTCCCCCCACCACCGACCTGGGACTTGAACCCAGGGCTATGTGACTTGGGTTCCTTTGGAGGTGATTGACCCATCACTGATCCCCAGGGCGCCCGAGATCCAGATTTTTTTTTAAACTAACTTCTGTAGTTTAAAAATATAATTCTCTGTCAGCTTCTTTTCAGAATATCTGGTACTTCTGTTTTTCTGGTACCCTTAGAATGTACTGCTTTTGGATAAACCAGTTCTAACTGAGAATCTACTTTGCGAAGCTCTGTGCTTTCTACTGGATAAATAAAGTCAGTGAATGAGTGGTGGGCTTCTTAATAAATTCTTAGTGTTACGAGAAAACATTTAAGGGGAGAACTTTTAAGTTGAAGCCCAAATGATAAAGAAAACTAAGCTACATAAAGTGGAAAGGCCAATCCAGGAAGAGAAAGTCGAAAAGAAAAAGCATCCTGCTCAGTAGCCAACATACCCCCAACCCCAAAACTAGACTGGAGACAGACATGAAACCAGCTGATTTTAACAAGGATGTTCCTCCTTTCCTGGCCAAGAGAACAGAGTTCTGAGAACCGAGGAGAAGGACTGATGAATAAGAATGGAGAGTTGTGCCAAGCAGGGTATATATAAAGATGTAGATACACATCATTAAAGATTTAAATTCTGATTCATCAGAGACATCTGTTGCAACAGATTACTGGGCTCCACTTCACAGTTTCTCAATCTCTGAGTTGACTTTCTGGAACTATAGTCTTTAATAAGCTCTCTACTGATGATGGGAAGAGATTTTGGAATCCTAGGAATTAGACCCTGGAGTCAGAAAGATGCCTGGGACACATAGCTTAAGTCTCTCTTTCCTCTTCCATGAAATAAGGATCATAATAGTCTTCCTTGTTGGTAGCTATGAGGATTACACGAGGTAGCTTTTGTGAAGTATCATCCTTGTGGCTATTGTAAAAAAAAATTTTTTTTTTTAGTTTTGATCACAATTAAGACTTGACCAAGTTGTCCCAGAATTCAGTTAACATCTAAGAATACTATCTTTTTAAGGGAAATGACAGGGCAAGATCACAGTTGCTGGGATACGAAAGGTGATGGAAAAAACACCACTCGGGGTTAGAGAGGAAGGCAATTTTCACGGGAGCAAAAGGACAATGAACAGCCATGAAGTTGTCAAGACTTCGTAGGAAACAGCTGGTCTGGCCTCTTGGATGTGTTTCTCTCTCCCTCCCTACCGCCCCCTTCTTCCTTTCAAATGCAAATTGCTTGAACTCATCAGCCTAGTTCTTGGCTAAATCAAAATCGTCTTGTTAACAATCATGTTATTTAGAAAAACAAAAACATCCTGGCACGTTAAGGAATTCCTCGTGCATAGTTTGGCAGAGAGAAGTCAGACCACAGGCCTGAAAATTGCTGCCAACAAACAGCTCTTCCTTCCAGCTGGTCCAACAAGCCAGAGGAGGGAGAGAGGGTGGGACTAGTATCAAAACCACTCCCCTTTATTATGATATTGTCCATCCCATCCTAAACTAACTTCTTAGAAACCAACATGCCATCCAACAAAACCACCCACTTCAGGACGGGCACGAAGAGTTTTCAGAAAATGGTTTACCTGGATCAATGTAATTTGTAGATGTATGAGAAATTGCCTCCATTTCTAGACTTCCGTTGACTTCAAATACATATGAGATGGTGAAAATTTCTTTTTAGGGCAAGTCCTGATGGCTCAAGTGTTAAGACGGTGCCTGGATTCACATACATCCAAAGAGCCAGGATTCTAGCCTGGGACCACAGGAAAGTAACTAAATTAGTAAAATGCTTATCCTCCTCTCCCTTCCTTCCTGCCTGCTGCCTGCCTGCCTGCCTCTTAAAAGAAAAGAAAAATGTGCGCCCAGTTGGAACACTGGTTTGACCTGCCGCCTTTGCCTGGTGCAGACTAAGGACCTGGGTTTGTGTCCCTGGGCCCTGTAAACAAACAAGATGAACAGCTAAACATAAAATAAAGTTCTTTTTCTTCCTCTCTCTTTCTCCCTGCCTCTACTCTCCTTCATTCCTTCCTACACCTTTCCTTTAAAAAAAGGAAAAGAAAAAGAAAATTCCTCTTTAGGACTGATTTCTTCTTTTTAAAAAAAATTCTTACCATTTATTATTTGCCAAGCACTATACTAAATGCTTGATGATCATGATTTCTAATTCTAAAAGCCATTTGTCAGTAGATGGTTAATCAGCATCCTATTTTTTATTTTTATCTTGTTGTACACATTGGTTGTTCTTCCCCAGACCTGGGATACAAATCTGGGTCCTGGGTATATACATGGACTGCGCTCCTCCAGAGGCAGCTAACCTGACCTAACCACTACTCCACCAGAGCGTGCCAGGCATAAATTTATAATCAGGAAAAGTGGTCACTATAAAAAAGTTGAAATGAGCTCTGAATGATACACACTATACCTAACACAGAGACGGAAGCATCTCTTTGGCCTGAAGGGTGTATGCAGAGAGCTTGAAGAAGAGCATTTTAACAGAGAGAGAGAAGGAGACCTGTGGGCTGACTGAGATGGGGAGGGTAATCCTGGGTATGGGTTGTATATGCTATTTGACTTGAGAGAATGCCATGTAAGCATTCTGGTAGTTTTTTCTTTAACTTCAGATACACAGTCTATTTTTTCTATGAAGTCCACTTGCTGCTAAGATGAGCTGCTAAAAAATCTAGGTACACATCTCTTTAAAGCCTTAGAGATTTGCACTTCTTTTTACTGGGGAATGGCCTGGTTTGTCCTTACCTTGCCTTTTCTGTTGGATTCCTATGTGCTCCTTCTTTTTGAAAGTCCAGGTACAATTTTACCTATTCTAAGGTAACTTTTTCAAGCACCATGAGTCTCCCTTCTGCTACTTCCCAGGACACAATGCTCACCTTAAGTAAAGAATTATAACTTGGTGTCCTCAGCTTGTCATGTTTATCGTTGCTGCTCCAGTTTCCCCAAGAATCCTGGCCGGAAGGCATATGTTTGTTGGGTGAATGAGTCAGCAGCTTCTAACAGCTATAAGATGAGCTTTGCCTCTCCTGATTGCTGATTCCATTCCATTTTCACAGTCCCTTTTATGGATTCTGAATGAAGTGAGAGGGCCTCCCTTGTCCTAATATTAGACGACATTGAAGAAAAGGATTGTTATTTTCACAAGCAAGTGTTTTATCCTAGACCTGGACATAAAAAAAAAAAAAAAAAGACTGACATCTGTTTCCTGCTTTTTGATCACACTCTTTCAGCAGTCTCTGTATATATGGTGGCGCTACCATTTTAGACACTTGGACATCAGTTTTTCAGTGTCATTCTAGCGTTTCGGCTGTGATTTAAGAACAGACAAGGCTGCCTCCCTAACCCATCTCCCATATACTTTTCTGATGAGCATTAGTCCATTACTAATGACATACTCATTTTGGTGAGGATTTCCCAAACTCTCACTATTGACATTTGGGACTGGATAATTCTTCATTGTGAAAGGAGTAGTCTGTGCATTTTGAAATGTTTATTAGGATCCCTACTCTTTACCCACTTGGTACCATTACTGCCCTCCCACCTTCTGTCATGACTCTGAAATTATCTCCAGATTTTGCCAGATATCTTTTGGAGGATAGAATCTATCATGATTCAGAACTATGGCTGTAAGTCAATACCTTCTCTTTTACACACACATACACACAATTTTATATTTTTCTTCTTCCTTTTCTTCTCCTCTTCTCTCCCTTTTTCTCCCTCTTCCCATCTCCCTCCACCTCCCTCCTCCTCCTCCTTCCTCTCCCCTTCCATCTCTGCTAATCTCCCATGCCTGCCTTTCTTGGTACTGTACCTGTCTTGTCTTCGTCCTTCAGCAAGTAAGACAAAGAGAGAAAAATCCATGAATTGGAGCCAACAAGTTGTGAGTGTTAAATAAAAGATGCTGGAACTGTAAGTGTTTGCAGTTCAGCTAGAGTGCAGGTACTGTCCCTCTGGGTACTGCCGAAGGGCACATTCCAACACGGTGTTCTCTTCATTCTCAGGAAAAATGAGTTTACTCTGCACCCAGGAAGCTTAAACCATGATGCTGTTAATAGTCACCAGTCATTTAGGGTAACCAACAATTCCAATTCAAAGAAGAGCGAAGGGTTCCCAGGATGTGAAAATTTTAGTGCTAAAATGGGGGGGAATCCTGGGAAAACCAGGATGAATTGGTTACCCTAAAGTTAGTGTGTAATCCCTTTAACCCCTGGCCCACATGGTCCAGTGTCTGTATAAAGCCTCACTCACAAGACGCCTAGACCAAATATCCATCAGTAATAAAAAAGCAATTACATTCTAGTACATTATATTTTGTGCTTTTAAAAAGTGTGTTAAAGGTGATTCTTTACCAACCCCACTTCCCTACAACAACTCTTGCAGCTTTTATCCCCTTTCCTCCATCATCTTATATCCACACTACTCCGGCACCTTTTATGTGTCCTACATTTCCAATTTTCTCGTCTCTTTATTTTGAAGATGAATTAAACATCTCTCCTGCCCACTCGTCAACCTCTTAGGTTCTACTTTCATGACCACCTTTCAACATAAGTTCCAGATATTTATTTGTCAGTGACAGTGAACGCACTCCCTGGCTGACTGGCTGAATATTCAGGAGAGAAACTGAGTCATTATTTGCTTCTGTGAGGGACACGAAGTCTCGATACATGGAAGTAATGTGACGTATATGTGAGTTTCTGAGCACCTTTCTAGGAAGAGTAGCTAGAAGTGGAAGCAGAGGAATGAGAAAATGATTAATCAGTTTGAGCTTTGATGGGATATGAGAATGATAGAAAAGATATATTCTGGACATGTCCTGGTGGCTTAGAAGACAAGTTCGCTCTCCAGTCAAGCACAGTCCACATATTCCCCAAGGACTGGGGTTCACCCTGCGTGACCAGGGGAACCACCAAGATGAATGACTAAAATGAAATAAAGTGCTTCCTCTTCTCTCTTCCTGCCTACTTGCCTTTATTCCTGTCTGCATTTTTCCTTTAGGAAAGAAAAGTTATATTCTGTTAGGGTACTGTTCAAAGGAAATTTGGGAAAATATAAAATTGCCTTGCTCAGTATTAGTTGCTAAGTACTTAGCAGGGGCAGAATGAAAGAGTAAGGGCATCCAAGGGGAATACAGTTTCATATTTCATACTTTTGGAAAAAGTCAATGTCATCTTCTCTCGGTTACGTTCTTGTCTTCAGCCACTTTCTCTCCAACATGGAGTCCTTTTAAACCTACTTATGAATGAGGCCAGCTGATCTGCTTTTTACTCATATATTTTGAAGTCACTCTATCACCCACCGCAAAATCTTTTCTTTAGCAAAAGTGCTGTGGATCACGGGACGTAGATACTCGTTAGACTCTGAAAAGATAACAAACTGTGAGGTCACTGCTGTAATATTAAATGTCCATGGAGTTAAAAGAAGATGGAAACACTTCTCATGTTTGCAAGCATTAGCAGTTTAGGAAAAGAAAGAAGGAGGCACCCCTGGGGAAGGAGCAGTTGGGTCCACTACCTCCTGCCATGCTCATTCCACATATATCCCAAGGACCCATGTTTGTGTCCCAGGCCGGGGAGAACAACCAAGATGAACAACTAAATAAAACAAAGTGCTTCTTCCACCTCTCTCTTCCTGCCTATCTGTCTATTCACCTGTCTTTTAAAAATATAAATGCATACAAGAGAGCGAAAGTAGTACTGAACTCTTCCACTCTGTGAACGTATGTGGTTTTTTATTCTTCCTCCATGTGAAATGTTCCCCGAGGAAATCCTCATGATTCCTCTTTTCAATGCCATGAAACTGGAATTATTTCATTTACAAAAATCACTTTTTCCTTTTGGGGAAAAGGATCTAAGCATCTGAAAGATATGGAAGGAACCCTTTCCAAACAAGGGCATTCATTTCTGTCTATGGGCATCTGAATTCTGCAGACTTACTAAAGTCATTTTCTTGTGTCAGATTCCTAATGAGTCAGCTCTTCCTTTTCCAGTAAATATAATTGTGAATGAGTCTTGCCATGCCTCTCCCAAAGGAGCTGATGCTTTTTATCTGATTAAACCCAATTCAATAAGTAAGGGCTTTTGTTTGTTGAACTTCTGAGTAATTTTATGGACATGTCAGATAGTTGTGGAAGAATAATCTTAAAATTCTCAGCTGTCCCCCATTTTCAGTTGAGATGGTCTATTAGATACCAACTTTGTTCTTTCTAATGTCACTGTACATTTTTAATAGCCATGCTTGATATGATTTCTGGCCTCAGGTTTCTTTTACTTGGAGGATTTTTATTGACTAAAGATATTAGGAATGAGAAACATTTCAATTTTCTGTATACTTCCTCTAAATTCTTTCTTTAACCCTTTCTTCCTAGATAACTAGACAAAACCAATCAACACTTTCAGAATTTTTCCAGGAAATCATCTTGTAAGGTCCATAAATTTATTAGGAAAAAAAAAATATTAATCTTATAAATTACTGCAAGTGACCATTTTGCTAACCTTTTAAATTACATGATATGTGTGGTCATTCCCCTCACCTGACATAGCAATTTCCTCACTGTTTTTCCAGACAGCATGAGCAGTATGCTTGTCCTTTCTCCAGTTTTTGCAACTGGGCTCTTAATGTTATTTTTAGTCTCTGCCAGTTCAGATACCCAAGGCCACATGTTTTAGGTTTTTGTTCTACTGTATCAGTTAATTTTTATAACTACTCCAAGACTTTGTTGCTTAAAATAACAATCATTTGATGTGGCCTGCCCTGTTGGAGCAGTGGTTAGATCTGCCGCTTCCAGCCAGCACAGTTGACATATACTTCAAGGACCCAGGTTTGTGTCGCAGGGCCAAGATTAACAAACCAGATGAACAACCGGATAAAAATAAATAAATGATGTTGCTTCTCCTCTCTCTTCCTGCTCACTGGCCTACTCACCTTCATTCCTGCCTGCACCTTTCCTTAAAAAAAAAAAAAAACCAAAAAAACAGCAGCAATAAAAATCCAGATATTTATCAGCTCACGATCTCATGAATTGGCATTTTGTCACACAACAAAAATTTCTTCTGTTGGCCTTAGATAGTCCTGTCTATGCTTTTCCTGGTCGGCTGGTATCCAATGGCCTCGCTCATATATCCGGTGGTTAGTTGCTCCCATCTGGGTACTGGGGTACATATCATCATCCAGCCAAGGAAGTCAGGCTTGTTTAAATGACAATGACTGCAGGGTTCCCAAGAGCAACAAGTGAGCAAGAGGTGTACATCCAGTTTACAAGTTTAGATCTGTAATTTTTCCCACTATGTGGTCAAGTCCAGAATAGTAGATTTTACCTCTTCATGAGAGGTCACTTTTAAAGGAACAGGTATTGAGGGATGGATGGAATTTGTGATCATCTTTATCAATAAATAGAAATAAAAATGAAAACTATTTTATATCAGAATCACTTTTTTTTGCGTGTTAATCATGTAGCAAAATGACAATAAATGTCAGCTGATATTTCAGTAATATCCTTGATAATTTGTAACGTGTCTGACAAGAGCTCACACTAGGAGCCGGAGTATCAGCACTGTACTTTCCATATTCTTCATCCAGGAATGTATGATTAGCATCTTGGATTAGTTGCCTGAATATTTTTTAGATACCTGTCTCTTTTGTGAGGGTTAGATTAAATTCTGAACCAGAATATGTAAATTCATTTAAACCAGGTAAAGCCAGGCACGTGTGGTCTGCAACTTAAGAGTAAATCAATGAGTGCCTTTGACAAGTCCTCAGCAAATGCCAATAGGAATACTTATTTTTTTTTATATTTTATTTTAAAATGAAACTACATAGAGAATGAATATATTCTAGTATTCTCTAGCATCCCAATGGATTGTCTGTTGACCCTCTGGAACTCTCCAGAGGGTTTGTACCAATGCTTTATAAAATTTCTCATCATCCTGGCTATCCACAACATTCTGGGAGAGCTCACATCACTTTAATTACATCATTTGTATATAGTTTGTGTGCATATGTGTATGTGTGTATGTGTAATTGGGGCCAGTCTAGTCAATATCCCTTTGGACAGCAAAGAAGCACATGTTTGTCTATTCTGTCCTATTCCCAGCTCTGGCTTTGATGGAAAGTAGACCCACTTCTAAGTCTATGAGAGATAGATAGATAAATGTTTATGTAGAAATATATCATCTTGCTTAAAAATCTGGATTATTTTTGTTTTGTTTGCCATTAGGCTTTAGGAGAATGGAGCATATCACAAGGAAAATTCATAGGATTTATTTAGGAAACCAATTACCTGATTGTATTCAGTGTGGTCAATACAAAATTTAATCCATTGTCTGCTATAACTTTAGCCCTTCAACAGTGATTTTAATGTTCCTCTCATGTTTCCCAAGACACTATAATTCTATTTTTGTATTTTACATTCTTTATGAAGGGGTATATGTGATGGATACATACATATGTGTGTGTGTGATCGATATATACATGGTAGTCAATTTCGTGTCATCTGTACTGGGCCAAGGTTCCCAGATATATGGTTAAATATGATTATGGATAATAATATGTGAGGATGTTTTTGACAAGATTGACATCTAAATCAGTGAACTTGAATAAAGTAGATTGTCCTCCATAATGTGGACGAGCCTCATCCAGTCAGTTGAAGGTATGCATTTTATAAAAAGGGCTGACCTTTTTATAAGAGCAGGAGATAATTCTGTCATCTTATGGATTTGATATTTGAAGGGTAATATCAGCAGTGAATCTTCTCTATATCTCTAACCTATAGGTCTGACCACGTCATGCAAATTTTGGACTTAACAAACTCTATGATTGTGTGAACCAACTCCTTAAAATAATTTATTTTTGGAAAACAGTTTCTCTGCAGAACTCAAATCATATAGCATTTTTCTTTTAGATCTTATGATGTTATGATACTTTCAAGTATAGCTAGGTTTTTTAGTATAAACACACATATAATATTTATTAGAAAAGGAAGTAGACAAATTTATTTTTTTAAGGAAAGGAGCAGGCAGGAATGAAGGCAAGCGGGCGGGCAGGCAGGCAGGAAGAGAGAGGAGGAAGAAGCACTTTATTTTTTTATTTAGTTATGCATCTTGGTTGTTTCTCCTGGCCCTGAGTTTTGAACCTGGGTCCTTGGGCTGTTTGTGGCCTATGTCCAGTGGTCTTAACTGCTAGGCCATCAGGGCATGCCAACTAATTTATTTTCAAGACAAGTTTACAGTAAGGTAAAGAATACTTTATTTTTTAATTATTGTATTAGCTAAAGATTTTCCTCTGCTTTTTCAAAATTCACCAGTAACTTATGAAACTCTGATTTGGGGAAGCTTGCTCTGAATTCTGATTCCATTTACTGTCTTTATTACCTTAATTTAGTGACTTCTACTCTCTCCACTATCCTCATCAACATAATGGGCACTTTTATACCTACTCCATAGGACCATTATAAGTATGAAATGGATTAATTATAAAATGTTTTGAGCAGTTTCTGACACATAGGAGGTAGAGTACATGTAAGGTCTTTTCTTCTTGTCTGAATTTTGACTGAACTAATTTGATTCTTATCCTGGTGACATCTTTCTGCTACACGTATTACACTGATTCTTGAGAGGAAAAGCATCATAATCCCTTACTGTGTGTAGCAAAAGAATTGGGCAGAGACAAATGAAGAATAGTTTCTATGGAGATGGTACATGACATTGTGAATTTATATTAGAGAGGCAAGAAGGAACATGATTTGTGAGTCATATGAAAATAATTTTAAATGCAAATTTTTCAACTGCTTTAAAAGTAAGAGACAAAAACGAAAAGTCTAACAGGTTCTTATTTTCCCCATAGAGTTTCTAACCCATGAAGAGTTCCAGTGAGGGATTTGCATATTTTTATTATTCTTGATATTTGGCAGTCTGCTTCTTTGGTAAGTAAGAAGAGGAAGAACTTGGGAAGTCTTACTTTTTTCATAAATTTTTAATGAATTACTTTAGTGACTATGCATGAGCATGGAGAATATTTACCATATAAAATATTTTTATAATTATCATAATAGGCACAGGTGGGAGCAAAATGTTAGGGATTTATTAGAGAGTTGGAAGGAAAGGTTAATTCTACCATGAAGCTTTAAGAGGATTTTTGTGCATGTGTGTGCTTGTTGATTTGTTTTTTAAAACAGAGTTTGGCTAGTCCTCAGAGGGTTAGTAGGACTTTTTCTGGAACATCCCTAAAAATGTTATCAGGTATATATGTTAGTCTATTTTTATATAGAAAGATAAAGATTGATTTTTTTCTTTTAAAGAGGAGAAAGAAGCATTTTTGTTTCATTTTTTATTTAGTTGTTCATCTTGCTTATTCCCACTGGTTCTAGAATGCGAACCCAGGACCTTGGGCTGTATATGTCCTGCACCCACCTCCACCAGGGTGCACCGAGATTGATATTTTTGTCTAATTAGCTTCAATGCATACTTATTTCTTACCCTACAGAACAGAATTCTGTAGAATAGAAGGTTCTTAGAAAAGAGCCACCTGATAAAAAAAAATTCTGATCTATTTTTGTTGCACTTTTTCTCAGCAATGATAATTAAATTCACAGTCACTCATTAATTAATGGATTATTTAATTAAGCTGTGAACTTACATTGTTCTATTATTCCATGCGACTTAGCATTATATCCCCAGTTAGACTGAGAAAGAGACTGGATTTGAGGGCAGTGGTAGCAGTTGAAAACGTTAGCTGAAACAATATTTAAATCTATATTCTCTTGGGCTCAGGGTTAAAGAGAGAGGAAAAGCAATAAGTGTTTCTACTCTCTGCCTTACACTTGACAGATAACCTCTCTCATTATTCTTGGCATCTTTCTGAGGAAGATGTCATCACCTTCATTTCAGTGATGAAGAAAATGTGATGTTTAAAGAAGCTAGCCATCCTGACCTAAATCATTCTATGACTGCTAAGACATGTAAGAGTCAGGATGAAAACCAGATCTGTACTTATCTAAAGTCAGTTCTTTTTATTTTTAGAAATTAATAAAAATGTACTTACAGAATTAATCCCTGAACAACTATGAGGTAGGTATGCCAACTTCCATGCAGTCGAATGTCTGTGTATAACTTCTGCCCCTCCCAAAATTTATGTACTCCTAGCCTGATGCTGACCAATAGCCTTACTGATAACATAAACAATGAACACATTTTGTATGCTCTATGTATTATATTTTGTATCCCTAGAATAAAAAAAGCTAGAGAAAAGAGCATATTAAGAAAATCACACAAAAGAGAAAATACGTTTATGATACTGTACTGTATTTATTGATTCTGTAAGTTTATGCCATCTGTTTACAAAAAATCTGCTGATAAGTGAACCTGTGCATTCAATCTGTGTTGTTCCAGGGTAAAGTGTAAATCTTAGTGTATGCTAGTACACACACACACACACACACACACACACACACACACACACATCAAGAGAAAGATGAGTGAATGAAGACGTAAAAAGTAAATCTTTCATGTATTTATTTTTCACTCCTTCATTTACTCATCAGCGGTCTCCTGATTCAAAAAAACCCAAACTTGTTGCATTAGATCAACAAGGTTCTAAGTGAGAATATTAGAATCTAGAATGGAGAAAAGATAAAATCAATACTTGTTTCTTAGTCCCAAAGACCAAACTAAAGCAATTTTATAAATTTCCTTCTCAGAATCTTACGTCAGATTGAATCAAAGAACCCTCAAGACACCTAATCCACATATTATCTCTGCTCTGAAAGGCTGAGAAGAACTTACTGGTTTGTAACCCTGGAGCAAGAATGATTACTAGGGCAGATGGGCATCTGCCCTAGGCAGCTGAGCGAGCGTCTCTGTGGGTTTTCCCTGCTCTCGAAAGGACTCTACTAAGATTGTCAGCACTTTTCAGTAAGAATCTGGTCTCATGGGAAGGCTGCCAGCATCATTTCTTTTTGGATCTGTGGTGGAGACCGAGACCCGAGACAACCTGTTACTGGGAGCCACCCACACCCCAGGAAGGAGTGGTGTAGGCGGAGGTCAAGCACTGGTGAGGACCTGCAGTAGAAAGATGGTGTTTGGGAAAGTCCTTAGAGCATGTCTTGGCAAGGAGTAGGAAAATAGTTTAGACCAGGCCCAAAGTGCTTGAAATTGAACAGGAGTTGGTGATCAAGAGTCCAAGCTCCTGAACAGGATGTGTTCTCAGAAAAGGTAAATTGTGATATAATCAGTCACAGCAGTTGAGTTTGGCTAGGTCTCTGCTAGTCATCCTGGCCCGCCAGAAACATTCCTCTGCTGTTTTCCAGTCTGCTCTAGAATGTATTCTCTCACAGCGGGATGGATAATACCTACAGCGATGTTGACTCTTCCCTTCTCTTGCCCTACAGGCACTTGCTTTTCTTCCTTCTTTCCCTGCTTCCCTTCCCCTCATATTTTCCCTTTCTTATTCCTGTATTCCTTTTAACTGCTAACACCCATAAATACTGTAGGGCCTTCTTAATGTCTTCAGAACAGATTAATTGTCATTAGTTTGGGGATATAGGTCAAGTCTGCTGTAGTAAGGACCAAAATAGAATGTGGTTCACAGAATTTCGTATGGGCCAATAGAATGTATTTTGCTATATGAGAATTACATGAGGAGCTTTTTATAGCTGGCTCTGTGAGAAACAGAACTGAATTTGACCTTAATGTGAAACATGGGAACATAAGGATAGATTGTGTTTGCTATTCACTGTGCCAGGGACAACTGTCAGAAGTACTGATAAGGAATTACAAAGAATAAAGCATCAGAAAGAAGTCTGATGATGAACTATGAAAAACAGAGTGTTGGAGTCAGCTCAATGTAATTACTGATATAAATTGAATAACTGCTGATAGTTTACTAAAAGCAAGATGATGAATTGTTGCGTTCATTTCATATAAATGGAGCCAAAGAGCCATTATAGCTTGGTAGCTCCTTGCCGGCTACCTTCATGAATTTAGGTTTTTGTTTGGTTTGAGTGATTTTGCTCATTAATTATTAACTCATAAACTTAGCTAATTTATATTTACAAACTGGCTCATTCACTTGGGTTTTGATTTCTTTTTTACTCTTCCCTCCCAACAATGTTGAATATTTGAATATATATATATCTCTATCTATCTATCTATCTATCTATCTATCTATCTATCTATCTATCTATCTATATATGTCATTTTGTATGCTGGCTTGGAATCAGATGGACCTAGGCTCAAATTCCACATTCTGCAATTTACTAACAGGAACATGGGGTAAATTGTAATGTCTCTGAGTTTCAGCTTCCTCATCTGTAAAACTGGAATGATAATAGCTACCTACAGGGATTTTTCTAAAGATTAGAAGGACTCCTGTGTAAGGCTTCTGGGTTTTCTATCTAGTAGGTAGTCAGTAAATGAAAGAAATGCTGCTTATTACAAGTTACATAAATCAAGGCTTGTATTTTGAAATGGTAGGCAAATAAAATTTCCAAAGACTGTTTCCATGGAAATATACATAAAATATTAAGCAAGTTACAAAACCTGATATACAGAATGATTTAAAGAGTGCAAATGATTTGTCTTGACTGCATACTTTTCCTTGTTGGCAGAGCCAAACTCCTATGAGACAGGCTGGAAATGGCAGACATTACTTTGCTAAACTCTTACAGCTGGGGCACCAGTGCGAGATTCAGTTCTGGCCAGTAAAATATAAGAAGTCCGGGAAAGGATTTCCTCTCTAACAAAAAGTGACACGTGGGGAGAAATCCATTTTGAAGGACCAAATAGTGTCATACTTACATTTGGTGTCTGGAGCAGGGGTTACCATCTTACATCTATTAGTCTCCGAAGGGTGATTTTTATATTAATAGTGGCATCTCAGGTGCTCTGAGGTAGCAGATGGAAGAGAACATCCTTATTTAGAGTGCTTTACATTGGTACTTCCTATTTCATATTACATACACATATAGAACAGATCTAATGGTAGAGTTTTATAAGGAGGTTTCATTAAGAGCTAGTCTCTTAAGTCTAATCCAGAAGAGGCTAAGAATTTCAGGGTTCATATAGGTAACTAATGTTTTAGATCAATCAATGGGGAGATTATGAACTTCCTGAAGTATGTTAAGAAGAATTGTATCACCGACTATGGGGTGGATGAGAGGTAGACTTATTGCTGGGGGAAGTGGGAAGAATTTATGATCACTCTAAGTTGAGTTTTTATAAAAATCAGGATTAAACACATCCTAAATATGTAATAAATAATTGGTGACTCCTCTGGCTTGGTTGATGTAATTGGCAAATATTATAGCCTCACCCATGATTAGTGCCTTAGTCAGGATGGAACTTGCCATTAGATAAGTAATACTGTCAGTGATAAATCTAAGGAGATCAAGGGTAACTAGACACTAAAAATATAGACTAAACTTATATGAAGGGTCAATATATAGGTGAGGAGTAATTATAACCATAGGTGAGAACCTGATGTTTTGGTGTTCAGCTAATTTTATTGGCAACAAACCTTCCTTGAGTATTAGAAATGCTGGACAATGCATATAACCATCTGTCTGAAGACATTGGGGAAATATGAAGTCACCAAAGGCGCTAACGGGTCAAGATTACTGAGAGAAAGTGCCCTAGACACATTCCAGAATCTCCTCAAATCTTTAAGGACCTATCTGTTTCCCAGGTCCTCAAACTTCCCATGGACATGTGGTCACCACAAACTTCCCATGGACATGTGGTCACCACAGCTCCATCAATCAGCTCTCTAAGCTGCTCAGCTTTCCTCAAAGTGAATGCTGTTCTCTATCATGGACTCAGTTGTGCTTGATGTAGTAAAAACTGCTGCAGCTATTACACCAGGCCCCATCCTGCCCATCAAGAACCTGATTTTTCTCACCGATTCTGAGTTGAATGAAACATAAAAAAAAAAAAAAAAAAGGACTGGCATTGCTTCAACTGCATTCTTGGTTGAATTAAAATTAATCTTCCTCTTGTATAACTGGCAAACAAAAATAAATTATCTCTAAGATATTATCTAGTCTTAAAATATCTCTACAATTGATTTAATGTTTTGTCTAGTTGTCAATCAAAAATGATTAAGCATGTCAGAGATAAAACCACAGAACTGAAAAACAAGAGTGAAAAAGAGATTAAAGAAATATACTGACTGGGTGTGCCCTGGTGGCCTAAGGATAAGACCACCAGATGTAGTCCACATACATCCAAAGGACCCAGGTTTGAGACCCTGGGTCATGGGAAACAAACAAGATGAACAATTAAAAAAAAAAAAAAAAAAAAGAATGTTTCTTCTTCTCTCTTTCTATCTACTCACCTTCATTCCTGCTTGCACATTTCCGAGAGAGAGAGAGAAAGAGAGAGAGAAAAAAAGATGCTCACTGAAAATCCAAATATTGGATTTATTACATAAACTTTAAAATGTGTTTTGTGTCCTAGAAATTTGACAAAAAAATGGAAAATTTTAGCATAAAACTAGAAAATAGAAATAGTCTTCAAAAGGAATTCTAGAACCAAAAAGTCCCCCCAGCATGCCCTGGTAGAGCAGGGGCTAGGTCTGTCGCCTCCCAAGAACAAAAGCCACATACCCCTGGGTTTGAGTCCCAGGTCTGGTGGGGGTGTGAACAACTAAATTTAGGAAATAAAATAAAGTGCTTCCTCCTTCCCTCTCTTTTGGCCTGCCTGCTCACCTTCATTCTTGCCTGCACGTTTCCTTTTTTAAAAAACAAAAATCCCACACTTAAATAAAAAAATTAACACAAGGCGATTAGAAGTAATTAAAGGGACCACTAATAAGTTGGACCATAGCCAGGGAGAATATATTGAGTATAAAGCACAGAGAGAAAAGAGAATAAATGCAAAATACAAGGGGGTGGGGAGAAAAACATGAGAGAAATACGAACAATGGTGAAAATATTTAACACATATATAATTTAACTCTTACCAAAAAAATAAGAAACAGATGACACAAAGAGAAAATTTAAAGATCAAAATGGCAGAATTTTAGAAAACATCAAGCCAGAGATCAGGAAGCCATAGACCTATGCAAGTTACATATAAAGAAAATAATATGTAAAGGTGTCATAGTAAAATTGTTAAAAACCAAAGACAGAAAAAGATTAACAAAAGCTAGAGAAAGAAAGATGCATGATCTACAAAATAGCAGCAGTAATACAGACGCTTAAATTCTCAACAAAAGAAAGTAAGCTGCACACATGAAAATGACATTAATGTCAGAGTTCAAAGAAAATAACTGTACTAGAATTATATACCCACAGAAAATACCTTTCTAAAGTAAAAGATAAATAAGGATGTTTTCATATAAAAAACAAAATTATTTACAAGTATATTCATATTAAATATTTTAAATATTGTTATGTAAATATTAATTTATATTCTTTAAATGTAAAATCAAAATATCTAAATTGCTTATCTCAAGAGGATACAATTACAGACACAAATTAAACCTATTGAAACTAGAAGGAAAAAAATAGCAAGGATATAAACAGACATTAATAAAATATAATGCAAATTTATAATAGAGAATATCAATGAACTCAAAGGTTCTTCGAAAGGAATAATAGCCTTGATAAAGTCTTGGTAGGAGTAATCTAGAGAAGAGAAATAAATCATAGAAAAAAATCAACAATGAAAATGAAAATATCACTACAAATTCTATGAATATTAGAAACATTATACGAGGATTTTTTTTAAAAGAAAGGTGCAGGCACAAATCAAGGTGAGTAGGAAGGCAGGCAGGAAGAAAAAGGAAGAAGAAGCAATTATTTATTTTATTTACTTGTTCATCTTGCAATTCCAGTGAAAGCCCAAAAAAGTTTCATTTAAAAAATGACCAGCTAATTATAAAATGCGTATGACAATGAAAGTTGAGGAGCCCAGAGGGTGCACCCTGGTGGCCCATTGGTGTAGTGCACCCTGGGAGTAGTCCCACTTGCACTCAAGGTCTTGGGTTCAAGACCCCAGGCGATGCGGGGTGGGGGGAAACAACAAATGTGAACTACTAAATAAAAATGAATACAGTGTTCCTTCCATCTCTTTCTTCCTGCCTGCCTACTCACCTTCATTCCTTCATTTCTGCCTGCCTCTTTCCTTTAAAAAAATAACAGCCAAGGTTGCCTTAAAGAAAAGGAAGAATTGGAACACTTACAGACAACTGACTACGCAAACAGAATTAGGGAATCCAAACAGATTAATGTCTACATGGGGACTGGATTAATGAGAAAAAAGAAAGTAAAGAAAAGAAGGAACAATTTTTTTTCATAAATGTGCTAAATTGATGGAATATTCATGCATAGAAAAAAAAGAGAATCCTAATCACCTTTCATTATCACATTTAAAAAATTCAGTTCCAGGTACATTTAGACCAAATACAAAAGTTTATGAGTAAACCTTCTAACCTCTAAAAGAAAGTAGAATATTTTCATAATCATTGGGGTAAGGAATGATTTCTTTAGTATGATGAAAGTACTAACCGTAAAGAATAGGAATGATAAATTGGGCTACATTAGACTTTAAAACTTCTTTTCATTAGAAAACTCCATTGATGTACTCTGGTGACTCAGGGTTAAGCCTGTACTTGAAGAGCCATCTATACACGGTTCAAGGACCTTATAAGGAACAACCAAATGATTTCCCTCCTCTGGTTTCCTTCCTGCCTGTTGCTTGCCTGTCTTCATTCTTCGTTAAAAAAAAAAAAAAAAAAGAATAGGCAAGGGTCAGGAAATATTCTGTGTAAAGAATAACTTTAAAAGAAAACACCACCACTATGACCACCAAATAAAAATGCTCAAAAAAATCTTTTAAATAAACATGACAAAAGATAGCTAAATGATAACAAGTTTGTGAAAAGTTACTCAATCTCATCAGGGAAATACAAATTAAACCATAATGATCTCTCTCCAAAAGACTGGCTAAATTAGAAAAGAAAAAGTTGTCAACATCAAGTGCAGAGAGACAGAGACACTGGAACCTTCCTACTGCTTGTGAGAGAGAAGCATGGCACAGTCACTTGGGAAAAGAGTTTTGCAGCATATACAGAATACACAAACGCTGTTTATATACAGAGCACGAGATGCAGCAACTTGGCTCTTAGGCATACTCTGGACAACAGAAAAGCACACACACGAGTACAAATTGTCACAGCACTATTCATAAAGACCCCTCTCAGGAAACAAAACACATGCTCACCAACATAGGAATGGATAAATGTAATATTGTGTATTCAAACAATGGAAAATATTCTTGTACAATAAGAACAAACTTCTGTTCAATTCAAAATATGAATGAATCTTTACCAACATAAGCAGCCAGATACAAAATAATATCATACAAAATAATGTCTATGGTACCATTCAATATGTATAGAGTTTCAAATCAGACAAAGCTAAGCAATGTTATTATCACCAAGTATAAAGTTTCAGTTAAGTAAGATAAATAAGCTCTACACATTTGCTTTACGACATTGTCCCTTTGGTCGAAAAGAATGTATACTTAAAATGTGAGAGATACATCTCATGTTTGGTGTTCTGTAAAAAAAAAAAAAAAAAAAAAACTTAAATGGCGGTGTTATGGGTCAGGAAGGTTGTTACATTCTGAGAGCAGGTAGAGGCGGTAATAAATGGGAGGAGATAGAAGGAGCGGTTCCCTGACAGCTGATCTCATGGTGATTGTTATGGTGTGCTCCTGCTGCGATCATTTGTCAAGCTCTTTGCATATGATGTATTTTTCTGTAGGTTATACATTAATAAACTTTATTTTAAATTAAAAGGGATCAAAAGAGGTCAGTTGTTTTTATGATGGAAAATAAAATAATCATTTATTGAAGACCTGGTGCCTTTAAGTATGTATTCATTTTCTTCTTCACCATAATCAGATGGAAGGTATTCTCAATATTTCTGTGCTATAGATGAAAATACCAAATCAAGCAACTTGTCCAAAGTCTCGGTTTGTTTTTCTGTCTTCAAAGCTTTTTGTTTTCTGTACTATGTTTACTTTATCTCTTATAGTTTACTTCAGAGTTCATAAATGACCTTGGCAGGCAGTATCTCATTTAAATATTCTGGATGGTTGAATGTACTCCAAAGAAGGGAAATCCATTTTATATAAATCTTTCCAGATAATCCCTTGAGAAGGTAACTTCTAAGGTACAAAGACATTAATAGAACTTCTCAATGATGAGTCTCGGACTCCTGAGAACATTGCATGTGAGTGGAATGTAGCTGAAAAGGGGAAAAAAAATCCAAATTTTATTTGGCAGAGAAATCTAATTTTATTCATGGAGTGGGTAGATGAGGCCCTTTTTCCTGTATCTTACAAGGAATCCTGTGGTTTATTAGAATTTTGAGATCATAGACCTCTGACCTTAATTATCGTTGTCACTCAAAGTGTGCATTGTCCAAATGCAAACGGTATTCCACACCAAGCTTCAGAGTCAGAAACCTCTCTGCTGAACAAACACGCAGGCATCCCTGTATGGGACCTGGGCAGCCCGCCCCCACTTAGCCTTTCCAAAACGCCAACCGTCTCTTTAAGTCCAGGTCCCTCCACTTCACTCAGCGCTTAGAATTCTGATCTTTCCAGGTAACTCGATTCCTAGTCTCCATTCCAGGATTTTGAAAACGCCTTTAACTTCTTTCCTGGCAAAAGTGAAGCTCCGGCTCTCCTTATCCTAAATCTTGCTAACCCTCTTTAGAACAGGAAAAGAACTGCATCCACATCTCAGAGGAAAGCACACAGAGATGCAGCCACGTGCCCGTGCATGTCCGTGGACCAGCACATTCAGGGTTACAGGAACGCGGTCAGAAGAACGTGCAGGATTTATAACCAAAACACTTTGGGCAGCACTTTGGAACATCTCAGAAGTAACTGGGACATAGGCTAAGCAGGAGTTTAAGTATATGAGTAGGTACGGAAATTTCCAGCAAAGGGGTTAGGTGAAGCTCCTGCCAAGGCAGTAGAAACTTAACTTTATTCTAGAGTCACAGGCTGCGTGTCTGGGTTATTTCTTCAAGGAACAAGACCATCCTTAGGGAACTCCTAAAAGATGTGATTGGGAGCAAAGCAGAGCTTTGGGGATGGCACTTTGGTGGCCAGGGCATAGTGCTAGAGGAAGGTCCATGGTGGGGGCGCTAGCGATGCAGATCAACTCCAGGGATGTGCAAGGGCACATGAGCAGGAAGATGTTGGGGGGGGTGCTCTCGGAACTGCGTGGTTTGAGAGGCGGTACAAAGAAGGTCCCAGAAAAACGTTAGGACCACTGTAATGATTCTTTAGGAGTAATTCCTACCTTTGATTGTCTTTTGTTTCTTTTGGGTGGTGTAGTCTGAAGAGCATGACGTGTGTATATGTGGGCCAGTACTAATAGGCTAGGATTAATAATTATAGTCATTGAAACAAGGAGTGATTCTTGCCAACATTCCAGGTGCTGTGCCAAGTGCTCTATATTCACCCTATCAGTCACCACCCTGAAAGTAAATGCCATTAGCTTCATTTTTGGTGAGGTAACTGGAGCAAGTGAGTTTCAGAATAATTAATAAAGAGCAGAGCTGGGATTTTAAATCAATTCTAAATTTAAAGTGCTTACCATTATTCCACAGTTATTCTTAAGAATCGAGTCAATGTATACGATGCTGTTTCTTTCTTCTTACCAAAGCAGAATGCACCAGAGACTGTGAACCCTGGAACTGATGTTAAATCTCTTGGAGGTAAACTTGCTAGGGCCAGTTGACCGGGAATATGAACCTATGAGAGCTGGGAAATACAAAGGTAATTTATCCAAACCATGCATTTGGAGTTAAGAAAATTCTGAACAGATTTCTTAGGTCAGTTTGGATGTTAGGTAGAATTACGTTTATTGCGTGAGTATAGTAGCAATAATTTTTCAAGAGTTCTTAAATAAGTTTGACTCTGTTCCAGGCAGTTAGGCCTATTATCTCTTTCCATATCTTTCCAAAAACAGCCCCCCACCAAAAAAAACTATTGAGTTTTGCACTTTAAATGAGTTTTATGATACATTACATAGCTAAACTGTCAAACATAAAAGTGTACTTTGATCTTGATTAGTTTATTTCTCCACATAGAATCTTCAGGTATATATATATATATATATATATATATATATACACACACACACATACATACACACACATGCATACATACAAACATATACATATATATATACATCTGTTCATATACACACACATATAAACACACAATTGACTTTATCTAGTTAGAATTACTTTCTGTTTGTCTGTACTTAAGGGAGTTTTGTATTCACTTTCTCCAGTCCTGCATTCAAATGGTTGTCATTCCTACTAGCGCTTGTCATTGTTCAGTCGGTCATTGTGTAACTGCTGCACAATTGAATTATTTCCCATACTTTCATGTGGCAGATGCCACTGTCTTACAAAGGTATGTGTACACATAGCTGTTATTCCTCAAGAAAAATTCTCAGTCATTTAATTTGTAGGTCAAAAACAATGACTCTTTTAGGGTTCTTGTTATATGTTGTTAGATACAGTGCATCAGCTTAAAGCCACTCAAAACTTGGAGTTCACATATGTCTGGCTGGTTTTTCCAGCCTCTTACTTGATCTGATATATTTGAGAGACTAATATCATAATGCACTCTATAAAGCTCAACTAGTATTCTTTATTTATCCTCTATGTGCTAAGAAGATACCTGCAAGTTAATATCTTAAAGATAAAGTTTTGTTAATTCTGAGTTAAAATAAAACACAGTTTTAACTTCCTTAGAATTTACAAAGTAATAAAAGTCATAAACTGCTTTCCTTATTTTTCCCTTTCTGTGTAAAGTACAACTCTCTCTCTCCTTCTTTGTTTATAGACTCTCCAAACAATTAAAACAATACTGAAGACATTGAAAGTATACTTATTGTAGTCCCTACAAAGAGTGTAGAATATTAGTGCAAATGCCAATCTATGTTTGCTTGTTATTTAGCTGTCGCCTTAATTCAATGTATTTAAATAAGAATCCATTAAAAAAAAAAAAAAAAAGTCATGTGACCTGGTGGACTAGCAGTTTGGTCCACTGCCTCCTGTGGAGAGCACAGTCCACATACATCTCAAGGACCAGGGTTGGTGTCCTGGAGCCAGGGGGATCAACGAAAATGAAGATGAATAAAATGTTTCTTCCTCCTCTCTTCCTGTCTGACTGCCTACTTGCCTTCATTCCTAGCTTCCCCTCTCCCCCCTCCAAAAAAGAGAGTAAATCTGGGGATTAATGTAACTTTTGCTTTAGATACTGAGGAACTGAATCAGTACTCCAGAGTAAATTACAGCGATCATCATGAGAAACTGGGAGGCTAAAACATGATTTTATTCTTATCTTGAATTTTTAATAGTACACATTAGGTGCTTAATAGGTGCTCATTAAATGAAAAAAATTTCAATTTTAAGCAAATTCACATGAATGCTGTTAGTAGAAAGAAATTAAAATGTGCATTACTATCTACAGTTAGACTAAGCATCTGTCCTCATTCAACCATCTATTCCTCGTTAAGATGCTACTAGCTTCTTTTAAATTCACAATAGATCTTAGAGACTCAGCTGCTTATCAATGTTTACATATGATAAAGACGAAACTTCAGAAACAGATGATTTACATATGGTGTAACAGTGAACAGCACTATTATTTTCAAACTCTGTGTTCCAAGCTCCAAATGTCAGATTCATATCACACAAGCTTTTTCCAAAACTTTACCTCAGGAAACACTGATCCAAGAGTCTATGTTATTAGCTCTATTTCCCTTTTAGAGTGTCACATCAGCAGATAAAATTTGCCAAGGCATAAAGAACTATTTTAGGTTACCTTGGAGTAGAAAAATGAACATATTAAAACATTTAAAACAAATTTTCCTTGTAAAAGAAATAGCAGTTTTCTTCATTCATCAGCTTATAAATGATTTTAGGATTACCAAGTCAAAACAAACAGGTCTTCATAAACAATCATTTTACTAGAAGGAAATAAGTTGATTAGCTGGTTCCTTATTTGACTCTCAGGCCCTGCGCAGTATGTTAAAACAAACTGTGCTCTTGCATATAACTCTGAAAAGTTTTTTTGGGATCCTCAGAGGGTATTTTTTATTCACAAGGGGATCATCTGCTATGCATATCACTGCAGAGAAGTGCTTCAGTGTTTGTCAGGTGGATTTAAGGTGGAGCTGGCTGGAGCACAGGCGTGAAAGAATTCACAAATAAGCAAGCAATAGAAAGTTGGTGAACAAACAAGAGAAAGATTTATTCACTCTCCAAGGGAGGAGAAGGATTAGATTCCAAAATGAGTTGACATTTGATGGGTAGGAATTATAATGGGTTTATATAATAAAATGAAATACCTGGTATTAAATTTAATGAAGGATGTGAAAGACCTCGATCGTAAAAACTACAAAACTTTCACAGAAGAAATTAAAAAAGATACAAAAAGATGGAAAAATATTTCATGCTTATGGATTTTAAGAATTAACTCATTAAAAAGACCATTCTACCCAAAGGAATACATATATTTCATATACTTTCCATCAAAGTTCCAGGGAGATTTTCAAGAAATTAAGCAAACAATACTGACGTTTTTATGGAACCACAAAATGTCTCAAATAGCCAAAGCTATCCCAAGGGGGGTGTGGGGGAACAGCAGATGAATCACATGTCCTGACATCCAACTATACTATAAAGCTATTATCATCAAAACAGTATGATACTCAAACAAATACAGACACACAGATAAGTAGAATAAAATCAAGAGCCCAGCAACAAAGTCACACCTATATGTACAGTTAATCTTCAACAAAAGGACTAAGAGAACACAATGGAAGAAGGAAAATCTATTCAACAAATGGTATTGGGAAAACTGAACAGACACCTGCATAAAACAGAAACTAGATTATTTATTATTGCCTTACACAGCAACAGTTAACTCAAAATTAATCAAAGACTCAAAACCATAAAATACTTAGAGGACAATATGGGGAAAGGTGCTTTACAATGTCAACCTCAAAGATATCTTTGGGGAAGGAACAGTCATGGCAAAAAAATCATAAAGTAAAACCAAACAATTGGGACTTCATTAAACTGAAAGTCTTCTGTACAGCAAAAGAAGACATTACTGAAACAAAAAGTCCAGGGAATTGGTGAAGACATTCACACAACACATCAGATAAGAGCTTAATGTCTAAAACATAAAGAGCTCACACAACTCACCAACCAAAAAAAAAAAAAAAAAAAAAACCAAAACCCAAATGATTCACTCAAAACATGGACACAAGAGTTGTATAGATACCTATCTCAAGAAGATACACAGATGGCCTATGGACACCTCAGAAAATGTTCTCCTCTCAACATTAGAAAAATGCACATAAATATTACCATGAGATATCACCTCACACCAGTGAGAATGGCCTATGTCAAAAATAGTGGAAAGAATAGGTATTGGAAGGGGGCGTTGAAAAAAAGGAACCCTCCTAGATTGTTCATTGGGATGTAAATTAATGCAGTCTCTCTGGAAAAATACTATAGAGATTCCTCAAAAACAAGAAAAGATGGATCTGCCATCAGTTCCTGCAATCCCACTCCTAGGCATATATCTAGTGAATAAAAAGTCTCTAATCAGATCTAAATATCTGCACCCCTGTGTTCACAGCCACACAAATCACAATAGCCAAGACAGGGAAACAAACTTAAATGCCCTTCAACAGATGACTGGGTACAGAAACTGTGGTATATATACACAGTGGAATTCTATGCAGCTATTAAAAACAAAATTGTACCTTTTGCAACTATCTGGAGGACACTGGAGGAAATCATGTTAAATTTAACATTATGAGAAATAGGTTAGAAAGAAAAAGAGAAATACAGTATGATTTCACTCATTTGTGGAATATAGTGAAATGAAACAGACAAACGTCATCACAATTCACAGGGCACAAAACTCGCTGCTGGGGATAGGATGGGTGGGGAGGAAGGAAAGAGGTGGTGGTAAAGAGCACTCGAACTCACAGACTGAGATGCAGTTTCAGTATTCTAGAATGAATATAGATTGCAAATAAAAGAAAATTTGTTTCTCAAAAAAATATTTTAAAGAGAGAGGAAGAACATTTTTTTAAAAGGAAAGCTACAGGAAGCAATGAATGCAAGGGGCAAGCAGGCTGAAGGAAGAAAGATTTTATTTTATTTTTATGCCCCCACTCCCACACTAACCAAGACCTGGGATACGAACCTGGGTCCTTGGAATGTTTGGGAACTGTACATCTTGGAAGGTGATTTTCCTTCTAATCAATGCTCCACCAGAAGGACCAGTTTGAAGGAGGAGGAGGGAGGGCGGGAGGGAGGGAGGGAGGCAGGGAGGGAACAAAGGAAGAAGAGAAGGAAGCATTTTTATTTATGTGGGATTTTTTGGTTATTCTTCTAACCCTGGGTTGAGAAGCAGGTCGCTGTGCTTTTGCACTGTTCACACTGTCCCCAGCCACTGGCTTAACATCTGAACCATGAGGGGATGCCCTTACATCAACACTTACTCTAGAAAGGAAATAAAATCCATTTGCTGGGTACTTAATTGGTTCTCAGCTATTTGGTTGCACATCTTCTTGGTGTTTTAAAACAAAGCATAAACAAACATCTTTACAAGATTCTCAGCCCAACTAAGCACCTCAAACAGGAGTTGACTTACTGAGTTTCAGTAGAAGAGAAGAGGAAAGGGCATTAATCTACGAAAACCTGGTGGGGCACACAGTCTGGTCACTGCCATGCGGGGAACCATCCCTGCACCCTGCCTGGTAGGGAACAGTCAGCTTCTGTTTCCTGCTGTGCCTGCTTGCCTGTCTTTATAGTTATTCTTTTCTCTTAAAGAGAGAAAGGAATGCAGAAAGGAAGATGGAAAGGGAGAGGACAAAGAAACATTATTATTTGTTTTATTCCCACCCCCCCACCCCCAGCCTCCGGGCTCCAGGTCTCAAACTCACATCCTTGGGCTTTACATGATACACAGCTATCTCAGGTGCCGGAGCCATAAGGGCAGCCTATTAGTCCTCTCTTTCATCCTTCAGGAAATTCTTCCGCACTTCTTTTTCCAAGGAATACTTGTACCTGGAATATGAAAGCTTTTTTTTTTTTTTAATTTACTATTTATTGAGGTAACTTTGCTTTACAAAGTAATCTAAAACCGTAGGTGCAAGATCACAGTCCTCAAATACTGCCAACACACCACACCCAGGAATCTTAAACCTTATCTCTCACTGTAAGTGACAGATCACGTGGGTTGTCAGTGTCAGGCAGCTGCAGCTGGGTCTCAGGTTAGTCTTTACAAAGGTCACTATGCACAGAGCTTGGGACCAGCTACTGGGGGAAAGGCTGTTAGCCTCTTAAACACAAGACAGATTACCTTGAAGAAAAACAATCCCCATTCATAACAACTAGTAAATGAGTTATTATTTGTGAAATGCTTTGAAGAGTACCTGCTACATCATAAATTTGTAAAAGTAAAACAAATCAATTTAGAGGATTTAAGCAGAGCAGTTAGTGTCTTAGATTGCAAAGATGCTTTATGGATGCTAAAGTGAGTTGACCAGAGTCCCCCTCAGCGCCATCCCAATCCATGTCCACCCAGAACCTCAAAATGTGATCTTCTTTGGAAGCTTCTCGATTCTTACCCTAATACTATTCACAAAGACTCTTTCTTAAGACTCCAGATGAAACATACTGGATTGGGATGTGCTCTACATCCAATAGAAATCATGAGATGAAAGAGGAGATACACAGAGGGAAGGCAATGTGAAGACAAAGGTAGAGATTTACCAAGATGCTTCACCAAGTCAAAGAATTGCAAGAATTTCTAGCGATCACCAGAATCTAGGCAAGAAGCATGAAATGGTATCTCCTTCAGAGCTTTGGGAAGGAACCAAGCCTGGCAACAGCTTGATTTTGTACATTTGGGCTACAGGACCGAGAGAGAATAAATTTCTGCTGTCTTAGGTCACCTGCTTTGTGGTAATGTGTTATGGGGACCCTAGAAAACGAATTCCATCTTGCAAATTTTTAATTTTGGGTCATGAAGAATATAAACAACTTTTGTTTATCGACTAAACAATGTAGACTAAAACTGTGTAGACTGAAACAATGTGTCTGTCTAGAGATATTCTTGAGACTGTGGTCCAGAGTTGTATGGGCCAAGGTTACCAATGTAGTGAACACATATTCTACTCTAAAAGTTAGAGGCATTTTGGTTTTTCTGTGAACCCATGCACATCCCTGAAAACCACCTTCCATGAACCCTGTCAACCATATTTAAAATGTGTGAACTTATGTAATCACAGCTGTTTGTCTACAGGGGTATGGAACGCCTGTCTTCCTAGGCAAGCTGAAATATCTCTCATAGTACTTTGAAAGTGGGATTCAAAATCAGTGGTCAGCTTTTGCTAGTTAATGAATGACATATCAAGTTGAGAGAACTCAGTTCACCATGAGCTAATGAGGTAGAGAAACTGCAAAGAGAAAAAGAAGCAGACACAGAGACAGGACAGAAGACAATAGCCTTAGAGAACAAGGACACACGTGATTATATGTGGTTGTTTTTAATTCAAACCACTGAGGATTCTCCTGGATTCATTTCCACTGAGAGGGACCTGGTAAGGAGCTGGAAACACCAGAGTCGTGGGTGAATTACTTGCCCTCTCAATTTCCTCATTGTAGCCAGGACTAGTAACTGCACCGTCATCAAGCAGTTGTTCCTTGAAATAAATGCAAAAAGCACTTAGGATGAATTCAGGTAAATAAAGTTCATTTGTCTGAAGCACTTAGAATTGCATTATCGCCTGCACTTGAGAAGTATTGCTTGTTGTTATTATTACCCTATGACTTGTAAAATGTGTCATGCTTCTACCATCATGTTATGCTTATTAGTAAGTAGCATATTTGATGCTTTTCCATATATATGTTTATACTTTGAGCTTTGTAGCAGGTCCAACTCACTATAACAGAGTAAACATCAGTCACAGCACAATACCCTTCCTGACAATACTTTAAGTCAACAAGAACCCCAAAACCTAAAGTAAATAGTACAAAGCTGTTTTGTCTCTGGGTATATTTAATGTGGGTGTGTTTGTCCTACCCAGTGATTCTCTAAATGCGTAATTGGCATAGTCTTATTTCATTACATCAATGCACAAGGCAAGTCATAGTGCCTACTCTAGACAGAAATAATGTGTAAGGAAAAGAAAAAAATGAGAATTTAAAAGCTTACGGGGGGACACTGGTCAGCATTGAAAAAGATACAAATGACTCTAAGAAGCATCGTATTCAGTGAAAGAGGACAGACTCCCAAACCCACAGATTCTTTATGAATCTTTATGTATGATGTTGTGATAAATCCAAAGTAATAGGGACAGAAATAAACAAACAAAAAAATTCAGTAAGAATGAATGACCAGAAATGTGAAATTTACAGGAAAACAAAGACATAAAAGAGGTTTTTATGAAATCAGATCAATGGACATGTCTGTCAACTTGCCTTAAGAATTTATAAACTTCTGGCAGCGCCCTGGTGGAGTAGTGGTTGGGCAGCCCACATACATCTCAAAGTCCCAGGTCATGTCCTAGTTTCCTGTTCCAGGACCTGCGGGAACAATCAAGATGAACTACTAAATAAATAAATGCTTCTTCTCTTCTCTCTCTCTCAAAAAAAAAAAATTTTTTTGTGGGTACACTGGTGGCTCAGGTTTAAAGTCTGTGCCTAGGGAGCAGTCTACATCCAGCCCAAGGATGTGGGTTTGTGGCTAGAGATGGGAGAAACAACTCAATTAAACAACCAAATAAATACAATGTTTCTTCATCCTCTCTTCCTTCTTGCCTGCTGCCTATCTGCCTTCATGGCTGTCTGCCTGCTTTTCTCTAAAGAAAAAACAAGAAGAAAAAGCAAAAGCTTATTACCCTGGAAAGAAAGTAACAGCTTGAGTTTGTTAAGAGGAAGGCAGAATTCCTATTAGAGTCAGTTATCTATTTCTTGAGGAAAATATGTGAGCACCTTTTGACTCTCTGGGTCAGGTTGGGCCAGAGGGAAGAGTTCAGTGATTTACATGTTAAAGAAACAATAATTTTTAGTTTCCTCTTAAGTAGCTGATGGAGAGCCCATCACTGAGGTGCTGGAGAAACCCTGAAAGAACGGACCTAGCAAACATCCTGGTGGACCCTGAAGAGAAACTGCTGGAAGTGGCAAGATGACTGGGAGACTTGTGTGCAGCGAGAGAGCTACTATCTGATTTAAAGTGTTGTCTTTTCTGTACTTCATTGTTATTCCCATTCATTACCCGCAAATCTTCACTAAAATCTCTTAGGCACTGGTATTTCAAATCATAATGGAGCTGGTTGAGCCAAACAATCATGGCAGCTGCACAGGTTACACAGAAAACCATCCTGACACAGATGTTATGGGAGAGTCTTTCAATTTGGTGTCAATGCTGGAGATAGCAGGGACATCTGTGTTTTGTCTATTTTTAGGTCTTTTTTTGAAACCTGTTTATCCTTTAGAAAACCCACACACAATAAAGGAACACTTTTAAATTCCGGTAACCCATTTATTGATGTGCTTTACTGAAGGGGGAAAGAAATCAGACATCCTTGAGTCCAGGGGTAACTGTAGCAACATAGAGAGGACTGATGACTACTCTCCAAGCTCTGACATCTCTGTAAGAGCGATGGGATGAGCATTATTCTAATGATTATTGCAAGGAGCTCTGTGAAGGAAAGCTACAGACCAGGGCAAAAATGTAAGGTGCCAATATCAGCATCAGGAGGTTAGAGCAAATTGGCCTTGCTCTGTCCTGAACCAGATATTAGGGAACTAAATTTGCTCTTTAAAAGTCATCATTCTTTTTAAGTTATTATTGAAAAGTCTACAGAAAATATAAATACTACCGATGCTCTGATCATAGTTTCAACAATAACCAATCCAGTTTCATCTTTACCCCCTATTCTTATTACCCTTTTTAAAATTTTATCATTTCATTTAAAAGTATTTTAGTGAACAGTTCTTATGTAACCATAATATAATGATCATACCTAAAAATAATTGAGAATAATTCCTGAACACCATCGAATAGTCCATTTCAGTGTCCAATTTCACTGGTTATCTCAAGTTTATTATTTTTTAATTGTGTGTGGGGGGGGTAGTCTTTATTTCAAATACCATTAGGCTATTTCTCAGCAGAAGAATAAAGAGCATCCCCTGAAAAAACTTAGGTGCTATTTATAGATCTTGACACAACAGAGGACATTTTAGCTGAGACCTAACTGCTGACCAGAGAATGGTGTTTGGAGTGGACTCGATGAAGAAAAGGAAATTCTGAATTTGATTCTAAATCTGAATCAAACTTCAGTTGCCATCAAGCCAGTCTTGTGATGGTCCCTGATTGGAAGCTGTTTCTGGAAGGTTCTAGCACGGCATCAGGATTGCATGTGTCTGTTTGGTTACCTGCCTGCTGCAGTACCATTAGGTCAACATCACCCAAATTCGTGGTCAGCCAAACTTCCGCAGCAAAAAATCTCAAACTGAGGATCAAGTGCCTACAGAAATCTTTCCTATCATTCCCATCGGTAGTGAAGCAGTACAGGCCCCAGAGTCAATCTCCCAGATTGTCTGGAATTTCAGAAGTTCCTTTGTAGAGCCTGCAGCTTCCACCAAGCCCTCTGGAAGCCATAGTCACATCTTCGGATCCCTATGTTTTAATTTTTTAAATGTGTTTCATCAAGATCAAGCAAAAACCATACTCCTCCTCTCTCCACTTTTCTCCAAGTAGTTTATTTGTTAAAGAACTTGGAAAACCACCAAGATAAACAACTAAATAAAATAAATACGTACGTTTTTTTAAAAAGGCACACCCTGGTGACCTAGCAGGTAAGTTTGCAGTCCATATACATCCCAAGGAACTGGGTGGGCTCAAGACCCAGGGCTGGTGGGGAACAACCAAGATGTTATAAAATAAAGTGCTTCTCCCTCTTCTCTCTTCTTGCCTGCCTGCCTGCCTACTCACCTTCATTCCTGCTGCCTGTGCCTTTCCTAAAAAAAAAGAAAAAGAACTTGGGACATTTGTCTTGTAGTTCCCCATACTCAGGATTTTATTAATATCATTGCATTTGTGCTGTTCAGCATATTCTCTCTCCTGAATTTCCTGTTGGTGTGGTAGTTATGATGAGGGTACCTGGCACTGAGGAATGCAGAGTTTGTCCTGGGAAGAATTCTTGTCCCAATATCACGTGGCAAATTTATTAGAAAACAACTAAACAGAAGTGACGCCTGCAGCTTGGGGTTACAGGAGCAAGAGAGAGAGTTGTTAAAATGGTATCTCTTATATATTAGGGGAAAGGGACCTCCCTTTGGGAGAGTTCAAGGGTAGGTGGTAATTAGGGGGTGTGTCCCCAGTTCAGGTTGAAGGATTCCAGGTTTTCAAGCCAGTCCCTTGGCTCCTATCCCTCATCGGTTAAAGTTTGAAGCTTGATATGATGATGTGGTTTCACCATTTTTTTTCTCTTCAAAATTACTTCATAATTAGTGGTCTGCAATTTCATTGGGAAGCATGACTGGTTTGGTTTTTTTTTCTGTTAATAGCAGCCATTGATAATCATTGCCTAATTATTATTATTATTTACAATTAAAAATTTTTAATACATTTTTATGATATTAAGATTGTTTTGCCACACTAAGTTTTAGACAAGAGTGCTCACTCTTTCTTTTTTAATTTGATTTTTGTGTCATCCTATGTCTCAAAGTTCAAGAGTTTGGTTTTGTTATTTTTTTTTTATTGAACTAATTTTGATTTACAAAACAACATAAGTTTTTGATGTGCATGTTCATGCTTCATAAAATATGTGATAAAACATACTATGTCTACCACCAAATCATAATAGTCCTCTACCACTGTGACCTACTGCCCTTTACTCCCAGTCTTTACCCGCCTTTCCCTCTGATCACCTCCAACATTTTATATTTACAGCATCTACATTAAGTCCATCCTCAGAGGTGCTGAAAAATATACTTATGTGATTGAGCTGATTCATTATAACTGGAGAGATTCCCATTCCCACAATTTTGTTTTCTACTATTTAAGAAGATACCGCTGCAGTATTCAAAAATAAATTTCCTACTAGTAAAATTCCATGGCTTGGATTAAACAGAGGTACAGAGAGATTATTTGCAAAAGCATAGTTGTCCTTGTGTCTTTCAAGATTAAGTACACAATGAAAATGGTGATAAGAGCTTCTGTGAGCACCAGCAAACTTCCACGCGGTGATTCAGTAGTCACATCTCTAATACCAACAGGCAAGATACTCAAAGGTCTTCAATGACTGTACGTTATCCTTCTAATAGATTTTATTTGTGGTATTCCTCTTAGTAAGGCTCATTCTGCCCCCGCAGAGGATCAGGCATAAAGTCAGCTCATTGTTGAAGTCTTGGTGTGACAAAGTACAGACAAGGACAAGGAAGAAGCAATTCATCAAGAGCGTGGAGTTTATTCCAGGACAAACCTGCAGAGGCGGGTCTCCAGAAAGACTGGAGCCCCGCCTGCTTGCAGGCTGAGGGTTTCAGTCCTCTCTGGGAGGGGTGTGTTTTAGAGAGTTTCAGGAAGTTCATGCAGGTGCAGGGCGTGTTCGTCATTTGTGGTGACTCTCTTGTTCCTTTGATCGCTGTTCCCTGGAGAGGGACTTCTGACTTATCTTTGTCTCGCTGGCAGGTACTTTCCACCAACTGAGCTCTGCCAGGCAGAGATGTTTTTCTGCAACCTAACATTGTGTTCTGTGACTTAGCATTGTTTTTCTGAGACCTAACTATTTTCTAATACTTTAATTTGTATTTAACTTTTTTTGTTTCTGGACTTTATTGAGTTTTTGCTTCTCTTTCACAAAGTCATCTACATGACATATATTTTCCCAAAATTTATACGATAACCAACTTTCTTTTTTCTCCCTAGAATCTTCCAGAAACCCCTCTTCTCATTCTCTAATCTGAGAAACTGGTTTCTGCTGCCCTTTCTGGTCTTTCTGGGAAAGTCTCCCCCCTCCCCTTGTCTTGTGTGGTGTCTTCCTTTTATTGAAGAACATCTTCCAGGAGATTTCTGAGAAAGAGGAGCTTGGAATTACTTATTTGGCTGACAGAATTTTAGGTTGAGAATGATTTCCCTTAGGATTTTGCAGGCATGACTCCACAGTATTCTAGTTCCCAGGGTTTGGGTTTTGGTTTTTTAAGAGTGAGGAGAAATAAGCAATTTTAATTTATTTCATTTCGTTGTTCATCTTGATTGCTTCCCCTGGAGCTAGGAAGTGAACCTGGGCCCTTGGGATGTATTGAACTTGTACCCAATCAGTCCTCCACCTGGGCACACCAGGGTGGTTAAAGATTTTGTTCTTTTGAATCAAAATTCCATTTCGATTCCCATTCAATTGTGTGTGATCTGCTTTTTCCCTCTCATTCAGAGGCTTTCTTTTATCACTGGTGTTGCAAAATTTTATAATGATGTGTTTCAGGGTGGGCCTTCCCCAATAACAATGGTGAAGACTTTCAGCCTGATACTTTTATGTAGGTCAGAGTCTGGCCATAGCATAGCAGGGTTTCCTGCTCAGGGGCTCACAAGATGAGATCAAGGTACTGGTTGGACTTGGGTTCTCATCTGGAGCTTCAGTGCTATTGCAACCCTATTCAAGTGGCCAGGAGAAGTGTTTCTTGCACTTGAGGCCCTCAGCTCTCAGAGCTCACACCTCTGCATAGATAGTCATTCTGTAACTGTTTCCTTCCTTAATCTAGGTCAGTAGATTTTTGTTTTAAACGGTTGCTTTTGACATGGAAAAACACAAATTAGACTCAATAGGATGCACTGTATACCCACTAGAACAATTAAAATTTAAATGTTTGTTCAGGTTTTCATGTTTCATGTCAAAGATTCCTTGTATATGAGTACAGCTTAATTTCCCCTTTCTTTTCTCTAATAGCACCTACATAGATGCTCCCCCTACCTTCCTTCTTCTTTTGTATTTCGCATTGTTGCCTGAGTTGGAGATTTCTAGATCATCTAATTTTTTTGTATTTTCATCTTCTTAAAGGAAAGGTACAGGCAGGAATAAAGGTGAGCAGGCAGACAGGAAGAGAGAGGAGTAAGAAGTATTCATTTATTTTTTATCTAATTGTTTATCTTGGTTGTTCTCCCAACCTCAGGCTTGTGAGCCTGGGTCCTTGGGATGTATATGGACTACACCAACTGGAGACTATGGACTTAACCACTAAGCCACGAGAGCACAACTGGATCTTCTATTTGCAAGAGTTTTCTGTAGGTAAGAAAGAGGATAACAATCTAGACTTATAATTTTGATTTTTTTTTTGAGTACGTTATCTTTCCTTTCTATAGTACAAAAATCAGTGGACTTCTTTCAATCTAGTTTTGTTGTTCTGATTGTTTATGAAGACTTTCCCCTTTGCAGTTCTGTACCTAATGGTTTCGGGAATGATTCCTACCAGCCTGGTCTTCTCCACTCTCTTCTTTTGTGTATCTTGGATCATTAACTGTTTTTGGCATCTGAGTCAGCAGGCTTCATTCAGGAACTCACCTCTGTGCTGCGGGTGTTTCTGAGAACAGGATGTCTAGAAGGGTGTTAGAAGTTGCAGATGTCAGAAATCAACAATAAATATCTACCCCCATCAGTGAGAACTGCTGTGATCAAGGAGGGAAAATCCAACGGAAGAACTGATCACAAAAAAATGTGTTTGGATGAGGAGCCAGACAGAGGTGGCTCAAGAAAATAACGCTTCTCAAAAAAGTGAAAAGTTAGAAGTGGAAATTAGGAGCAGGATTGATTGGTGTGTGTGGGAAAAGTCCTGCTCACTGCTTCTAGCAGCCATGAAGCAAAGTCATAAAAATATCCTGTAACCTGAGCTTGCTGGAGTGTTGCCAGCAGACAAAGAACTTCCCATGCTTGAAACCCTCTCCCCTAATTTATATCCCTCCCTCTCTTCCCTGTTTGCTCTGCCTATATAAGTGTGGTCTAACCAGAAGCCTGTGCTCGGCTCTTTGAGGAAGAATCCCAGCTGAGACCGCGTGTGTAATAAATCTGCCTAAAATACTTCCAAAAGAGTGCCCTCTTGGTCTTTTCCCAAAGAGCGTAACAGGTGAAGGTGGCTTCTTCTTCCGAGGTGGTGAAATTTGGAATTGTTAATAGGAGCCTTTGTGAAGCAGATTCAGATCTGAAATTTAGGTGAGGCTTGGTGTCAGAAGTGATATTGATTATAGCAATCGAAGAGGCTTTCGAGAGCTGAAAAACTGGGAAATCACCCTTTACTTCATTTCAAAGAGCCTCCTAATGGGAAAAATACAACTTTTTTTTTTTAAAGGAAAGGTACAAGCAGGAGTGAAGGTGAGTAGGCAGGCAGGCAGGCAGGAAGAGAGAGGAGGAAGAAGTATCTTTGTGTTTTTAGTTGTTCACACTGGTTGCTTCCCCCAGATCTGGGATCTGAACCCAGGAGTCTGGGTCCTTTGAAAGGGATTGACCTAACCATTGCTCCACCAGGGCACTCTGACAACTCATTTAAATATGATTCACTAAACAATTGTGCAATTAGAACATCCAAAGAAAGCTACTCTAGGAAAACAAAAAGGAAAAAAAAGAACTGATAATATATATTTTCTTAGAAAAGCTTCCCTGCTAAGAACACTGGTAGAAAAATATTGCTCCAAAACAAGAAAACCTAATACAACATTCCAGCATGAAGAGATGGGGATACATATCATGTAATTGCAGCCAGCAGGGAAGATTCAAACAACAAGAACTCAGGGAAGACATGGTCATTAAAGCATAAAGATAAAGGTCTACCTAAAGGAGAAAGTGACATGGTAACTAGTAAAATTTAGGAAATAAATAGAAAAAAAACAGAATTCTCATTTTTTTAAAGAAAAGATGCAGGCAGAAAGAGGATGGAGAAGCATTTTCTTTTATTTTAATTTTAGTTGTCCATCTAGTTAATTCCCTGGCCCCAGGACATGACCTGTGCCTTTGGGAAGTATGTGGACTGTGCTCTCGGCCAGTCCACAAAGGACTGACTTATCCGCTACTCCACCAGGATGCGCCTAGATTTTTTTTTTTAAATAATGACTAAATTACAAGGAACATAAGGAGAAATAGATACTATAGAAATGACAGCAAACACAAAGACTATATATAGGGCAAAAAAGAAGAATGTGAAAGAGAAATAAGCAAAGATGTTTTTTTAAGAGACAGTGAAAGCTATAAAAGATAGGTAAAAGTTATGCAAAATATGAATACAATAATGCACCACACAGCAGTATTTCTGTAAATGATAGCTCAAATACACCTCACCATGGTCCTATTTATAACAGGTTTGTAGTACTTGTACCATCTTGGTTTGTCTAAATAAACTCTATGGTGTTTGCATAATAATAACCACTTAACAATGCAATTCTCAGAACAGCATATCCCTGTTGTTGAGATGCATGACTGTAATGTGAGTTCTTTCAATTAGAGAAAAGTCAATAGAATGAAGTAAAGGAAACATTAGACAATGTTCTGAAATAAAACTTGAATTTACACATTTAAAGACATGTCTAAGAAATGAAAAAACTGTTCTAAAATAATAAATGCCAAGACAAGCTTGCTAACATGTTTCCTACAAATACTGAACAAGTCCTACTAACACTAGTAGAAAATTCGGGATAAAACATTGCATTATGTCTAAAGGGAAAAAAAAAAAAACAAGTTGGCACAATTCCAGCTAAATGGTATCAGAAATGGAATATTACCTGTAAGACAGGGCAAGAAAATTTGAGCCAAGGATTTAAAATCCATGCAAGCTGTTCTTCAAATATCTAAGCCAAAAGCAAAAATTTCTGAAAATTCAAGGATTTGGTAACAATTGTCCACTTTAAGCCTCCAAGAGAACAAAATTCACCCAACCAAAGGATAATGAAGAAAACTTCAACAAGAGGGTTAGTGGTAAACATTGAATATATTCGACAATAGAAATAGGACTAAAATAAGGGTCTTTAACATTACGGGTTACAAAATAAAATGTAAATATGAGCATTGTATGTATATAAACAATACACTGTGGAGGCTATTTAGAAAATTATAGTTCTTAGGATATTTTTATTCTGTGGCTCTTTACACTCAGACTATATGATATTTCCTATACTACCCTGGACACCCTTTCTTCAGACAGTATTTGTTGGTGCCTCCGACGTACAGCAGCTGCTACTTTGTACCTCGCTACTCAATTTTTCTCAACAATAGTGTCATTTGTTCTAGGCTGAATTGTCATCCCAGAATTCATGAATTAAGTGCATGCTTAGTTTAAAAAAAAAAAAAAAGCCACACCTTACCCTAAAGTTATTGTTCCACTTTACATTCTCACCGTAATGAGAATTGTTTTTCCACTTCGCCGCATATTAAGAGTCACTGTATTTTCAGTCACTCTTCTTAGTGTATCGTAATATCTCACTGTAGTTTGCATTTCCCAGTAACCAAGGCTGTTAAGCAAGTTTTCTGTGTGTTCCTATTGCTTTTTCCCAGGATTGAACTTCATTCAACCCATTGTTCAAAATTCACAAAATCCTGTTGGGTTTATGACCAAAACCATAGCTCTCTCTATTGACTTGGGAGGTGTCATGATGTTCATATTTAGTCTTTCTCTTCTCTTTCCTTTGTTCAAGGCTTTAATCTCTTTCAGGAAGCATTTTTATTCTATTTTGTATAGGTTCCAAACTAGTTTTGTATGAACTATTCTTGGATAGTTTATATACTTACATGCGTATATTAAAAACAAGGTATCTTTAAAACTGTTTTTATTAAGCCTATACTACCAAATCTAATTCAAACCCAGGAATATTTGAAAAATTGCTTAAGAGGTAAATGGTTTAAATAAATAAATTAGGCACCTCTGGTGTGATAGGAGGGATTTGAAAATACAGAGGTGACGCATGGCAAGGAGGGACTTGACACGTATGCTATCCTATAGGCAATGTAACCAAAGAAATCCTTTGTAACCACATAAGGAAAAGTGTCGTTTCACACTAACTGGAAAGTATAAAAGATAGAGCTTCAGGGCGATTGGGACTCAACCTTTGGATGCAAATCCGCTGAGCCTTGCAGAAAGAATAAACCTTGCCTCCTGGTAAAACTTTGGTTTCCCATTTTCTTGCTTGCTGAGCCTACAACACTGGTACGAGTTTTATTAACCTCTCAGATATGTTTGTTAACTTGAAACTGCAGAGCTTCGTTATGTAATAGTAAATAATGGAATTCATCAACTCTCTCCATTATAGCCCTGAATATTAAATAACAGAACTCAGGTAAATTTTTGGCAAAGAAACTGAGAATTTAAAACTATGAGTACTGTGTCTCACCTTAAACGATACCATTAAGATGCATATGTCATTTTGTGAGTCTTTTAATCTAGAAGAATGCTGATGAAATACTGTTTTTACAATTCCTTACAATTAGGAAATTAAGGTTTAAGAATTTCAAATAGTGTAAGCAATTCAAGCTAATGAAAATATTGTAGGAGAGCAAAGATTTCACTTCCAAATTTGTCTTTTGAAAACAATATATTCACAGATGGGACTCTGAGGACTAGATGGAAATTGTCATCTTGAAAGACATTTATATGTGTAAAAGGAAGATCTCTTCAAAAAGTCACTCACCTAATTTCTATATCTTAGTGCAGAAAGTGAAGTCTTAGTCTAGAAATGGCCCCTTCCTTTCTTTACACTGTATTTCCTCCCCCACCTCTTACAGTGTCCTTTGATTTTGTACTAGAGACAAAAGCCGCATGCTAAATCAGTTTAACTGCTGGGTTTCCTCCATGTGTATATAAAAGGTATTACTGAACTTCTGTTTTTGTTTAATAATATTTTACTGAGGTAATTTTGTCTTACAAATTTAAATAAACTCATATGTGCACAAATACCTGTCAACACACTCTGTCCTCCACAAAATTACAAAGACTTCATCACCATTGCCCATTTCCCTCTCCTCTGCTGCCCCTCCTATGTCCCTGGGCCCCCCCCCACCCCTCCCCAGCCCTGTTTCTTTTTCTTATTAGTATATTTAAAATTTGATTATTCATGTAGCCTACGAAGAACCTCAGGAAAATGAGAAATCTTTCCTTTATCCCAACAATATCAGTGAAAATATCTATATGCAATTAAAGTGTTACCAATATGCAGTATGTAAGGATGAAACATCTTTTTTCATTTAGTTGTTCATTTTTGTTTTTGTCCTGGCCTTGGGTCTTGAACCCTTGACCTTGGGCTTTACATAGTTTCCAAGTCAGGCCCTGAATCACAAGAGTATACCCATTTTGCCTAGGTTCTTTTTCCCATCCGGCTAATAAAGATTCAGGGCCACCAGGAGGAACAAATAAAGAAGTTTATTCTTTGAACACAGAGGGAATAGGTGATTCCTACTAAAAATGTCTTTCTAACTCCTTGCCATGTGGGTTTATGATGTTGTGTCCATTTTCATTCTTTGTAAGTGATGTTTTACAGAGCTTTTTTTTATCCCTGACACTCTCAAATTTTACAATGGATCTTATTCTCAACTTTTCTTTCCTTCTGGAGCTCTAATAAGATCTTTTGTTGGATATTCATGTCTTAACATTTAAAACACCATTTCTTTATTCCTTTGACTGAAAATTTCTTAGCTTACTTCTAGATCACTAGTTTGATTAGCCAGGTTTATTGGACTAGTCAGCCCATTCGTTCAATTGAATTTTTCCTAAGATATATAATTGGCTCTTTTTTATTGTGGGGTTTTTCTGGTCACTCAAAGAATCCATGGCAGTTAGGCGAGTGAGCAAGCAGAGGTTAATTCAGAGGGCAAAGGGATGGAGCGGACCAAGGGAGGTCCAGACCCTGTGGGTTCTGGTTGCTCCACGTACCAGATAGGTACAGGGAGTAAGCAAGTTGGGGGTCTATTAGTGGGGAGCAGAGAGAGGATGGAGCCACCCAAGGGAGGCTAAGACCCCCATTAATGGGGAGCAGAGAGAGAGAGGATGGAGCCAGCCAGGAGGCTAAGACCTCATTAGTGGGGAGGCTGACCCCAGGCCTTGCCGGCAGCCTGAGTTTTTACGGGAAAATCCCACACGGTGAGGAAGGGGGCTGGGGAGAGGAGTCTGCAGACCAGGTTTCAGTTCCTGATTGGACAAGGTGACATTGTCCTTTGAAGTTATCGCTGGCTGTCTTCAACTGATGTCATTCTTTTGTTTCTTGGTGAGGGTCTCTCCTGGTCACATACTACACGTCTCACATGGGGAACTTGTCCATCAGCTTTCCTTATCGATCTGGATGCATCCACGACTGGGTGCTGGAGCCAGCGGCAATTCACTGTCCTGATAGTTGAACTTTAATCCCTGGTGTAAGGCTTGTTCTTGCGGGGGTGGGGAGGGGGTGTTCTGACAGTTATGGCTACTTGTTCTTGTTTCAAACAAGAGAGTCCTCTCTAAGATGCCTTAAGATTCCCTCTCAATTTCAGCAATGTGTTTTCCTATTTTAAGTGCTTTTATTCTGTATTGGATTTCCTCAGGTTTTAAGAGGCATCACTATTATAAAACTAATAGAAGACATAAGCTAAACTGGTACTGGTTGTAGATACTTTACATTTTAACTTATTTAATCCTTTTGTTAACTTCATGAACTAAACGCTATTAACTCCACTTGACATATGACAAATTGGAGTCAATGGATAAGGTAAAAACTTAAGATCAAGGAGCTGGTAAGTTTTGGAGCCGGGATGTAACTTGGCAAGCAAATCTGGATCCAGGCAACCGAGCCACTCAACAAAACCGAAGACCCTATTACATGTAATTAACATGTAATCTAGTTATAGATAAAGGAAACTGGGAGACACAGATAATGGATTGAACCATTTCAGGAAGACTGATGACCAGCCTCATAGGCTGGCAGCCCCCTACCAGCACACGATATGAAGTCAGCAAAGGCAGTGGAATTTCCCAAATTCCTCACCTTCTCCCTTGTTGCCCCTTGCCTGTATAATTTGCCTATATAACTCTGTACTCCTTTTAGTTGATGAAATGAATCTGAGACAGAGCATGTCTCTCATGTCTCCCACTTCCTCAATAATAAACCTTTCCTTTCACCAACGTCGTCCTCAAGTGTGATAGGAGGAATGTGAAAATGTACAGAGGTGACGTGGCAAGGAGGGACTTGACACATATACTATTCTATAGGCAATGTAACCAATGAAATCCTTTGTAACCACATATGAAAAAAGTGTTGTACTGCACTAACTGAGAAGTATAAAAGATAGAGCCTCCGCAGGGTGGAGGGGGGCTGGGGTAGAGAGGAAGCTGGGGCCTCAGCCTTTGGATGCAAATCCCATGAGCCTTGCCATTAGAAAGAATTAACCTTGCTTCCTGGTAAAGCCTTGGTACCCTCTTTCCTTGCTTGCTGGGCCTGCAACATTAGTATTGGTCTCTCAGTCACATAACAAAGATACAATCCCAAATAGGACCCTTTTATCCCTGATAACTCTGACTTGAGGCCCTTGGGTCTGACTGCTGATGAATGTTTATTATTTATTCCTGAAAGCAGTTATTCCAGTAACTACTCTCTGGTCCGGTGAGGAGGAAGGGGTATCTGCATACTTGTCTGCAGTGTCTTAATTACTGTGTACCTGATGCGAGCGAGCAGCCAGGCACTGCCAGGCACTGAATTATGTGCAGTGTTCAGCCAGGAAGAATTCAAGGGGACACACGATGACAGCACCACGTGAAATTTATTAGAAGCAGCACAGAGACCAAGCTCTCTGTGGGTAGGAAAGCTACAGAATAAAGGGAAAAAAGAAATAAAGGCTAAGGGAATCCCTTATATACCTGGGGGATGGAATTCTTCTCTTGATGGGTATAACTAAGGCATGGTTAGGAGTTACAGCACCTTCTCAGTGTGTCTGACATTTAGGTGGGAGTTGTTGAGGTGCCAAACATGGTTACTAAGTAAGTATCTTTTCTGTAAACCCAACCCTCCCCCATAGCTTGTGTTAGGCTGGCCCAGGGACAAAAGCAGCAGCAGCCATGCCCGGGAAAGGCCAAGCCCAGGGGGGGGGGAAGGTGGATGACGTCAGAATAAGGGATGCAACCCCCACACCTGGATTCACAGGGCCAATCCCCAATTGCGACATGGGAAGCCCCGGGAAATTCCTCTGCTTACAGAGCCGGTCCCCATTTGTTCTGGGCGCGACTTCCCAGCCCGCGACTTCCCGGCCCTCTGCGGACTTGGGAGTTTCGCCCGGGAGCGCAAAGTCCAATAAAGCCCTGGCTATTCGACATTTTTTGTCTGATTGAGCTTTTCTCCTCGCGGAGCCCAGAAAAACCTTACAGCTTGGAGCTACAGTTGGCCTTTGACCTGCCTGGGTGACATTGGTTTATTTCTAGCATGTCTTAGATTTGGCCAGTTAATTAATTTCCTGCTTATCCATTTGCAATATGCTTTATAGATTTCAAGTTGCCATCTTTTCCTCTATGCTGTACTTCATCATAACCTCCTGTTCCCTATTGGGATGACCATAGATACCGTCTGAAATGGGACAGTACCATTTTGTTCATATTTCCTGACTGTCCCATTGTTTTAATGTAAATTTTGTCTCATTTTTAATAAACTGGGCCTTCTAACATGGGGCAAAAGGGGTAGTTGAGCTTCCTGGAGCCTAGTCTGTTGAGGGACCCAGAAACAACTGCGTCTTTTTCCCTGCATTGAAGACAGCTCTTGTCCACACTGACTGCAGAGGATCTCTACCGCTATTCCTGCCTCCTGTGAGGAGCCTGGAGTAAGGGAAAGAAGCTTCTACCCCAACTCCGCACGTGTGTTTCTTCAAAGGGAGCAGAACACCACAGTGTAGTTGAGCCATAGCAAGTACTATGGGGGTTACCCCTGCAGGGTTAATTGGGCATTTCTGGCACAGGGATGGTTAAAGGGACATGTGTTTTGGGCAAGACATTTAGACCAAAGCTTATTGGAGCCCTAAATTTGATTTTCGCCTAAGATGTCAAAATTCCTTGCACCAGCCTGGCCTTTGTATCAAGTCCCACTGGACCACATGTTACTATACGATCATCAGTCAGCATCACATAGAACTTATTTGCTGGCCTGGCTACTCTGCTCCTGCTCGGATTGCTTTACCTCATCCCCTAAGTCACCAGCACATAACCCAATCATCCTGTTTTTGCCTTTCCACTGTCCTGTTTCTGTCTTAAGGAAATAAAGTCAGCCCATTCCCTATGCTTACCTCAGGCTGTGAAAGGACACCTGGGCTGCAGCTGCCTCTCTATACACCTCTTTTAAGTGAAAGTCACCCTCTCTAGGCTAAGAGTTCTTTTCACATTTAAGTCTGCATTTAATTAGAAGAAAATCCAAATATTCTATAAACTTTATATATATATAAACATATATGTATGTATGTATATATATATATATATGCATTGTGGGGAGAGGAGCATTAGTTAACCTAGTTAATTAGAAACTAAAGTTTCACCACTTAATTTCTATCTCCACTTGAGCTGGTTGACCTTAGCAACTCCTGATTCTGTATCTGAGAGTTACTGGCACCATGGGGGAGGCTTTAAGTCTAATGTACCCACTGTCCTTTAAGAAACTTTCATCAAATTCGCATTGATGGAACTAATCCTTTTGCTGCTCCAAAAGCATTTGCTTCATGCATAATTATAATGCAAAACAGATTTATTTGAATTCACAATTGGGAGTAGGATACTAGATAAAAAGAAAACAAATGGCAAATAGCAAGATTCGTAAGTTGACATTTGGGACTTACTACAATGGGAAGACTTCCTGTGTTGTCTTCAGATGTTAAGTTTCTTTGCAGGACGCTTCAGCAGGCTGTTCAGAAGAAGCCTCCTGCTGGGCCTGCTTTTCTACATCCTGCTGGGCCTGCTTTTCTACATCCTGCTGGGCCCGCTCTTCTACATCCTTCTGATACTCAAGCTGATATTCCAGATAGCGTATGTTCCTCTTCTGTGTTAGAAGGTACTTTCCCATGAAGCCTACAAGCTACAAACATAAAACAGGTGAAAACTACAGTAAAAGGCTTCCTAAAATTATGAAACTTAATAAAGTTTATTAGTCAATTAATTATGAAGAGTCAAACCTGGGAACAGTCAGACACATGGTTCTGTGTAGACTGCCCACTGTTACAGTTTTGCAGGGGCTTTTTTATAGCATCCCTTGAGTAAGAGAATAGGGGGCTTGATTTACCAGTTACAAGAGATTTGCGCTCAGGTCCTTTGTCTCTGCATGATTGAATAGTTTCATGTTATGGGAGCTTCAGAAAGGCTATTCTCCTGTCTCTTGTTCAACAGATGAGGTGAGGAATGCCTGCTTGCAGGAAGGTTCCAGGAAGGTTTGATTTGTCTACACCGGGAAGGACTCATATTATGTGCAGCCCAGGTGTCCTTTCACAGCCTGAGGTAAGCATAGGGAACAGGCTGACTTCATTTCCTTGAGACAGAAACAGAACAGTGGACTTTGTGTGCAGCAGGAGGCAATCTAAGATCTTGCTACCCAAACTCTAGCTCAAGAACCAACAGTACTGGGTGAGTGTCAGAAATTTGAAATCTTGACTCCCACCCCAGACCTATGAAATCATTATCTACATTTTAAGGGACTAGGTAATTCATATGCATACTGAAATTCAAACAGTACTGATCTGGTATGCCCTGGTGACCTAGCAGATAAGACCACTGGGCACAGTCCACACACATCCCAAGGACACAGGCTTGAGACCCGGGGCCTATGGGGAAATCCAAGATGTACAACTCGATAAAGTAAAACAAATGCTGCTTCTGCCTCTCTCTTCCTGTCTGCCTGCTCACCTTCATTCCTGCCTGCACCTTTCCTTTAAAAAAAAAAAGGAGTACTGATCAATGGAATTCAAGTCAGCCAGGTGACTATAATTATTCACTTTCAATGATGACTGTTAGGGCAACTCATCAATACTGCTGATGGACTTTAGTAGTAAGCTACAGCAATGGTTTCCCATTCTGTTTATTTGAATCACACGGAAGTTTCGAGTAGGTGCCCCAACCCTGTTCCCTCAAATTTAGATTTATGTGATTTGGCCTAAAATGCAAATAATTTGTACCTCTTCAGAGTTTCTCAGTGAGTCCATAACTATTGTACAAAGATATTTTCTTCACTTTGACTTCCCGAGAAGTCAAGGGGTGAGGAAGAAAGAAGTTACACAGTAGTACTAACCGAGACGATTTCAGAAAAGTATGTAGGATAATTGGTCACTATTAACATTCAGCTTTTGCAGGGACAGTCTAAGACAGTGCTCTCAAAAGTATGTACTATGGCCAGCAGCCAGCATCACCTGAGAATTTGTTAGAAATGTAATTTTTTGAACACCACATAAAACCAAAGAATCAAAAACTCTGGGGATGGGACTCAGCAGGTTTAGTAAACCCTTCATGCTTACTGGTACTCATTAAAATGTAAACACTGCTTGTCTAAGGAATGTACGAGTCAGCCACAGAAGTTATTTTGTTTAATTATCCAGAGGATTGTCCCTGGAAAGTCTTCATCTTGTGTGTAGCTGCATTCCTCCTTATCAGAGCACTTACTCCTCCCACCTGCTCCCAGAAGGAAGTTCATATACTTCCTTTGGGGGAAACCAGCACACGTTGAATGATGGTCCACTGCCTTGGATACACTTCTAGAAGTAAGTCATAATCCAGCAGAGGCAGACAGCAGTTTTCAGATCCAGTTAACTACTTACTTGAGTTTCACCACTTTCAGAAGCCAAGCTCTTCAGATCCTGTAGGAGATTATCTAATTTGTACTCCAACTCTAGAGCAGATTGCAGCACTTGTAGGCGAGTTTCCCAGTTTGCTGTATTAGGACTCTGTTGGAGAAGAACAGAGGGAGTCACTTTCTCACCTCAGGTGCAGCTCTGCTACATCCAACTACCTACGCAGGTTGATGAGTAGATCTACATAGGCCAATAGTATCCAAACTTTGTGGCACATTAGAATCAATGGGCTCTTAAATGCCAAGTCTGACTTTCAGCTGCAGACATTGACTTCACTGGAGTCTTAATGGAGACTTAAATGAAGTGAAATCTCAGCATCCAGATTTTTAAGGCACATCCTGGTGGAGTGGTGGATTGGTCAGCTGCCTCAAGCTGAAAGCACAAGTGATATGTCCCAAGAACCCAGGTTCCAGACCTGGGTCCAGGTTGAAAAATTCCACATGGACAATTAAGCAAAATGAATGGGGTGCTTCCTCCTCTCTCTTTCTGCCTGCCTGTCTCTGCTCACCTTCATTCCTGCTTGTGCTTTTCCTTTTAAAAAAAGTTTTTAAAAAACTTCCTACTTAATTTTCATGTGTTACAAAGCAAAAATACCATTATAACAGTTAAATGCTTTGTTCTATTAGCTTTGGAATTTCATGACGGTAATTCAGTTGTTACTATCAGACATTTCATTTTCTTTGTAAAATTTGAGTTAAAAGAAACTTTGAGATAAGTAGGGTTGTTTCTAAATGTAAAATCTCCAATTAAAGTCAGAATATTGCTTTGGGGTGTCTATCCCAGTGAAAGTAAGTTTGTTTTACTTTATTGAAGGGACAGAGACATTAATACCTCAGTGTACATCTGAATTAGATAAGAGATGATATAGGTTGCTAGCAGTTCTAGGAAGAGGCCATTAGAGCATTGCCAGCTGGAGTGTTTGTTAATATAGCTCTTAGGGCCCTAGCCCTTGAGAATCTGATTCAAGTTTGTCTAGATGGGGTCCATACATTTGCATTTCTAATGAGTTCCCTTAATGATGCTGGTTCAGACCACAAGTTGTGTGGTTACTGAAAAAAACCAAACAAGCATTTAGTGGCTAAAAGATACACTAAGGGATAGAGGGCTCAAAGGAGACCCCTGATTTCCTTCAAAGGTAGATGCTATAATCCCATTATAGGAACATGAGTAAACCAACAAGCTAGGTATCAACTAATAATTTAGTTCTCAAGATCCAGCAAAAGTCCCAAAGTCATCATAACACAGTTTACATAATCACCTTGAAGACCGGAAGGCTGATTTTACTCTCCCGTGTTCTTAGGTATCTTAAGAATTGCTTCGCATGTTCCCTTTTCACCTCAGCTTGGTCTTCAAAGAAGGAAGCTAAAGGAGATACTTCAGTCTTTTCATGATAGTAACAGGCCTGGGACAGGGGTGAGAATGGGGAAAGGCTGAAGTGAGAGAAGTTGATTTTCAAGGCTGGGAATCGCATACAAACTTTGTTTTTCCTGTAGTTGTCCCAAAAGAGCTCTTCTTGGGTCGGTGGTGGTCCTCCGTTTGTCCTTTGACTTCCAGAAGGCCCTGGGTGTCTCCTTAAACCCAAGGTACGTCTAAGAGCTGCCACCCACATTCTAATATGCTGGCGTCTACTTAGGGTTATTGTGGTCTCTTTCACAGCCAGGTTTGCGAGTACCACATACCAGCACTTACATCCAGCAATTATGTAGATATCTGGCAGAAGTCCAGCACAAACTAATGCCATTTGTGTGTCGATCTATTTTGTCAATCCCAAGGCATCTGCATTAACTCTAAAATAACATCTGGGTGTAAAACTCTTTATTCAGTCTGCCACCAGCCATTGATGTCCATATAGTTTTGGAAACCTTTGAATAGAACTGATTTTCCCTATGATAGCCCACAGTTTATAATCATATCGCTACATCATTGGGCCACAGAGCAGCAAAAAATCACAACTATGGACGTAGCCGCCATTACTAAAGAGACAGAACAAAGAGTATCACCCAGATCAAAACTGAAAATTGTCATTCAGGAACCCATACTAACCATAGATAAATAAGTCTCACTGACATGCAGCTCCAAAGATGCTACTTGATTCATAGCAACCCGACACTCCTCGGGAAGGAGGCTTTGGCATGCCATCTCAGATTTAGGGGAAAAACAGGCAGAAAAAGTGCTGCCCATTGAGGGATTTCTTAAATACTAACAAGTGTATCGCCAGCTCACTTCCTTCCAGCTGAAAACTAGATGAAATCCCAACCAGCTGAGATTAGCAACTGCTAATCTACCTGTGAAGACATTGTTCCTGCATTAAAAACAAACAAAAAAAGCAACAGAGAACAATCTGACCAGAAAAAAAATGTGAAAAAACAAAAGCTAATTCACCTCACTATCCAGGTGAAGGTCAGTCTTCTCTCTTATGTTTGCTCTCTGATTTGAAAAGACTGATACGCTCTCTGAATAGGGAAGCACTAATAGAGTTGACACATTATCTTTAACTTGTCTCTCTCTCTCTTTTTTTTTTTTTTTTGCAATAACTACTTATGGTGCATTGTGCTAGGTTCTATTGGGACTAAGAAGACTGAATAAAATACATTCTTTGCCTCCAAGGAGTATATCCTCCTTCCCACAAGTCATCAACACACTTAGCAGTCTTAAGGCAGGATATGATGAGAGCTGTGGAGTGTCAAAAGCAGATCTAGTTGAGGGGATGAGGCAGATTTCATTGGTAAATTGGTATTTGAAATAGGTGGGAAGAATGTAGAGAAAGGGAAATGGAAGAAGGGTGTTTCACCTGGTGAACAGGCACATACAGACTGTAGGGACTTGGTATCAGTGGTTTCTCCAAAGTACTTTACACTGTTCCAGTTGTGGGTCTTTCGGGTTCTTCCTCAAAGTGCCTACCTGCCCCAGCAACACCTTCTTTATTCACATCCTATGAGGATAGAGATTACTTTATTATTTTGGTATTCCCACAGCCCATAGCAGTGTGTTTCGAAATAGTAGTTACCGAATAACCATTTATTAAATAAAATACAGCAGCAGAATAGTTCCCATAAGTCTGGTGGATTCTTAATATGAGCCCTTAACCAAGTCTGGTTCAATTGCTGTAGAGCTGGCAGGTCAACAGGAGCCTATCTTTGTGAGACCAGGAAAAGTGAAGGAGTTTCCTGAGGGAGAATTCATCCTGGAGAAAGAGCCGAGCTTCTTAAGTTTGGCCCAGTAACAGGGTCATCAAAGGAAGGGTCATTTAAAAAGTTCTTTTATTTATCACTTTTGTTTTTTGATCCAACACTGCCTTTGTCCCCAAATGAATTTGTATTAGTTCCACGGTTGTACTTTAAGTCAATGCTTCTCAGATCACAATTTGCATGTGAGTCACCTGAGGCTCTTCTTATGATGCAGACTTTCAAAGAGTCTGAGATTTTTCATTTCTAACCATTCTACTAAATGCTATGGACTCTGCATTCACATTTTTAGTAACAAGGGTTAAAGTACATTACTGTCAGTAAAAATTCTGCAAGATATGGGACACAAATGGCACTGCTGGAAAATACTCTTTTCTTTTTTTTTAAGGAAAAGTGCAGATAGGAATGCAGGTGAGTAGGCAGGCAGGCAGGCAGGAAGAGAGATGCAGAAGCAGCATTTATTTTACTTTATTTATTTGTTCATCTTGGATACACCTCCCTGGCCCTGAGTTTCAAATCCCAGTCCTTGGGTTGTATGTGGATTAGTTCTGGTGGTTTTATTCACGAGCCCACCACAATGCAATGAGAAATATTCTAACAGAGATGCAAATGGGGCATCCTAGGGTACTCATACCACTGTATTGCTATGCCAGAATGCCCAGGACAGCATGCTGGGGGAGGCAGTGCCAGGGTTCTAACAATATCTACCCTATGAAAGTTGGAGCAGGTGAAGAGGAAAGTAAATTGGAGCTGACTAGATAATTAACTGAGTTCTAGAGCTTTACATGGTTCATACCCCAACTGTTTCAGCTGCCTGAGCCACAAAGGTGTGTCCTAGTTTTCATCATAGTACGTGCAAAACATTACCTGAACTCCCAAAAGAATTTGGGGACACAGTTCAGGAAATAAGGCCCTATGTGAATGGAAGGGGACAAATACCAATAAGATCTGGATTATTACTATTACTACGACCCCATCTATGAGACAGTAAATCTGGAAGATAATGATGTTGCTTACTGGGAGATATATAAAGTTTGGCTAAATCTAGATGAGCTGTAAGATCATTCATATAAACATTTGTGTCTACCACTAAATCTGGAGGGAAATACAAAACTAGATACATATTAAGAAAATGTTCTGATCTCGTGGTGATCATGATCTTGATCTTATTAAAAATATTGCTATCTAATCACTTAAAATCAGCTCACCAATGTATAAGGAAACACATCATCATCAATAATAGTTGTATTGGTATGGTAGCAAGCTAAGCAGGTGATTTTTTGGTTCATTGTTCTACTTTCCACCTTTTTCAAACTTTTATAGTAATATGTACGTATGCGTGTGTGTATCTCCCTTTCACTCTCCTTTTACACACACACACACACTCACACAGATGTTTTGAAAGAGAAATCTAACAGGTGCTATAGGATAGATCTACCCCCAAAATGTCCAGATGGGCCTTTCTGAAATGTCCAGAACTAAACTTTTTTCAGCATGTGTCACCTTGGTATATGTTAAAAGTTAAGCAAGACTCTGCATGTCTTGAGAGAAGCTGTTGCCCTGATCATGTTTAGACTCGGAGTTGTATCAGAGCTTTGTATCAGAGAAATTTATCTTAAGACGGGGCAAACCTCTAGAGGTAAAGTTTTGTCATATGGAGTCATCCCTTCTTGTGAAGACTCCCCTCTTCTCTCCCTGATCCCCAAACTCCCTTCCCCATTCCTCAGAACAGGGTAAATCTTTGGTTTATCCCATTTCTTTAGAATTTGTAGCCTTGTAAATTTTCCACATGTATTTACTAAATTTGGTCTTTTCTACCACTAATCCTGTGTAATGTTAATTTGTTTGCTTGACTAGCCTTAAACAGTCTCTCTGGGGATAGAAAGGCAGCACTCACTAAAAATGACTCTAGGCCCCCCCCCCCCCCCCCGCCAAGATTTTGGGTTTTTTTTGTTTTGTTTTTTAAGGAAAAGTACAAGCAGGAATGAAGATGAGCAGGCAGGCAGGAAGGCAGGCAAGAAGGGAAAGGAGGAAGAAACATTTATTTTATTTAGTTGTTCTTGGTTTGCTCTCCCACACCCTCACCCTGCCCCACTGTGGGTTATGAATACTGTCCCTGAGATGTTAAGTGGACTATACTGGCTGGAGGCATCGGACTTAACCACTAACCCACCAGCGTATGCCAGCTATTATTTTTTTATTTGAACTTTAATCTTGTAACAGAGTCATCAATGGCAAACCAAAAAAGAAAAAAAGAACCTCATTACAAATATAATGCATGCTATTTATAAAGTATTTCCAAATTATAAAACATGTACTGTAGAAAGTCAAAGACCATGGGTAACACTTTAGTTCCAACATATATTGCTAAATCTAATTCGATCCATTATTTTGTTTTGATCCATTGTTAAATTTTGGTCATCTGATGAATTGACTTCTGAACTATGGGGTATGATCAGACTGGTTATCTAACATCCATGCACCCTCTTCCCTGGAATTAGCTGGAAATGTAAAACATCTTTTTTACAAGTATATAATTCTTACGATTTTTTTAAACCTAATCCAAACTTTCTGCCCTTACAGTATTACTTCCCCTTGTCATCATTGTAATGATGAAGGAAAAAGCAAGAGGCTCTCTTTTGGACTTAAATCTAACCAAGAAATTTTTATCTTTAAAAATAAGGTATCTTTGTTAGTATAGCTATTATTTCCTTTATTGTGTTCTTTTTATTTTTTAAAATTTTCTTTTTCAAGGAAAGGTATAGGTGCACGGATATGCAGGCAGGCAGGAAGAGATTATTTAGATTATTTAGTTATTCACACTGGTTGTTCCCCACCAGACCTGGGACTTGAACCCCAGGGGTATGCGGCTTGCTCCTTCAGAGGTGATTGACCCAACCAATGCTCCAACAGGATGTGCCTCTCTATTGAGTTCTTCGTGTACGTATTTCATCTGTTGATAAACTTTATAAGGAAAGGACATAAATCCTAGTCACTTTTTTTTTTTTATTGCTGAAAGCATTTAATAAAGTTCCTTCCCATAGAAAATTACATTAATCCAGATAATTTATAAATAGAAAGGAACTTAAAGGTTTAAAGCTGTTGGTTGTCAGTGAGGAAGCAACAGATAAGACAAACTTTAAACATTGGAAAAGAAGATTTCAAAAGTTCTCAAGAATTCTAGGGAGAGGAATTTTTAAAAGCAAGAAGAGCATATAATGCAGTACCAGACACAGAGTGGATGTTTAAAAAATGTTTATAGGTGACAGAGTAAATGAATGAATTCAGTTATTAAGAGAGCTCAAAGTTATCTTAAAAGCTAAGAATGTCACAAATGATTCTGATGAGAATGAAAGAAAAGGTAGGTACAGAAATCCACATGACTGCACACGTATCCTATAGTTTCTACCATTAGGTTTAACATGGCTGTCACATAACCCCAGAACATCTTTTTCTGACTTTAGAGTCTGCGTTAAATATTTCCCGCTTTGTGCTCCTTGGTTATAGTAATTCTTTCACAGCTTTGTAACTATTTGCTTACCTGGATGTCTCCTCAACTAATTCATGAGCTCCTTGAAGGCGATTGTATAATGATTTGGTATTGTCTTCATGTAGCATAGACAAAAACATAGCAGGTCATCAGTTCTATGAATGAATAATAAATGGTTAAACATTCAAAAGGAAAACATAAAGAAGCTAGAAGACAAATACATGAAAGGAATAAAAATGTAAAAGAAAATGTCAAGAAAAAAAAGCTTTTGTGTGTTTGGGGGTTTATGAAAAAATTATATATATATTTGAAACTAAAGCCAACTAAAAGGGTTGTTGGGGGAGAGAACTACCTGGGGTGGGGAGGTTAGGAGGAATATGTGACCAAAAAAAACAAGGCAGAGATAAAGAGATTCACTAATGGGACAAAAAGTACAATGTGAGCCAAGAATAGAAAGTAAGAAAGTAAAGTTGTATATTGAAGTGAAACACAAGTAAATAAGCCAAAGGTCAAATACTAATAAAGAAATATGAGTGTCAGGGAAGTAGGAAGCAATACAGAAGTATATGTAGAATAGTACAGAATAAAAGAGTACCTAAATGATTTGAATCAGGGTCTTTGGTTGAAAAATTAATTCTGAAAGTAACTGAGAAAGCTCTATGGGTAAAATGTAAGGAATATTCGAGAGAAGTTGCCCTTGGTGGCTTAGCAGTTAAATCTGCCAGATGTAGTCCACATACATCCTAAGGACCTGGGTTCACAACCAGGGGTGGGGGAGTAGTAGAAGCATGGAACAACCAAAATGAACAATTAAATAAAAATAAAGAAATGCTTCTTCCTTTCTCTTGCTGCCCACTTGCCTACTTGCCATCGCTTCTGCCTATACCTTTCTTTTAAAATAGATGAGAGAAATGTCAAAATAATATGAAAAATGTTATATCTTGGTGGAAAGATGCAGAATTTTGCACTAGATGATAATATAGTTGGGGCAATTCGCTCTGAATACCCATGGTGGTTGTCTATTGGATTGAGTCTCAGGTGGTATGACACAGGGCATTGTACTGAATCATATGTTCTTTCCCTCTTACCTTTTTTAAGTCAACAGTTTGGATGAACAGAGTGTTACACTTTTATTAGGAACTCTTTGAGCTTCCTGGGTCTCCTTCTGGGACCCCCCCCATGATGCGAATGTTATTCCTTTGATGTTATCCCACAGGTTAGAATGCTGTCTTCATTTTATCTCTTTGCCGATTAGCTTGATTGAGTTCCTCTGTCCTATCTTCCAGATCGCTGATTCTATTGGAAGCTTCATCCATTCTATTACTGAGTCCCTTCATTGAATTCTTTAGTTCAGCTATTGTATTTTTCACTTCTTTGATATTTTGTTTCAGTACTTCTCTTTTTCTTTTTTTTTTTTTTTGATGTTCTCTTTTACTTCCTCTATTGTTTTCTGGATTCCCATGTGTATGTTAATCACTGCTTCCCCAAATTCATTTTCAGGTTTTGTTTTGTTTTTGCATATATATTTTGTATTCAGATTTTACCCTGGATTTTTTATTGGACCCGTGATTTCACACATATTTCTTTGTGCTTTTGCTCTGTTCATCATTCTGTTTATATCTATGAGGGTTCAGTTTCCCTGCAGTGATGCGTTGTGTGGGGTGACCACCTTGCTGCAGACCCCGAAGTGGCAATCAGGATGCAGTTCCACTTCTATCCACAGGGTGGGGCTAGTGGGTAGCTTCACGGTTTAGTCCCTTCAGGGAAAGACTACTTTCTTCCTTTAATCCTGGGGTTGGGATAGCCAGTAGATGGGATATCCTGTGGGTGCATTCTGAGGCTCCCCAGGGTAAATGGTGGTGGTAGGGGCTTGGGGTGGGGAATAGCCCTAGCTGCCTTCCAGTTATGGCAGCGCGCAGCATAATTTCACCAGGCCTGCTCCAACTCAGTCCTTGGGGTTTTGGCTTTCCTTCCACCTCGTGCCAAAATGGCCTTCCGTGACTAAGTGTCCCAGCCCCGCTGGGCGTGCTCCTTGCTGTCTCTGCATCGGGTCTTCAGTCTTTTCACATCTTCCCTCAGCTCCGCCCCACCACAGCACCTCTTATGCCTGCTTCCAAATCTGCAGTTCAGCTGTGTAACATGCTGGACATTTTCGCCTCTGCTTTGGCATCAGGATGGTTATTCTGTGTCTGGAGCTGTGTGCTTGTTGTTTCTTGGTGTTTGTCTGAAAAATAGATGAGTTTCTCATTGCTCTGTGGCGGGGGAATCTGAATCTCCTTCCTACCAGATCGCCATCTGACTTCCTTCTCCCTAGAGCTTTATACTTTAATAAATTTACAAATGTCACAAATCTAGAAGGAATAATTAGCACACATAATGAAAGACAAATGCCAACACATTTCAAGAGGTTAAATCAAATTGATTAAGGCTAATATGATGAAATATAATCGTGAACATAAAATCCTATATTTTAGTTCATGAACAGGCTTGTGGATGATCAACCTCTCTTTAATCAGCTTCTGGATCTACTGATGAGAGTTGGTATAGGCAATTTCCCTAATTTCATTGAGGATGAACTAGACCTTTTTGCCACAGAGGAGGATAATGGAGTTAAGCCTTTTCTGAAGCCTCATGCCTTCAATTTAGTTTTCAATAAGCAATTTTAGAGACTAGTTCAGAAGAGACAGCAAGTCCTATTATTATAACTATGCCATGACTCCTGTTGGCACTTACCTAGAACCTTCCAGAAGTTGTTGATCAGTGCTCCACGCTAACAAAGGTAAACAAGAATTTAAGGAGTCTTTTGTTTAGCATTTTATCTTATTTGTTATTTACCTCTGGTGCTATATTCTCGAGATACTGATGATCTGTGGCAGAACTAGATGGAGAGGTTTCTTTATGTCAATACTTGTGTTATAAAGTAGTAGGACTTAGCCATGCTTAATATTAAATGATTAATGGGCAAAAATCCTTCACAATAATCCTGCAAGGCAGGTGCTAGTATGTATTCTTATAAAAGTGAAAAAGTTTAAGAGAGGTCTAGTCACTTGTCTTCAGTCACACAACTAGTTAGTGACAGAGGCTGGATTTGAATTCATCTCTAGTTAACTTCAAAACTCCAGGTTCTTTCCAATACTTTCTTTTTTCTGATTTATCAGTGTAAGAATATGAAAAGACCTACATAGTTGTAAACATTTAAAACACATTTAGTTATACTTGTGGACTCATATTAAAAAAAAGAGATAGTAAACAAAATATAAAATTTGATCTATAGCAAATATGAGATATTTGAAATGTGTTCTTTAATCTTCCAGTATGCTTACTTTTTTCTAAATTATTCCCTACAGGCTACAACTATATTGCATATAATTTTAGTAAGATTATGTGAAATTACAGCTTTCAAAATGAACATAGTTTTGTGACTTTAAAATATTCCTCTATATAAACCTAATGTATTCCAAGGAAAATTTATTCATTTTTTTTGTAGGCTTGTGGAAATAAAAATAAGCAGACCCTTTGATTTGATATGATATTGGATATATACAAAAATGTGTTTCTTAGAAAATAAAATGCACAAGCAATAGTAAACATTAGTATTGTAGACTGTAGACAAAATGAGAATTACCAAAATTTGTGTCTAAAGTCATCATAGTAGCCACCTCTCTAGTTTCCATTGACAACTGTTGATTTGTTTTCCATATAAATTAATGTTTCAATGAGAAAATAGGGATAATACTCTTGAACATTCCCTTGTCCACCGAAAAACGACTTGGTCATCTCCCAACAGAAGGGAAATTGTGTTCATTTAGAAGAGACTTCAATATCTTTATTATAGACATTTATATATTTCTGGGAAATATATTTTTTGACCAATTTTACTGAATTTTATTTTTCTATTTCATCATTTTCTTTATTTTTTTTTAAGATTTTCCTATTGCTTTATTTAGGATCAAGTTGCTGTTTTCTATCTTTCTCTCTCTCTTTCCTTGTAGAAATTAAATATTTTATTGTCTTTTGCTTTTAATGGAAGGTGCAGGTAGGAATGAAGCCAAGTAAGTAGGCAGGCAGGAGGAAGAGAAAGAAGAGGAAGAAGAACTCCATTGCTGTTCTCTCCAACTCAGGACACAAACCCAGGTTCTTGAGATGTGTGTGGCCTCTATTTTAGCTGGAATCAGTTGACCAAGCCAAGAGGTGAATGTTTTGGTCATTGATTTTCAGTGTGTTTCTTTTCTCATATTTACATCTAAAGCTATATTTCTTTTTAACCATCCCTTTGAGTTCATTTCACAGATTTGGGTATATCCTATTTTTATAGTCTTTAAAATCAAACTATTTCTAATTACTATTGTAATTAATTTATCCTTGACCTATGGGTTATTTTAAAATGAATTGCATGCTTCTCAAACCTATGAAGACTTCCTACTTACTGCTTTTTATTGATTTCTAGCTTAATTACATGGGGTCTACATTCTCTGAATGTAGTGACAGGGAAAATTCCTTGTGCTCTGAGGTTCTTCTAAGATTCGTTGAGCAAACTAATTAAAATCACACAGGATTAGTAGGAGAAAAGACCAAACTGAATGACATGCAACTGAAGAGTTTAGATGGCTGTAAATTCTAAGCTAAATGATACAACCAAAGACATATCTTGTGCTGAAGAATCGAAAAGAGGGCTGGAGCATCATGGAAAGAGGAAGGGGTCTTCACATAAGAGGACAGTTTCATGTGACAAAGAAAAAAACTCTTGCCTCTTGATGTTTGCCCAGTCAATACAGATTTTTCTGATTAAAAGGTCATTTCTGGAGGTACTCTACACCTAAGTATCTGTGGTCAAGGTAACGACATCTCCTTGAGTCCTTGTGGGCCTTAATTAATATTTAGCTCCATATACCATGGTGTTATACCAAGGTCTACTCTAATTTTTGGAAAAGACCTATATGGACATTTTGGGGGACACCAATCATTTGAAAGCTTGTGAGACATGCTCTTTGACTAAGAATAAGGTTAATTTTTGAAAATTAACTGTACACTTGCTTTTCTATTGTTGAATTCAATATTCCGTACATGTGAATTTAGTCATATTTATCAACTGAATTATTTAAAGTGTCATTAATTTTTATGTTTGTTCTACAGAAGAAGTGTATCAACAACTGTTTTTGCTTTACAAAATTTGAGGACATATTTAGTGCATATAAACTTAGCATTGCTGTATCTTCATGATAAATTGTTTCCTTGTTGTGAAGCATCTCTTTTTAACTCTGGTCATGCTTTTTGCATTAAAAATAATTTTTCTGTGCAATATTGTTCTGTATAAGAAACATATATTTCAGTCACAAGGCTGAAATCAAGGAGACATTGCCTCCATAACCAAAATAAATTTCTCATATGTATTTTGTCTTCTTTCATAGATCTTGGTTCACAGATATCAAAAATCTTAGAATTTCCTAAGTGTTGAGAGTAATAAAAGTATCTTTTGTAAAGTGAATGAGGTGACTTTTGGAAGTACTTAAGATATGGGGGCTGGTTACCTGGAGAATCAACCATGTGATTAGATTTTGGTTTCCACCCTAAAGTTTCTGGTAAGAAGAGGTTGAGTCAATGGTGAATGGTCAGTGAGTCAGTGAATCTCATCTAAGTAATAAAGACTCCATAAAAACTCAAGAGGAGGGGCTGAGAAGAACCTAGTGTGTGTGACCAGAATGCCTCAATATGCCACTTGCCTGGATTCCAAGTTCAACAAGAACAAAAGTTCCTTTGTTTGGGATCTCACCTTTTGTCTCTCTTTATCTTGTTGTTGATTCATATCCTTTAATATCATATATAATAAATTGGTGTTATAATGAGTAAACAGTTTTCCTGAGTTTTGTGAACTGCTCTAGTCAATTACTAGAACCTGAGGAGGGATCTGTTGGAACCTCTGATTTATGGTTCATTCTCAGAAGCCTGAGTAACCTGAATTTACAACTTTACATGTGAAGTGGAGGGCGGTCTTGGGAGCCTGAGCCCTTAACTTGTGAAATCTGATGCTACCTCCAGGTATATAGTATCAGAATTGATACTCCATCATTAGATTTGTGGCAATTTCTTATGTAACAATAAAAACTAACACATTCTCCTTCATACTGAAAGAATATTTGACTGGATGTAGAATTCTTTAAATTATTCCAGTGTATTTTGGAGGCCATTATTTCTATTTCATCCAGTTTCAGTTGAATCAACTTCCAGTCGAATCATACTCTTTCGAAAATAATCTCACTTTTTCTTGTTTTTAGTGTTTTCTCTTTTGTTTTCACCAATTTACTATGATATGCCCAGGTTTCTTTTCTTTTCTCTTCTTTTTTTTTAAAGAAAAGATGTAGGCAGGAATGAAGGCAGGTAGGCAGGCAGGCAGGGAGAGGAGAAGGAAGCATCTTTACTTTATTTTTATCGAGTTGTTCACACAGGTTGTTTTCCCCTAGATCCGGGACTCAAACCCAGGGGTATGTGACTTGCTCTTTCAGAGGCGATTTACTTAACCACTACTCCACCAGAGTGTACCATAGGTTTCTTATTCATTTATCTTACATAGAACTCATAAGACTTTTGAATTCTTTGGAAGTAGATTTACATTTGCGTAAGAGGTATCTAAAGCAATGAAAGATAACAGATATAATATTAGGGATTAGTCTAAATAAGGCTAAGTCTTGATGGCCACACTCCTGTGGCTTAGTATTTTATGAACCCACAATATTGGTGTATTTACCAGGGCCATTCCCTCATCATTTGTTAGCTCTATTTCCTAGCTTGTGTAATTCAACCATCCGAAGATGTCAAAAACTCTGCCCAACTTCTTAGTCATCTCTTCCCTCATTGTGATCTAGAAGAGAACAAAAGTGACTGAATTGGGCGGTTCATCTCTATGGTTCCAACCTTATGCTTTTCCTTCTTTTTCTTGGTCTTAGCCTGCATGATCTTGTTATCACTCCATATCTGTAAGTAGATTTAAAAGATAGTTTTTCTAGATTTTCTGATTGTTCTTGGTGGCAGCAACTGGTCCAAATGATTCTGTCTGACATTCTGAGTTGAGAACTCACTACGGATTTTAAGACACATTTCTCTGTAGCTGTCTTTCCAGTGCCTGGAATCCTTATTGTAGCCTACTCGTTCTTAAATAACTTCCCAGAAAGTGCTTGATAACCTTAGATGATCTTGCAAAGCTCTAGTCAATGTTTATAGAATTTTAAAGAAGTTATTGGCCATTTAGAAGCTATGTCAGTTAGGCTAGACTTCTGAATGGAAAAGCTCACCCTAAAATCATAAACAGATTTCTATAGTAAGAGAAAATAAGAATACCCAGAAATAATTCTCTAATGAGCATTTATGCTAAGTTCAAATATTATTTTACTTAATATCTAGCCCTAATATATATGTATATATATATATATATATATATATATATAATTCTACCACAGAAGTAATCAATTACTCTGCCAACATTTATCAGCAGACTTCCAATCAGAGAAGTATTGTGGAGTCATTGACTAAAATAGCAACAACAAATCATTATCTCACTTTACAGTTGAGGTTCAAGGAGGAATGTTCAGAATAGAAGCTGATAAGCACAGTCGTGAGTTGAGTCTCGGATGGGTGAGGGGTTAGACATTTCCCAGATCAGGTAAGTTTTGAATTTGATTTTGGACACAGAAAGGTAAGGAACAAAGGTTAGAAGTGGGTACTATTCTTCCCTTAATCATTAGAAAATCACCACGTTGTTGTCTGTCTAAATTATTGTTCTGTACAAACTGTGTGGAGAGAAATGTTCTGTGTTTAACTTGGAAAGGCCTTTAACGGATATGTGATAACGACAAGGATGATAATGACTAATGGTGAGTAGGGATAAAGGTCTCCACCTCAGTGTAGGATTGTAACTAAAAGCTTGCCTTGATTCTCTGTAGATTGATGAATAGCTTTACTACATTGAACTGAACCAAGGCCAAAGACTTCAAGGTTCCAATGTTTTCATCTTTTTCCATTGGAAATCTTTAGGATCTAAGTTCAGCATTTTATCACCCCTCCCTTATTCCAACATCATGTTATTCTCATGTTGTTATTACTCACTGATCCAGCTCCAAAGAAATCATTAAGAAAATCCTTTCAAAAGCTGTCCTTTACTATAAATTTGAATAGTAATCATCGATTTTCTTTCTATGCACCTGCCTCCCCACCGCCACCCATTGCTCTTACACTTTCTTCAAATAATTAACTCCCTGGAACTAACTTTACTCCTTTGGAAAACAGGCACACTGGTTTAATCATGATGTTGGCTTTGCCTTTCTAGATCCTAGAGAATTCAGGAATTGATTCACATGATAGGTGCTGGGGGCATGACAAACTGGAGATGCATTGCCCAGTCAGAAATCCCCTTGAATTGAAACAACTCTGCATTCTGTTTTTGGCTTCTTTATAGGATTTCATTTGAAATCTTAACAGAGTTGTTTGGTCTATTTCTAGTTGCACATTTCCAGAGACTTAGAAATAGACTTGGCTTGGTGCACTAGTAGGATCTGATCCTGGCAGGGTGGCCCCCAGCAGTCAATTCCTTCCTCGTGAAATCTTTCATAGATGCCCCTCCAGTACTAGAGAAGACACATGGAGCCATTTTCCATGGCACTGTTGACCCAGCTAATTTGATGGTAGCAGAACCATGTTGGTGAATTCTAGGTTGTCAAGAAGAGTGTGATCTTAGTCCTCCCATCTTCTCCCACCTGCCCAGTACAGCACCCCATTCTGACTGGGGTCATGAGAGAGCAGAACCGAAGCTTATTTCAATATTCTTTAGGTCGGACCTTTCAAAACATGGTTCCTCAAAATCTACTCCAACCTCTACACAATCACGAGGTGTGATGCAGAACGGATCCTCTTCTCAACTTCTGGCGCTGTGGACAATTGTTCAGTTTTCCTTTGGCGGCCAGAGGGCTCACCAGAATGATTTTTGCATGAGCTACTGCCTGTAAACTGAGGGAGGATGTCTGCCGGATTCTGGATACTACAGGGTGAGTGTATTTCATAGGGTGGGGCAGGTCAGAGTATCATTACAAGGTTAACTCTAATTTGAGAAAGGATTCATAAGGTTCAACATGTTACTATTGGAGTCATTAATGTGAATATTTCTAATGCTTTCTGGAGACAGAAAGGAAATGGGATGGATTTCTTTGGGATGGAAAGGAATGACATTACATATACCTGAGCTCTTCTATCCATCTGCCTTTAGCCTCATCCCTCACATTCTGTCCCTCACTCTGTTGGCAAAGTGATCTATCTCAAATGGCAATCCAATCATACATCATTTGCCTCAACACCGTTGATGGATTTCTGAATAAATTACAGGCTCAAAGAGTACATAAGATCAACTTATTTTTGTTCCGTTCTCCACCCTTCATCTTTGTTTGAATGGCACCTATATTCCATTTGTTACTTTAGTTGAGGCTTAGAACCTGAAGTCTTAGCCTGGCTGCATAGAATACATTCTTTCTCTCTCTCTCTCTCTCTCTCCCTTCCCCTAGCCCCTTCTCATTGTCTTATGTTTCTCAAGTCTCCCTACAACAAAATCAACGGATACCTTTATTAAAAGTAATGCTTGTAACAGAGTGATACTTATTACCAAGGAAATAGGTTGTGTTCCTAGTTAATCATTACAGCAATCCCAAGAGGAAGGTGCTATTTCTAATTAAATCTGATGAATTAGAAATCCAAGGCACAGAGATGTTAAATAATTGCTCAAGTTCACAAGCTCCAAAGCCTAACAGTCATGCTCCATAAGCCATCTTCTTAACCAGACTCCCATATAGCCTCTCATTAAAAATGCAGATTCAAGTATTTAACTATTTAAAATATTAAGTTCTGACATTTACAACAATATGAATGGATCTACAGGGAACTATGCTTAGTGAGATGAGCCAGAGAGAGAAAGACAAATATTATATTATTTCATCCATATGTGGCATACAGAGAAACCATAGAAATATATAAACCAAATCAAATAAAAATAATTTTTTAGTCTATAGAATCAAATTAATGGTTACCAGTGGCTTAGTGGTCTAGTACACCTGAGAGCAGTCCCACATACGCCCCAAGGTCCCGGGTTCAAGACCCAGGGCAGGAGGGAATAATCAATGTGAACATCTAAATAAAAAGTAACAAAGTCCTTCTTCCTCCTTGCTCTTTCTGCCTGTCTGCTTGCCTACTTGCCTTTATTCCTGCCTGCACCTTTAAGGAAAAAAAAAAAAAAAAAAAAAAAAAAAAAAAGAAAGAATGGTTACCAAAAGGGAAAAAGGAAGCAAGCAAATTGGGTAAAAGACATCAATTATATAGCGAAGGATAGAACTGGTCCGTTGGTAGTAAATTTCATGTATTAATATAGATATTGATTTACAATGATGCTCACTTACACATATAATGTCATGATGTGATATTTCTTCATACATTTAAAAAAGACATATTAGGACTAGCACACACAACAAGAAATGAGATAAAAATAATGAACAGGCACACCCTGGTGGAACCAGCAGGTAAGCACAGTCCACATCCTCCATCCTCCAAAGCCAGGTTTCCGGACTGGAGGCGTGAGGACAGCCAGGGTGAACAACTGAGTAAAATAAAGATGCTCTTCCTCCTCTCTCCTCCTGTCTGCCTGCCTCTTCTCACCTTCATTCCGGCCTGCACCTTTCCTTAAACATAACAAACGAGTGCGCAAACAAAATAAAAACTCTTAGTCTCCCAGAACGAATAGTAATTGTTACCAGAAGGGAAGTGGGGAAGAAGATGGGTTAATTGGGTAAAAGGAGCCAGTTTTGTGGTACAAGATGGAATAATGTAGCATGTATAAATGTTGACTTATAATGCTATACACTTGAAACGAATATAGTGTTACAAACCAATGTTACTCAATTAAAAAAATTTAATGTGTTAGGACAAGCAGTTAGGTAGAGATGAGCTGAGGCAGACTAGGGACGTTGGGGGAGGGGGGGCAGGAATGTAAAGGGGGACTGCCCGACAGCATCCAGTGAGGGGTCTTGACCCATCTGCCAGCCAGACAAGCCCCCAGTTATGAAATGTGAATATAAACTAACCCCAAGAGAAAGGCCACCTCTTGGGGGAAACTGAGGCTTCCCATTTGGATTTCTTTCTACATGTACTTTCTTTCCTATTACCTATTCAATTCTTACTGACCTCAGTTTTTCCATCTGGCGTTTCTGAATTCTTTTCACTCTGAGACAAGGACCAGGGTCTGCTTGTTGATTCACGCACGGTTACAGGGTGTACTCATTTCACAGCGCTGATAAATGTGGATTCAAGAGTCCCTCGACAGTCTACACATTTTAAGCAAATCCCAAGTGATTCTTCTCTACACTGGTTTGAGAACCGTGGCACGTTTCATTCAAATGGCAACGAGTAGAAGGTGAGCGCCCTCTAGTGTCTAAAAGCAAGTGTCACACCTTTGCTGATGGTGTATCAGGTCTTTTATTTGCTCCTTACTTATTAAATTGGGGAAATATCCTTAGTGAGATGAGCCAGTTTCAGGAAGAACAAATTGTAAAAGTGGCAACTGAATAAATATTTCCATGTCAATAACTGAATACTACATTAAATTTATTTTTGTCACAAAAAGATTATATAAATATTGCCAGATTACTGTCTTTCTTATCAGACATCAGCAGCTCCCGGAAATTAAATTTAAATATTTGGAGCTTCCATGCCAATACATCTGATTTTTAGGAACAAAGTCTCATATCTTTAGTGTACAGAAGCTGCTAACAGAAACACCAAATCTATTCTGTGTAAGAGGCATGTTTTTTACTCATTCCATCTGTGGTGGCTTCATTATGTCATTATTTTTCCTCATTTAGATCCTGCTGAATCTGTCCCCTCAGAATGGGACAAGACTTAAGGTCTTTTATTTTTCTCTTGTCCTCTTTAAGATAAAATTGTAAGGGAGAAGAATTCATTAATTATTTAGTATGATATGTGTAAATCATCTGTATTACTATGTTAGGCAATTGTTTATTCCTGAACAAGAAAGCATCAATGTATTTGTTAAGTTACAGTTAAGTGTGTGTAACAAGAAGATCCCCAAATATAGTGACTAACACAAGAGTAAAGTTTATTCTCTGATATAACTGCCCATTGATAGCAGTCCTGGGCACATAGTGGAGCTCCTACGTAACACTCAACACAGACTCTACTTCTGAGTACAAAGTTGCTGCTCCACTTCCTGCTCTCACATCTGTATCCCAGCTAAAATAAAAAAGGCCAGGGAACGACATATCCATTCCTTTAAAGGACAAACCCAGAAGTGGAATACAAGAGTTTTGCTCATGTCCCTCTGGTAAGAAATTTGGTTACAAGCTTCTGGAATGCATAGGAATGTGGTCTTAAGTTGGGAAGTTAAATGTCCCACTAAAACCTGGAGAATCATTATTAAAGGACAAAGGGGAGAATGCATTTTTAGAGGACAACTGTCTCTGTCACGAACTACTCCTATGTTTGGACATTTTTTTGTGTGATTCTCTAAGCAAACAGTTATTCACAGAAAATAGGCTAAAAAAATCAGGTATTTCCAAAATTTCACTAAATAAAATGATATTTCTATAGAGATGCTACTGGTTCATTTGAGAACCTGTATTCTTTGCTTCATGGTCCTTCAAGGCAGGGACTTCTATGGACCTAGATCATCAGTTTAAAGTAAGTACATACAGTCCTTGGATTGCTTGGTTCAAAGTCTCCCATTTTAAATGCTAATCTTAGAACCACAAACTAAATCCCCTGGAATCATGTTCAAAATTTTCTCCCTACAGTGGGCATCCCATCTGTGGTGGCTTATCATATTTCCTGCTCATTATATTTCCCCCTTTTCTAGAAATGGTATCCCACCCTCACCACCCTTCCCCCAACAAGAATTACAGTGGGAGGCCCCCATGTTCTAACCTAATCCCATCCCTTACCCTGACCATCATTGATTGGTTCTACATTGGGTAACTGAACCAAGGTGGAATAATAGATGGATAGGATATTAGAAAGACTTAAGAAGCAAGTAATAGATAACTGAACAAAGAGTACATTTTTCTTTTCTTTCTCATGCAACAAGAACATCAAAAGTAGGTATACCCAGGGCTGGTGCATCTACTCAAAATTGGATCAGAACCCAAGTTCCTCCGATCTTACTATGCAAAAATTTTAATAGGACTTTAATAATCTTGGCCACAAAAGGATTGCTGCAACTTCAGATCTCACATGCATATCACCATAGGGAGAATTATGCAGGGGTGAAAAGCAAAAGATAAAGAACAGAAGGAGCAAGTACCATGACTCTCCCCTTTCCTAAAATTTTTCTGGAATATTTGGGTGACATCTAGACCTGTGTGAAAAAGCAATTTTAAAATTACTTCAGTTAAAGGAAAAAAAAAAAAAAAAAAAAAGCGTAAGCAGGCATGCCCTGGTAGCTTAGCAGATAAGTCCTCCAGCCGGCGTAGTTCACATACATCCCAAGGACCAAGGTTCCTGAACTGGAGCTGGGGGAAATTGCTAAGATGAACAACTAAATAGAGTAAATAAATGTTTCTTTCTCATCTCTTCCTGCCTGCCTCGCCTTCATTCCTGCCTGCACTTTTCCTTGAAACAACAAACAAAGCAAACAAAATTGCATTGGATAATTCACCTACGTTTAACTTCAAGAACCAATTATTTTAATGATCTCCATAAAATTGGCCTCAAAAAGCCCAAACATTTAAAATACAAATTCTCAGACAACAAAGAGAGAAAAGCTAAAAATTTCACTTTGCTGATCTCAATACCACTCCCCACCACCTCTTCATTTGAATTTCTGATAAATTGTCAGAAGTGTTCCAAGGCAAATGTGTCAGTTTCACAACGCTTTGTTAATAATGCCTGAATTTCTCTATTCGATAGTAGCAGAGTTTGAACGCCTTGATAATATTTTTCTTTTTATTTACTTATTTCTAGAAAGGAAGGAAGCAGGAATTAAGGCAAATAAGCATGCAGGTAGGCAGACAGGAAAAGAGCAGAAGAAGAAGAGATCATCCGTCCATTTAGTTGATTATGTCATTTTCCTATGTCCTGGGTTGTGAATCCAGATCCATGGGCTTTGACGTGGACTATGCCACCAAGAGTCACAGACTTGAACAGCTGAGTCACCAGGGCGCACCCATAATACATTTTCTTAAATTTGGCTCTTAAAATTTGGGAGTTGGTGAAAATAGCACAAGTTAGTAAAACTAGTGAGAATTGTGTGTGTGTGGATGTGTGTGTGGGTGGGTAGTGAAGCTATGCGAGGGATGAAATCAGGTCTTCTAATTCTCCCTAGAAAAGAGCAGGTTAGTGTACCATCAGCAAATGTAAACTCAGCTGTGTTCCCTAAGACAGGAACAGAGATAGGGGTTAAGGATTCTTAGATGCAGGTGGAAAATGATGCTTAATATCCCTACCCTTTCTGCATTTGTATAAGGCTAGTCAGGAGATCTTCGACCGGTAAGATCCCATAAACCAAAGCAGTGCCAAGAAATTGGGCTCAAAAAAGGATGAAAACTCCTACCTTACACTTTATGTTTTACAGCTTCTTATAAATTTATTATTTGTCCCCACTAACTTTCTGAAGCTTGAAACTACTTGAAAAGCAGTACCTTTTACTCCACACTGACAAATCTGGAATACAAGTATCTCCCTTTAAATCCCCAAGAAATGTAATTCAAACTCACACTAACCAGGCCATAAGGCCTTTCTTAAGCACAGTGTAATAAGGTGAAAGGTGGGTTCTGGAACCCAGAGTTGGAAAACAGAGAGGCCTTCTGCACAGGAGACTGAGGATGGGCAGGGATAGAAACCTGGATCTTAGTAGATATTTTGTTCAAGACCAGCCTATCTGGCTCAGCATATGTTCAAATTAGCTTGTGCCTTTTTATCTTTTTTCTAACTTTTTGGGTATTCTCAGAATCAGAGCAATTATGAGGGGATTTTTACAGAAAAAATGGGCAAGAGAGGTTCTTTTCATTCATGAGGTTCATTTATCACCAACAGACCCAGACACACCCCATTTCAGGTATCTAGAAGAGGCAAAAACCCTTCCTAGAAAGAGAGCTCTTATCGCCCCTTTCCTTTTCCATTTTAGCCTTCCAGCAAGTGACACCAAGGCTAAAGCTGATGGATTTTTTTTTTTTTTCCTCCAAAGTAGTTAATTTGCTTTTCAATCCAGGCCCTTACTTTCTGTTGAACCTCCCAGGGAGTGAAGGAGGCCCACTCAGCTAACGTTGTGTCGGGATGCAAGAGTGCCCAGATGCAGTAGATGGTGGACAAATTTCACTGCCTTGAACAACTGATGCCGCCCACTCAGGGGAGATTCTTCACTGCATCTAGCAAAAAGCTAGTGGGTTCAATTATTATCTACTACTGGAAATTAAAATCACTCTGGAGTCTGACAGGATAAGTTAGTCCTTAACAATTGTTCTTACACCTTCATAGTTAGGCAACATGGTAAGGTTACAGAAATATAGGGGAGGGGGAAGGGGGAGAGGGAGAGGAGAGGAGAGGAGACAGAGGAGAGAGAGAGAGAGAGAGAGAGAGAGAGAGAGGGAGAGAGAGAGAGAGAGAGAGAGAGAGAGAGAGAGAGAGAGAGAGAGAGAGAAAATGTTTGTTCTGCCTGGTTTATAGGAGTTGTCCGAAATACTACAATATTTGGCAGCAGGCTCCAAATGTAGGGTGCTAGCTATTTTTAAATTGCTTATTCCTTAATCATCCAAATACACTCGGTCATGAGTTTTAAGCTGGTTTAGTAAAAATCACTGCTTTTCCTATTCCTAAAAGAACCAAGTGGGACTGAAGGAAGAAGGTCTGGGAAAATTTTAAGGACACAACTGTCCTTGAAAGGACAGAACTGTCTTTTCCTAGGATTTTGAAAGGAGCCCTACAATAGCTTTACCTTTAGAAACTTGCCCAAAAGTAAGGCGTTCCCAGGCTCCGCCCACCAGTGTTACAAACTGTGAAGGAACACCACCCGAGGTGGGCGAAGCGGCCTCCTACAGAACCTGCAAACCTAGTTTGAAAATAGAAGGTGGGGGTGGGGGCGGGGCGCCGGGCACGGCTCCGGCCGTGTTTCTGACTCATCAGCCCTGAGCCTCCGGGTCCGACTTCTCCCTATTTTAACTGAACAGTCAACCCGAGGCTGTACGTGACAGGAAGGTCTCTTTTCTCCACGCCCCCTCACGCCTCGGGGCCCCACTTCGGGAGCTGTCTGACGGGCCCAGCTGGAGACGGTGGATTCCGTATCGCCGGGGCGCGCCCCTGCAGGCGGCGATCGCAGGCGGGACTACAGCTCCCGGCAACCCCCGCCGCCCGCCGCCCGCCTCCTCCTGGACGTCGGCCGCAGTGGTGGAGCGTCTCCGCCGCGGCTCCCGTTTCCCTGGGCGCTGTGCTGACTGGGGACCCTCAAGAGGATTAGGACCCGGGCTCGGGGACGCGGGAGCATGGCTCTGCACCTTGGCCGGCTGGGCGCGGGCCTCCGCTGGCGCGTGGCGCGGAGCAGCTGCGGGGAGCCGTGCTCGTGGTCCCCGCGCTGCGCGGGCGGGCGCGTCTGCTGGCCCCGCGACACGGCGGGCGCGGCGCCGAGCCGCGGGCTGGGCCACGCTCGCGCGGCGGCGGGAGGCGGCTCCCGGCGGGGAACCCGGCTGGCTGCGGCGCTGGCGGGGCTGGCGGGACTGGGCGCCGCCGCCTTCGGGCACCGAAGGCAGGCGGAGATGGTGCCCAAGAGCTCGGGCGTGCGGGCTCCTCCGCCGGGGAGGTCGGAGGAGGAGGACGACGAGCTGGCTCGCCGCTGCCGCTGCTTCATGGCTTTGCCGGTGACCGACCTCGGCGAGCTGCGGGGAAGGCCGGGCGACATGAAGACCAAGATGGAGCTGATGATCCTGGAGACTCAGGCCCAGGTGTGCCAGGCGCTGGCACAGGTAGACGGGGGCGCCCGCTTCTCTGTCGACCGCTGGGAGAGGAAGGAAGGTGAGAAGGTCGGCAGAGCGGGAGGTAGAAGCGGGACCGGAGGTCTGGCTTTAGGTGGCTGGCAGAAAATGACTGCTGGGAATGGATGTAGGAAGCCGGTAGCCACAGGCGGCCTTTTGGTTAGAAGGCACACCGTTGAAAAGATGGACGCTGCAGGGTCGTTAACCCTCCTTGCAGGCGTTTATCTAGACCTGTCTCTCTGCTGCTGGGCATTATCAAATCTTAGCCATTTATAGTGACCCAGCCTCCTCCCACCCCCTTAAAATTTTTTTTCCTGCAGGCAGGAATGAATGCGAGTAGGCAGGCAGGTGGGAAGAAAGAAGAGGAAGAAGCATCTGTATTTTCATTCAGTTTTTCACGTTGTTTTTTCCCCTGAACCCTGAACTGGAACCCAGGGGTATGTGACCTGCGCTTCTTCGGAGGCGATTGACCTAATCGCTTCTCCATCAGGGTGCCCCCCCGCCCTTTGGGGGTTAGAATTCTTAGGGTTGTTTGCAGCCAACAAACTTGTATGTTCATATTTGTTATTGAGCATAGACTTTTCCCCACATTTCATCGGGTTGTTTCACTACTTTAACCCTTTCTTTTCCGTTAGATGTGGAAAGAAGGCTCCAGCAGAGGGTGTCATAATCTCTCCACTTGTTTTTTCCAAGTTGTATAAGAAATATTTGATTGTCTTGCCAGTTGTTGTATCCGATATATCCGTTGGATTTCCTGCTTAGGAAAACTCTTCCCATAGCAAGATAAAACCCAGTTTATCTAGAAGCATCTATTCTTGACCATGTTCTTGCTACTGCAGTGAAGTCTGGAATTTTGCTAATAAACTTGAAGGATACTTGACTTTTTCTAGCTAGAGATACTGTAGCAACCTATCAGCAGATGATTTTGAGCTGTGATACTGCCACCTATTAAATGAAGTTAATTGCGGTTTTCTATCTTGTGAGGTTTTTAAGCAAGGAGCATGAAGCAGGACATAGCCTCATATAGGAGAATTCGTAGTGTGACCCTCAGAAATTGCTTACCTTTTTGTGCCTGTTTCTTTATATGTGAAATGTGATTGGGAATAATAATTGAGGGTATTGTAAAGATCAAATGAGGTGAATATATGTAAAGTGCTTACATTTTTGTCTGACTCAGACAGCACTGAAACAAATTGTTTGGGCTCCTTGCCAGCAGTGTATTCTTGAATAAGGTGTTTTTCTCTCTGGGCCTGTTTTCTCGGTACACCAGGGGTTGTACTGAATCATCTTAAGTCCCATCCTGCTCTAAAAATTCCTAGAAATAAAACATGCCAAATATGAACCTTCATGAAACAGTCACCCTGTGGTTACATCTTAAAACAAAAATCCCTAGGTATTAATACTAAAGTTAACATACTTAAGTATTAATGTCTCATTTCAAAGTTTCACATCTCTTAACTGTTCTTACATCTGTTTTTTTTTTTTTTTTCAGTCATCTGTAAACAAGACAAACAGAACTCTGAGCAAAAACAGTTATGAATTATTAGTTATAGAACATTCTTCAAATATAGCCTGTTTTACTATTCCTACTTTTAACCTTAGCATTCTCATGTATCATAACCAATGCATACCATTATGAATGTTAGTATTGAAGGGAAAATGTTCCAGTGATTTATTTTAGATGATTGCATAAGAATGTAGAAGAAATATTCAGCTTGACCATGTGGGAAGATACAATACTTGCCCACTCTCAGTAGCTAATGTCATAAAGCTCAGCTAGATAATTTTATTGTATTTAAAAGTGATAAACATACCGATATAGAAGATTTGGAAAATAACTCCTAGTCCCACCATTTTCTTGCAGGAGTTTGTTTTGTTTTTTGTTTTTTTTTTCTTTTTTCCAAACGAAATAATACTGCATTATAACATTTTATGTTTCAGGTATGCGTCATTATATATCAACATATATATCACAATAAGTTCATCACTAAAAGTCCATTTCTATCCTTCACTGCATAATTGACACCTTTTACCTGATTTGCCCACCTCTCTTCTCCCTTCCCTTCTGGTAACCACTAATTTGGTTTTATAATCTAAAAGTTAATGTTTGTTTGATTTCATTCATTTGTTTTTTCTGTATACTATAGATGACGGAAATCATACGGTGTTTGTCTTTGGCTTATTACACTAAGCATAATACCATTAGCTCCATCTATTTATTATATATGACAAGATGTCATCAGCTTGTATTGTCACCAACCTTGTATAAAGAGTTCTTTCTCTCCCCATTCTCACCAACACTTGTTTCCACTCTTGGATAACAGCCATTCTTACAATGTGAAGTGATATAGCTCATTGTTTTATTGATTTGCATTTGCCTAAAAGATGATAAATATCTTTTCTTCTACTGGTTGGCCAACTGGACTCTTCAGTGAGGAAGTGTTTATTCAGATCCTCTGTGTATTTTTTGATGCAAGAGTTATTTTCAGTTTTGCATGTCTCTTCACATTCTTATTTTATATTTCTGTGACTAGGGGGCGGTGGCATCAGCTGTGTGCTTCAAGATGGACATGTTTTTGAAAAGGCTGGGGTGAACATTTCTGTTGTTCATGGAAAACTTTCTGAGGAAGCAGCAAAACAGTTAAAGAGAGGAAGAAATCTGAAGGCGAAAGATGGTAAATCAGACAATCGCAACAGCTTTTACTAGCCCCTGCCAATATGTGTTCTCCAGAAGTATACCTATTATTTTATATGTAAAATAAGTGTTGCTTCTGTAAAAAGCCATCTGGGTGCATGTACCAGATAAACATGTTCAGCACTATTTTTTAAAAATTACTTTTGAAGATATAAAACATAGCTTAAATTAAAAATTAAAAAGCAGCATCAGAAACTTGACCTAGAGACCCTGTTGAAGTCAAACTGTATGATAACTGATAGCAACTTAAGATATGCTTTATTTTCCAGGTAAACTGCCGTTTTCTGCTATGGGTGTGAGCTCTGTTATCCATCCCAAGAATCCTCATGCTCCTACTATGCATTTCAATTACAGATACTTTGAAGTAGAAGTTGATGGTAAGGGTCTCTGGAGCTGTGGAAGGTATTATTGTGCAAAACATGTATTTTAAAACAGCTTAGAGGGCTTCACATTAAAAGTGATAAAGAATTAGATACAATCTTGAGTAGGTTTTTCAGGAGGCCTATGAAGGCTTAGTCCTTGGCAGGTGTGATGGGTTATGCACTGGACATGAAAAATTAATATAGTATTAGCAAAACTCTGACTTCTCCATATTTTCCCCAAGCAGAAGGAATGATTTAATGAACCCCAGATTCGCACATGGTTCTTTGCAAATATGAATTCATTACCTCCAAAGGAAAACCTGTGTGCAAGGTCAATTTGAAATTGAGAACTTTCTTTTGGAAAATATTTTCCACATGCATCACCTCAGTAATCGCCAGTGCATTTTCAGTGGGCTGACAATGGGGGAGCTATTGCTCATACCTCATGCACATCCAGTTCCAGCCTTTGTCTTCTGTTAACTGGACTTAACTGATACCACCTATCAGAGCATGTGTGTGATGTCCCACCTACTGGTCTTGGTATCTCTGTAGGTGATAGCATTTAACATCATTGTATTTAACTTTCCATTTTGAAGCCATTCTGTTTAGTTCACCCTTTTAATATTTAAAAAGTTAGCAATTGGCTATGACATCCTACAGACTTAACTAAGCACTTAAAATAGGTATTTCTTTTTTTTTTTTGCTATAATTATAACTTCTGAAGTATTGAGTAGGAAGCTACATCTAAAAACACAATAATTTCTCAAAGGTAAATACAGCATGATAATTGCACTAGGGTTCTTCGAGTTGTAAGTAGTAAAACTGGCTAAAAAACTTCATTGCACAAGCAATGAAGGGTATTTATTAGCTCACAGGAGCCTTCACTCACAATTCGATCCAGAAACTCAGCTCTTATCAGCTGTCTTCCTCTGCCTTTTTCTCCACCTCATGCTTTCTTTTCCTTCTCTATTTTTGTGGTTTCCCTTAGTAAGGGTTTTAGCCCTTTCCTGGGTAAAAGTGAGAGGGTGACTTGTTCTTAATAAAGGGGACATCAGAAACACATGGAGGATATTTATGGCCTGGGCTGGAACTTTTCTTTAATCATGACAGAGGGACATTTTAACCTTGTCATGTGATTCTGATGTGCAGCCAGAGTTAAAATCCATTACCTAGTTCACCTGTGTGGTGTTTCATCCTTCTTTGCCATGTATGTTATTTCTGTCCTTGGTTATGTTCTTTCATTTTTTAATCTCCTGCATTTCTATCTGCGTTTGCCTTTTCTTTCCTGCCTAAGCCTCACTGGCCATTCAGGCGTAAATTCAGTTCAAAATTTTGTTTTTGTCACTCATTTCATGCATAATAAACTAAAGTGATAAGTTTCCTAATACAGCAGTAAGGTGCTTCATCTCATCTAAATTTGAATCAGCATCACATGTTTTAATTTTGGCAGGTAAAAAACATTGGTGGTTTGGTGGCGGATGTGACCTTACTCCAACATACTTGAACCAAGAGGATGCTGTTCATTTTCACAGAACATTAAAGGAGGCTTGTGACCAGCATGGTCCAGATCTCTACCCCAAATTTAAAAAATGGTAGGTAAAGGTAGTGAACTTGCTATGACCCCTGAAGTATATTCCTTTCTGTCTGATCCCAAAGTCACCTTCTCTCTCACTCAATACCTTCTTCAGCTTTTGAAGGTTGCTCTTTTTCAATTTTTAATTTTTTTTTAAAGGGAAGCCTTAGGCAGGAATGAAAGTGAGCAGAGACAGTCAGGAAGAGAGAGGAGAAAGAAGCATTTTATTTATCTTATTTAGTTACTCATCTTGGTTGTTCCCCGCCCAGCCCAGGGATTTGAACCTGGGTCCTTGGGATATATGTGGACTGTACTAGCTGAACTTGACTGACCAAATTGTAGCTCCACCAGGGGGCAGCCTGAACTGTTTTCTTGCTTCAGCAAAAGTGGAATGCTAGTTTTAATAAGTTATTTACTTAGGAATATATTAATTTCTTTAATGAATTGGGTAGCAAAACCTTTAATCCCAAATGGTTTAGAATGGTAGAATACAAACCATAAAGTGATCTAGGCTTAAGGCTGAGACTTTTTAATTCTAGGGTGGGATATTAGTTTCTCATCCTAGTTGAGAATTATTGTCTCATTCTTGCCATAGAAATGGGTTAGGACACAGGAAGGGTTAGAGAACTATTTGGGAGGGATGTGGATGTACCAGAAATTTTGAGCATTTGGAAACAAATAGGAAAAGTAGAATCAAAAACTTTGTTAAGTAAATCCTACTGATAAGAAAGACAAACCAAAATTGTGAAACCCAGGATATTTGGTATATGTGAAACAAAGTCTAGACATAAATTATTTGGAATAAGCGTAAACTACCCAACATTGCTTAGAGCTCATTGCGGTTCTTGAAAAAAGAACAGAAAGGGGTTTTTGCTTTGCTTTTATAGTTATCATTTATGGAGTCTTGATGCTTTTTGTGCAAGAGCATGGAGTTCAGCTTTAAAATCCTTGGAAAAGATAAGACATTTGAATGTTCTCCTTTTGATTTGACGTTACCACTGAAAACTACACAAACGTAGACTCTGGGCTCTGGTTTGCAGGGTCTTTTCCTAGTTCTCACAAATGAGCATCTTCCAGGCAGAAGACTGGTGCGTAGACATTCTCTTTATTTTTTGGTTTTGTTTTTTGTTTTCTCTTACTGCTGTTTCTGAGATGACTTTACCTAAGTGTTATATATATAGTTAAAAAAATTTTTAAGGAAAGGTGCAGGCAGGAATGAAGGTCAGTAGGCAGGCAGGAAGAGAGAGGACGCAGAAGCACTTAATTATTTTCTTTAGTTGTCCCTCCCACAACCCTCTCATACCCAGGGGTCTAACCCAGGGGTACGTAGCCTGTGTTGTTTCAGAGGCAATTGACCTAACGTCTACTTTCCATCAGGGTGTGCCACCCTCAGTAATATTCATTAATAAAAATAGTATGTGAGTAGTTAAGAAGTTTTTTGTGTAAGTATTTAGTAAAGCTCTTAATTTCATAGTCTCATGAAAAGCAGTTTTGTAATCATACGATTCCGTGAAAGCTGATTTCATGCTGTAGGGTAGGCTTTATTGATAGATGTGCTGGTAAAGGAAAGCCAACGAGTCACAATTGAAATGAATTATATCCATGTATCCAATCTGGGAATTGCTACCTGCTACCTTTTGTTTTCTTTTTTGAGTTTTAGCTATTAAGGCTATTTTGAAGAAAACATTTAAAATAGTTTTTCCTTTGTATAGTTCTTCTATTCAGGAACTTATTCTATAGACATCTTAGAAACATTTCCACAACATAAATTATGTTACATATTTAACATTTAGGAAATGGCTTCTTAGAAAACCCACTCCAGCAGCCAGAGATGGGGAAAGACTCAAACAGATTGATTGTTTCATGTGCTGATTCGCAAAGGGTAACCTTCTTTCTTAAAATATATATATTTTTTTAGTCATTCACTTGCCATTATGTTTAATACGAGGTATTACTTTGAAATGTTGATGCTGCATAAGCATTATAAACAAAATTCAGAGGCAAACTACAAACTAGGGACATTATTTGCAAGTACTTTGTACAATGTCATTAATATACTGATCATTAATTTACTAATATACTGATGGTGTCAATATGTCATCAGTATAATAATCGAAATATCAATAATTGATGATAATGCTTAAAGAGTTAAGTCAATACAAAGCTCTCAGAGTAACCTTTAATGTCTGAAGCCCCTTCAGTCATGCATGCTACAGAGCATTTCATTTTATTGCAGAAAGAGACCGTAGAGATTATTTACAATACCTCCCTCTGGGGAATAAAGAACCCTCTGGAGAACTCCAGGGTTGGCACCGAGGTGGACGGGGTTGGTATCGCTGTGGATGGAGAGTCCCTGGCCTCGTGCCTTCTGCGAAAGCAGCAGTGCTCCTTTCAGAAATGCATGATTATTACTGGACTCTTGGTTTCTCTTTTCACTGGTGTTCTCAGAGTTTCATATCCTTAGGAGAGACATGTTAAATTGCCTAGAACTTTTGTAGGGACGCAAAATAGACATTTTCTACATTGGTGGTAATTTTTAGGAAATCTGTCCAAAGCCCCACTTTTGTTTTTGCAGTTGGACAAAAAAGTTAAGAGCACTGAGCTGGCCTTCGTCAGAATAATGCTCTAAACTGAAGCACGTTGATTTCCATGTCTGTTTTCTTTTATTCCTAATGTGGCCCTGCTGTGTTTTCCAGGTGTGATGATTACTTTTTTATAGCCCATCGTGGAGAGCGAAGGGGCATCGGGGGTATCTTTTTTGATGACCTTGACACTCCATCCAAGGAGGAGGTATTTCGCTTTGTGCAGAGTTGTGCCCAGGCTGTGGTTCCTTCTTATGTTCCTCTCGTGAAAAAGCACTGTAATGACTCATTTACACCCCATGAGAAACTGTGGCAGCAACTCCGGAGAGGACGGTGAGTGCTGGGAGAATATAATGTGTCCCATTGCATAACTGGGTGGGGTAAGTGGAGAGCTTTAATGATTGTCGGTGGTGCATTGTCTTGGGCAGATATTGTGTCATAGTTGTGTTAATTCTCACCCTGATTTTTTTCATAACTAGATGACTGTTAAAACATTGTATAAAATACGTTGTATAAAAAGAGCAGTGTTTATTTAGTTTGTTTATACATTAGAGACTCCTAATAGGCATGTCATAAGTACTTCTGAATTTAAGTCAACTGATTCCTTTGTAGTTATAGCCATACCCTCTGGCCTTTTACCTTATGGGCATCACTTAATGTTTTTTGTATTTTTGTGGTTTTTGCTGCCTGGTAAATTTATCATCACACCCTCTTCCAGTCATCTTTAAGGTTTTGTAGCAGTTGTTCTAATGGAGATAATCCTTTAAGAAATGATTGACACTTAATGATAATACTTACTCTCTAAAAAGGTGCCTCTCATTTTCTCCCCAAACCCATGCGATTGGTGTAGTTACCATTTCACAGGTGATAAAACTAATTTTCAGAAAGCTAAGTCCCTTGCCCAAGATTACACAGCTAGTGAAACGTTTCAGATGTGAATCCAGGTCATCGTGACTTCGAAGCTTGCCGTCTTTGTTGTACATGGCTCTAAAATGGATGTTCGTATGTACTTTAATTATTTCTCAGGCTTGTGAAGCTTTGAGTACTTAAGGAGGCAAAGCTATTGCCCTTGAAAGGTCAGCTTAAATAAAGTTGCAAGTCTAAAAGATTTATATGAAAATGAGAGTGATTAAGGTTCCTTGTTAGAAATTCTTAAGCAACGCCTTTCTTTGGGGATAGAATTTTTCTTGTAGTTCCCATTGCTCAAATATACCTTTACCTTTCCTTCTTTTCTTTGACTTGCCATTTATCATTTGTCCCTATGGCTAGGCACTCTGCTGGCTACAGAGGTGAGGTTAGACCTGCTGAAAAGAGGCCCACGGTTTAGTTGGGGACACTTAACTAAGAGAGTAATTCAAAATTCTGTGGAAAATGCAATGTACTAGTTTTGCATAAGGTTTCCTATGCAAAATTAGCAAGTTTTATGAATGCTAATTAGGTGAAACCTTCAAAGTTTCTTAGAGGTAGGGCTAAGGTTTCATTTATTTTCTTTTCTTTAAGGAAAAGGTGTAGACTGCAGTGAAGTTGAGAAGTTGAGTAAGCAGGCAGGTGGAGGGAGGAGGAAGTATTTTCTTTAGTTCATTGCGGTTACCCCAGGCCCCTTGACGTGAACCTGGGTCTTTGGGATGTAAGCGGACCACACCCAACCCTGCTCACCAGGGTGTGCCGGTTTTCCTTTTTTTTAAAATGTTATTTAATGATAAGACATTTGAAGTTCCATCTGTGTGTATCATTGCCTGCCAGGTGTCTTTTGAATTAGGCAGAAGTGTGGGCTGTTAGATTAATTTTCTGCGGTGTGCTGTGTGATAGTTTTTTAAAGAAACCTTCCTCCTGACACGCATGGGCTTAAGCACCAGTGAGCCTGGGAATTCCTCCAGAGAGAATTCATGGAGGTGCCCCTGGCCAGGACCATATGGCAAGTTTATTAGAAGCACAGAGAACCTAAGCTCTCTGCTGCCTGGAAAGTTACGGAAGAAAGAGAGTAGAGGCAAAATGGTGTCCTGTGTATCCCCAGATGTAACCAGGGGAGTGGCCATGAGTCATTGCCAGTTCCGTATCACTTTTAGCAATGTTATCTTGGCCTTAGATCTTAACTCTGGGACTTAAGAGAACACCAGCTCTTTACTGTGGTTATCAGCACTGTCTTCACTTTTTTTTTTTAAGGAAAGGTGCAGGCAGGAATGAAGGGGAGCAGGCTGGCAGGAAGAGAGAGGAAGAAGCAGCACTTTATTTTATTCTTCCTTAGTGGTTCATACTGGTTGTTTCCCCCAGGGTTGAGGACTTGAATCCAGGGGTATGTGAACTGTGCTCCTTTGGAGGCGATTGACCCAACCCCTGCTCCAGCAGGGTGCACTAGTCTTCACTTCTTATGCAACATCCATCTGTATCCTTCTCAGGTTATTCTTCTCCACTTACCTTCCCCAGTCCCTGCAAATCTGAGTTTTTTTGCAATGGTCAGACTGCTTCCTTTTTGGCTTACAGTCTCCTTTTTGGCCTGTAGCCCTGAGTTTTTAGGTGTTTTCTCCCTAAACCTTGAACTTCGTTAGAGAGCAGACACTAATGATCTCTGATTCATTGTTGTTTTGTTGTATTTCAGGAAAGGGAAACAGGATAAAATTTAGGCAATAGTTAAATTGAAGAGACAGGTTATAGTTCATAGTTTACAGATTTGCCAGGATCAATGGGAAGGATCAGAAAGGTCATTTCTCAGTGGAGTCAGAGAGGCTAATGTGGGGAAAGGGGCATCATCCACTCAGAAAGGACAATGGCTTAAAGATTCTACAGAAAACTCATTTAGGGAGCTCCTTACAAGGACCTGGGAGAAGTATATCAATAAATTGGAGGATCACAGCCATCCCTTAAACATCATGTCTCAGATAAAATCAGAGATGAAAGAGCTGACTGAGAAACAGAAATCCTTTTTTATGGTCATAGTGAGGAGAAAATTAAGTTTCACTTAAATTATCTTTTTTTCTTTTTAAAGGGAAGATGCAGGCAGGAATGAAGATGAACAGAGGCAGGCAGGCAGGGAGAGGAGGAAGAAGCATTTTTATTTACTTTATTTAGTTGTTCATCTTGGTTGTTTCCACTGGCCCAGGATGCAAACCTGGGATATCGGGATGTACATGGACTGCGGCCAACCTCTACTCCACCTGAGTGCACCTTAAATTCTCTCTTTTTTTTTTTTTTTAAGGAAAGGTGCAGGCGAGAATGAAGGTATGTAGATAGGCAGAAGAAGAGAGAGGAGGAAGAAGCATTTTATTTTTATTTAGTTCACACTGGTGGCTTCCTCCTGGACCCAGGACTCAAACCCAGGAGTATGTGGCTTACTCCTTTAGAGGCAGTTGACCCACTGCTGCTCTACCAGGGTGCACACTTCAATTATCTTTTGAAGTAGGCATAAGAAGATTTTAGTTGGCATGCCCTGGTGGAACAGCTGTTGGGAGCAGGCTATATGCCCCTGGGTTCAAGTCCCAGGTCTGGGGAGCAGGCAGCTAGTATGAATAGCTGAAATAAAAATTTCAGAAATGGAGATGCTTCTTCCTCCTCTCTCTTCTTGCCTACCTGCCTGCCTATTCGCTTTCATTCCTGCCTATACTTTTCCTTAAAAAAAAAAAAAAGAAAGTTATTTTAAAAAAGATATTATAGAAACTATTAGTTACTGGTGTACAAAATTCAATGACAAATAAATGGGGAGAGCTAGAAAGGAATCCAGATGTCATTTATTTAGAAAGTTTCAGAATATTTGTCAAATTTCTCTACAGAAGGGTATTCCTAAAAATTGAAGTATTATGGAATCCTAGAGCTGTTTTTCCTCTCACTGTGATTAAAGACCGCAACCAGTGAATGAGATAATATATGGGGGAAGTCTGGATCAAGAAAATAGTTTTTGAATGAGTGGAGAAATGATGGGAAAGGGGGACTTTTTATTGAAATATTTAGATTTAGGGATCATTCTACATCCTTTGGGGTAGCAGAGATTATATTTTTGAAATTGGGGAGAAGGCATCCTTTTTTTAATAAAGGGTCCCAAGATTTTAAAAGGCAATCACAGATATTTAACCTAGAAAGTTTACATCTGACTCTGACAATTATTGGAAATACTAATATACTGAACCAAGTTTTAATTGATGCTAAAGGAATTTTTTCTCAAAATTTTTTAAAATTTATTTTTAAATTTTATTGAACACACATAAGAGCCTTGTAAATACTGAGAACTACAACTCAGTTACTACCTTTTTATCATGATTGTCATTTTTCTGCAGGAAGATTGAATTATATGACTTCTTATTAATATTAGCTTCATGTATATAAAATATATTAGTAATTATAGATTGCTGTTGTTACCTGACTTTTGACTTATAACAGTTTTAAATCATCTTAGTATGACTGAATTATAAGCAATTAATTGAATTTTCAAGTCTGAAATATCTCAGACTATAGGAGAGGGCCAGAAAGGAGCTGTGTTATCCTGATAAAGAGTGCCATTTTTTTTCTTTTAATTGTTTTTATGCCTTAAATTTCACAGCTTTGTGTCCATTCTATTTAGTTAGTGGAAAAACATAACCTGCTTGTTTTGTCTTTGCCTTGTTGCTCTCTGCTGGAGCTGGATCAGTATGCTATTGTTTGTTGGGTAGAATACCCTTTTATTTATCCTGTCCAGTTGGAAAAAACACCAGTGACGGTAGAATGGTCTTCCCTGTGCTAGTTCCAGCTGATTTGGGGTGGGGGTAGGCAGGAAGAAGCCCCCCTTAAGTATTTGTTGTGTTCTAATCTTAAAGATTTTCATTTAGCTGGCCCTTAATGCACTTTGATTGTCTTTATGTCAGATATGTAGAATTCAATCTGCTGTATGATCGAGGCACAAAGTTTGGTCTCTTCACTCCAGGATCTAGGATTGAAAGCATCTTGATGTCTTTACCTCTAACTGCTCGGTAAGAATCCTCCTAACAGTTACTCGCCCACCCTCAACCCCCTTAGCGACCTGAAATGTGAATGTTAATGCTGCAAATGTCTTACCTAAAGACTTCATTGGTTATGACTGCTGATTTTATAAGAAAAACAGTCAGATCATTAAGAAAAATCAAACTGGGTTTTTTAAGGGGTGATAGAATAAGTTATATATCTTTATATGTGAGGGTAAGGAAAGAAGATGAGGTCAATTTGACCTCGCCTACCTGGTAACTTTCTAGGAAGAGCTATGGACAAAGCAAACTTGACAGACCAACTTTTTGAATTTCATTTTATTAGGAATTATATACTTGTGAGGAAATAGCTTACTCTCCAATATAAAGTCTTAAGCTTGTTTAAAAGTATGAAGGATCACTTCAGGTTCTACGCATTCTCTCTGTTCGTTATTTATAAGGCACTTCCATAAAGGTCAATTAAATCTGTGTGTGGAATTGTAAAACCACATGTATTTAAGTTGGTGTCATTCAGTTAGTGGTGGAAAGATCTACAATTGACTTTTTGACTGTAAAAAAGTGAGAATGATGTATATCCAGTCTAAAATAGAAATAGTCAGGAAAAAAAAAGGAAAAATTACCATGGCTTGTTTTACAAAAGTTGAAATTTTCTTTTCTCCATGTGCAAATGTCCAAATGAGAATGGACTGCTGGGTGACTTGGGAGGTCTTACCTCATGCTGCTATTCAGGCTGTACCTGTTTGCCTTGCACTCACTAGGATTTTTAGAAACCGTTGCTGAAGAAATCAAGATTCTTGGCATGCCCTGGTGACTTAATAGTTATGTTCACAGCTGTGGCATGGTGGAGACAAAGAGTTATACGACATGTTTATCTTTTAGAATTTTATTTTCCACTTAAGTAAAAAGGTATGTGTGTCCGTTGTTATTAATTACTATTATATTTTTTTGCTTCTGTCTTGGGCCTGTGTAGATGGGAGTACATGCATTCACCCTCGGAGAACTCCAAAGAAGCTGAAATTCTGGAAGTTCTGCGTCATCCGAGGGACTGGGTGCATTGATGCAGGCAGAATGGCCTTCCTGGGGCTTGGGGGACACAGTCTGTCCTCCCATTCCACTGGTTGGTACTGCTGCCACCGTGTCACATTCTGTTCCCTGTGCCTTAATGCTAGAGTTTCCTGCTCTGGGGTCTGCCCCTTCTTTGGCAGGTGGGAAAGTGTTTTTGAAGCACCATGAATTTCCTTTAGATGCTATTGGTGACAAGTGGGGAGGTAGCAGGATGTCAGAATCAATGGGTTGATTTTAAACCCAGTTATAATTTTAGACTCGTCTTACATGATTAGTTTAAAAAATGTGACACTGAGTTTCCAAGTATTGAGTTAAGAGAATCTAAGTATTAGTATTTCTATCAACTAGTGTCTTACGTTATTTTTGCTTCATATATTTTTTTAAGTTTTAGTCTCTGCCACAAAAATCTGTTGTGGAATACATTTCATTTTCATTAATTCATTGAGACTTATTAGTCATTTTCTAAAGCAACTGGAAATGAAGGTAAAATGTTTTATTTTGTTATTATTGAAATTTATTTGATCCTGAACTTTATATGTATTTCTCTAGGGATCGTAATATTATAAAATACTCACTTTTATAATGATCGCTATTTATGATCATTTGAAATTTCCTGAATCTCTGCATGTGTTAAAATTCAGTGATTATCCAGTTGTTACTTCTAAGTGGCATTGTTATTTAAATAAGGAGCTATAATTTGTTATTGTTGGGATTCTCAGCGCTTTTGAATGTGAAAGCTTATGACTTTGGATTCTGATATTTAAATTTTTTCTATTCCAGACATTTCTATGATGAACTTTAGACCTAAGAACATTCCTAGGGATTTTGTGAATTTAGGAAGTGTTTTTCATTTAGGAAATGAGAAAATGGAATTATTTTTCTTTAATTAAAGTGGGCATAACTTTAAAGTGGAATTGAAGCATGTAGGCATTTTATAAATGTATTTCTGGGTGGAAAGAGGCACTAATTGAAATTGTCACCTTTTAAATTAGAGATTCTGAAGATCTTTGCTCTTTGGACTGAATCACAGCAGAATTTTCAATATACCTTCTTTATTCATATTATACTAGGAATGTATTTTGTTTATAAAATATTGACAAATATAAGGAATAGCCTTCCTCATATTATTGAGCATTATCTTGGAATATGTTGAATATGATTGTGTGTGACTCTTTAGAACTGGAAAATATGTGAATTTTTCCAATGTCTTATAATAGATCCACTAATAAATTTTATTATGAAAAATTTTAGTTTTAATTTTTTTGATATACAGAAGACAAATAATTATTGATACTAAAACCATAGGTCTTCATTTCTAGGTATTTTACCCAAGAAAAATAAAGGTATAAATTTTGCATTTGAATTATCATAGGGAACAAAAGAATATTTTAAGGCGTTGGAAATACTACTTATCTTGATTGTGGCAATGGTTAACAATACTGTCAAAACTCATTGAACTTACTCTTCAATCATGTAATTTTATTATGTATGTGATTTATACTTCAACAAAGCTGATTAAATAGTTTAACAAAAAACCCTCCATAGTGTAGGTATTAGGAACTTTGGGAGAGGAATCTAATCTTCCTCTATGCTTGTAGATTCTTAGCAACTAGAAAATAGTTTGACATATATAAGTAGAGAGAAATTTCTCTCTTCTCTGGGTTCTTCTCAGGCTGACCCAGCAATCAAATTAACATCAGTTAGAGTAGTATGCAAAAAGAACAATTCAGTTACATAAAAATAGAGAATCCATTTGGACCCATGACTATGGATTCTAAAGCCAGTTGGGCAAGCAGATGGGCTTACTCTTATGACAAAGACAAGATGCTCTGTAGTTAGTTAGGTGTTTGCCTTGTTATACAGATTCTCCCATAGAAAAGGAGACCCATAGGAAATGAACCATGATCCCATTGGTATAGCAAGATTATACAGTTTTTAGAAGTTTTAGAAGGGAAAGAAATGCGAACATTTTAAAAAGAATGTTTTATTGATATATCATTAAGTTACAATACTGTACAACTTTTCACAAAAGAATGGATTCATACCTCCATGTGTCTATCACACTAAACCCAACACCAGAATTCTAGTGCCAGTCGTTACTATCAATTTGACTCTTCTCTGCTTCTCTCTCCCTTCTCCCTTTGCCCACTAGTAACCACAATTTTTTATTTCAGCACAGTTTTGTTGGTTTTTTTTTTAATGTGTATGTGCTCTGTTACAATTTACTTCCTTTTTCCCTTTTATTCCACATCTGAGAGAAACCATCCATCTTTTTCCTCTTTCTGACTTAATTCATTTAGCACAATCACCTTGATATCTATCTAAGTTGTTGCAAAGTGTAAGAGTTCATCCTTTTTTTTTTTTAAAAAAAATAGTAAGTTGTATTCCATTAAATATATACCACATCTTCTTAATCTAGTCATCAGTCAATGGACATTTAGGTTGATTCCATGTTGACTATTAGAATTTTGCATGTCTTTTTAGGTTACTATTTTTTGTATTTTTAAATATATACCTAGAAGTGGAATTGTTGGATCAAATGGTAGTTGTGTTCTTAATTTATTGATAAATCTTCACACTGTTTGTCATAGAGGTTGAACTAATTTACGTTCCCACAGTTAAGAGGATTCCTTTATCTCTACACCCTGGCCAACACTTATTTCTAGTCTTAGGGCTTTATAGTTTAAAAAGGAATTTTGCAGGGTATATTCACTTATTACCCCTGGTTTGGGGTACTAAAGCTTTCACCTCCAGGAGCAAGAACAGATTTGTTTCCTATTTTAGGAAGAGAGATGATTGGGCAAAACATTCTTATATCTGCTCTTTTTCAATTGCCTTCTATTGAAAATAATCAGTATGTCACCTCGGTGTATCCTGGGGCAGTCTGTCTTTGGCTTGGACAGAATGAATGTTCAAATAAACCACAGTTTACTTTTTAAAATAAACAGTCCCTTATACACATCTGCTAGTCTCTCTGGTTGTATTTCAGGCTCTTGGGAGTTGAGTCCTGGATTAAGATGAATTTCAAAAATTGTGTCTGTCTTTTTTCATTCTCTTCAATAACCAAGTGTTTCTATTACAGATGAGGCTATGTCTGGGGGAAAAAACTCGAAATGCCTCGCTATGGGAAATAGATCATTCTACTGTTATTCAAAGTAAATTTCTTTTTAAAATTTGTACGAATGTCTGTTCTGAGCCTGCTGGAGGCTTAGTGTGTTCCTCCAAATGGCCTGGACACCTAACTGCTAATATCTTATTCATATTAGTGTTCGGAAGGGAGGGGTGGAAATGCTTTGAAGCAAATTCTTAACCACTGCTTTCTTTTCAACTGAGTCATTCATATAAAGACTTCTGAATGCTGAAAAGCACCAGGTAAAATTAAATCTGTTTCTTTATACTTTATCCTTCTGTATATCTTTTGCTGTTAAAAGTCATCAATGCTGGAATTAATTACAGGGTTTTTTTAAACCTGCATATCTATGCCTGGACTCCGGTAACTCGAGGGTAAGCTCAGATTGGACCATAGACGGCAGTGCTTATAGATGATTTGGAACATGTATTTCACCACACAAGGCCTGGGAGTATAGTTGCCTTCTGAGCTAGCCTCAGAAGTTAGGTTGTGTTACCCACCAATTACAAGTGAGTCACTAAAGCCAGTTCCAGAATCAAAGGGAAGGGAAATAGACCCCAACTCCCAATGGGAAGAGGTAGAGGGATTTGTAGTCATCTTTAAAACTAACATAACCTTTTATACCCTAAACTACAAAGTAAACTTGACTCTTTCCCTCCCTCCTTGCCCTAATCAAATCCCATTGAGATTACCTTTGAACTGTCTCTTAATTTCCTTCCTCTGTCTATTGCCTTCATCCTACTTTTGGTCCCACATTCCCTATCAGCTGAACTTTTGAAATATCCTGCGGGCTTCTAATCATTCTGATGTCCATTTTCTCCCTTCAGAATTCCCCAAATCCTGTTACTATTGCCCTACTTAAATATTCACAGCATCTTCTTTCCTCATTCTCCTGCAGAAAAAATTCTAAATTCTGCTTGATATTCAAAGCAGTCCAGCATTTGACCCATTCTCCCTTTGCAGACTTCTGCATTCCTCTCCTGCACTTCAGCCTCAGGCAACCTGCCCACTACTTGACAGTTTCCTGAACATTTTCTGAATTATGGTCCTTCTGGCCTTTGCAAAGAATCCCTTATGCTCTTGTCCATCCTATAGGCCTGGTTCCAAGAAATTTTCCTTGGACTCAGATCTGTTGGGGAAGGCAATCAAGAGAACATCGCCACCTGTTTGATCCTCCAGGTGGACCCAGGCATTCAGAGACTTCTCATCCTCCCCGCCCCTGGGAATGTGCCTTCCCAAAAACAGCCCCAAGGATATGCCTTGAAGAAAAGTAAAATAAGTTCTTGAGGCTATCTACTTCAGACATGTTTGCACACAGATAAGGTATCTAAAACGTTGGAAATGTGTGAAGATGGCAAGGTGCAGAAAATTCATCTTGCAACCACCCAAGACTAGTAAGTTCCTTTGCTTGTTAAAACTGCCATCTACCTATCTGGAGTGGCCTGGCTTTTTCTTTGGTCTGTCCCTGCCATCTGTATAGCAGGGCTGATTTCAGATTATACCTGGAAAGCACCTGGGTTTTGTTCAATACTCTCTCTACCCCTTCAGCAGAGTTTACGTTTAGTACGGTTTTCATCACAGTCTATTCGTATGTCATACCATGTAAATTATACTTTTTACAAAATGGTTACGATGGGTCTTTCCTCCTTTTTAAATGCCTGCTGCCTTATGAATGATCTAACCTTTCTCTTCCAACACTTGTGCAATACATTGTAGTATTAAGCTTGGTATTGTTTGACTTTCTATATAATTTTTATTCCTAATCTGTGAAGACAAATTTCATTATATGTCTCTTAGAGAAACTCATTAAGAAATTGTTCTTCGAGGCTATGTTGTATTATTTCTGCTGCAGACATTATTTATTTGATATTCTGTGTTTTAAAAGTTTGATCTTTCCTCTCAAGGAAACACATATAACATTCCAATTATGTAATAAACCTAAATTTAGCACATTTAAGTTAGGGAAGCTGAGACTTTTACAAATGGCTTCACTAAATCCTCCTGTGTTGTTTCCTGAAACCAAGTAATAGGTTTTACAATATAAAAACTCACCGACCTGGGTGCCAGGTATTTCAATACCTCTAACACACTAGCATATGCCAGCAGAACTAGGTATTTAAACAGTATTCCATCTTCCAATCAATGTACTTGATTCGATTCTAGAAGTTAAACGTATTCATCAGTATTTTAAAGACGGCTCCACTTGTCAGTCCCCTTTCTTATTTTAAAACATGTTTGAACATAAAACTTGGCATACTCTTAAATGCATTATAGTTTCAATGAATTGACCCAAATATACTCACTTAGAAAAGTAAATTGACTTTGTAGTTACTTAGAGTTCTAATGTTGACAATGTCATCCATGCTTTTTCCTATGAAATGATTGGAGAGATTTCAAACTAAATTTCATGAAGTTTTACTAGTTGAATGCATTGATTGTCCAAGAAATACTCAGACTATAATAAAATAAAAATGCATTTATCTAAGAGTAGGAATTATGTGATCTGGGTCCATGACTATTGGGCAGTCCCAGGATATGTACCAACAGGGTCAGTACAGAGGGGAGAGTTAAAGGGTTTGAACTTAGGTCATTTGTTTTGAAACATTTTGGATTAGTTATTAAGTTCATTTGTCTTTCTAAAATAGGTGGACAAAAGTCTTCAAACAGAAGGCTGCACTGTGGGGTGGGGGTTGGGTTGGGTGGTGGTGTGATGATCAACAGATATTACCTGTTGCATTGAGCTCACCAACTGCTACCTCAGCATTTTACCCCAAAATCTCAGCATGACAGTTAGAGATAAGATGGCATCTGACTCAGAGCAGACTCTACACATTTATAAAAAAAAAACCTGTCATAGTGATTCATTCATGCTCACCTCTGGCCAAGTAGCTTCCATTTTCTGACTTGGTGAGGCAGCCTGAGGCTTTTAGAATGTTCCATACCTGCTGCATGATGTTATTCTAACCAACTTATCAATTTTTGTAGTTCAAATTGTAGTTTATTAAAAACTCATAAAAATAACAAGGATATCAGTAGCTATCCTTAAAGAACATTCTAAATAGTTGAAGATAATAAAATAACATACATTGTATATAATGTTTGATAAATAGGGAATTAAGTTCAGATTTAACAAAATGATTGGTCTTAGCTTATAAACCACTGAGGTTTTCTTGGATACTAAAATGTAGGCAAGAAAATAAAATTTTTTTTCATTAACAAATTGAATAGTGTCTAGTTTCTCAAATTATGTTAAAATATTAAATTCTTGAAGGAACCAGTAGGTGGAGCACATTTGCTCAGGAAAACCTCTCAGGGTTTTTTGTTTTGTATAGGGGTATGGGAGGAGACGGAGGAGAAAGGGAAGAGAAGTAAATTAGATGGAGGGAGAGTGAAAAAGAGGGATCCGAGAGACAGAACAGGACAGAAAAGAGAAGGGGAGGCAGGAAAAGAGAGAAGATGAGAGAATTGTTTAAAATCTCTTCATTGAACTATGGTATTACTGGAGAGATTATCAAATGGAGTTATTACATAATCAAGCATTCTTAATTTATTTCTGATGTTTATATCTTAGCAAAGGTTTTTGTGTTTCATTATTCTCTTTATTACAGAGAGAGATCCTGAAGTAGACAATGTCTACAGTCCCAATAACATTGAATGCCGAAAGCTGGATTTCTAGGGAGTTCCCCAATTGTAAGTTACCTGAAATCGTGAGGAAGTGTGTATTTTTCACAGAATCCGTTATGTTGATTTGACTCTCAAAAAGATAAATGATCCTGAAAAATTTAATGGTTACCTATCCAAATCAAAAGGGTGTCTACTGCAGAATGCAAGTCAACATTCAGTGGGAAAAGGCAAGAAAACATTTTCATTCTTTCAGAAGTTCTATTTTTATGTATAAGTTATTAATTGTCCATAATTCATCAGTGTATTAATGCATACATTTAATTTACAAATAAGGAAGCATATTTTGGTGATGCAAAATTAGCACATAATCAAAAAATGTTAAAACTTGGCCAAATAATATATACATTTTTATACTTTCAAGGACTAAAAGTTTAAGAGAAATTAGAAATCAGAATATTTTAATGAATCAAAGGAAGAAAACATAATAAAGCTTGGCTTCTAGCTGTAGCTGGAATTACATGGTAAGGAATGGAAATATGCTAATTTCTTCTTGGTTTTAGAGGGAACTAATGAATACTGTCTAAAGAAATGGAGATGTTAAGTAAAGATATAATGGCAAAGCACTTACTGGAATAGAAATATAAACCAGAATTATCCACAAAACTGAATTTTTTAAGCTATAAAATTAGAAAATATACTATGCAGTCATGTGATAAAGCTATAGTTAACATCTATCAAATCAATAAATAAAAGTGGACTACACATACCATGTCATATTTTTAAAATATCTCAAATTAGGTTATAAAGGAAAATCCCAATATGTGCTATATAACAGATATACATTAGACTTAAAAAGGAAAAAATGATAACTATACCAGATGAGTACAAATTTAAAAAAATGGAGATTGGTGCATCTGTTGAAGTGGTGGTTGGGTCAATTACCTCTAAAGAATGAAAGTCACATACCCCTGGGTACATGTCCCAGGTCTTGTGGGGTGGGGGGGAACAGGCAGTGTTAATAACTAAAAATACTTCCTCTGTTCTCTTCCAACATGCCTGCCTATACTCACCTTCATTCCTACCTGCACCTTTCCTTAAAAAAATAAAAGATGGTTCTCATACCATCCATCATGAATCATGGAATTCACATCTAAAAGTGTAGTATAAAGGAAAAGCAGGGAAATTAAAATATTAATACAGTTATGGAATTCAATGAGTAAAATTACATAACATTGATTTTCATAAGGGGAAAAAAAAGCCCTAAAGAAAACATAAAGAGGAACTATACCAAAGCACACTTGTAGAAAACTTACTTTACCTCTCAGTCTCTGAAAGAGTAAGTGGGAAAAATTATATATATATATATATATATATATACACATTTTTTTTACACACATAAATATATATGCTCTACACATATGTATGGATAGAGAAGATTAAATCACATGAGTAATGAGTTAACTCTAGTATCTGTATCTTTAAATTTCACACCTGAAAAATAGATGTTGCCCTTTTGAGTATCTATGGGACATTAATAAAAATTGGTTATGTTCTAAATTAGAAAGAAATTCATAAGAAATAAACAATTTTATTAGAAATATTTATTGATATAATATTGCATTAGAACATTATATAAATTTCAAGTCTGCATCATTATAAATCAACATCTGTTTATACTACAGTAAGTTCAACACTAGCAGTTCATTTCTGTCCTTTACCATATAATTGACCCTTTCATCCAATTTACCCATCCCCTCCTTCCCTTTCTGTGACCACTAATTTGTCTTATAGACCAAAAGTTTATTTTTGTTTTATTCCATTCATTCACTTGTTTGGTTTCTCTATATAAACGTGAGTGAAATCATATGGTATTTGTCTGCCTTCCTCCAACTTATTTCACTAAGCATAATACTTTTTCTGCCTATCCACAAGAAGTTTTAAAAATTAAAAAACATGCTGGCAATGTTCTCTGATAATACCGTAAATTAGCAAGCAATTTAGAAAACTAAAATATCCAAGTTCTTGTCTCCTGCCTCCTACCTTAACATTTTTTTTTTCTTAGTCAAACTTAGGTTAAAGAGGAAATATAAACTAGAATTGCTCAAAATTTAGGAACTAGTAATAAAGTGAACAGTACTTATAAGAACCTTTGGGACATAGCTAATATAGTCTTTTCTTAGAAACTTAACTATTTATATTTCTAAAAAAGAAAGAATGAATATAACCTCTCAAACAAGAAATTGTAAAAGTTGCCACCAAATAACCCAAAGGAAAGGAGAAGGAAGAAATGAGTAGACAGGAACAAGATAAGAGTACCTAGCATTACTGCTATTATTTAACATTGTGCTAGAGACACTAAGCTAGAAAATTTAGAAAAGAAAAAGAATTAGCAATATAAAGATCAGAAATGAAGAAGTAAATGTATTTGTAATAACAAAAATATGGAAGCAAACTAAATTTAATTAACATGAGAAATGGATGCATAAATTCTGGCCTATTAATAACATGGAGTGCTATAGACTATTGTATGTATATAAATGATAAAGCAGTGAAAATTAATGTGACCGAATCGCTCTCTCTCTCTCTCTCTCTCTCTCTCTCTCACACACACACACACACACACACACACACACACACACACACTGGAGTGAGAAAAGTAAACTAGCTTTTCCAGTATGATTCTATTCATATAAAATTAAAAAAATACAAAGTTTGGCTGTAGATTTCTTGTAGGTGATAAAACTAATTAAAAAATATGCAAATTCAGGCGAATGGGGAGGATTGAGACAGGGCTCATAGAGCATTTCAGAGTATTTAGCAGTGGTCTGTCTCTTGAACTGTATTCTGGTTCATATGTAGTCCTGTCAATATTTCAGTAGACTATCTCTGCATATCCTATTCATTCTAAATATTAGTATATGTTATATATGTAATTAAAAACTGTTTAAACAAAGATTAGAAAAATTCTTTTATTTTTATATGAACATACACCTCTCTGGGTTTTTCTGTTGGCATCCTGATGTGTGTTTCTTTAAAAATCAAGTTTTGTGGCATGCCCTGTTGGCTCAGGTACTAAGTTGGCAGCTAGGGCATGGACCACGTCAAGCTCAAATACACAGTTTCTAGACCTGGGGCATGGGGAGTAACCAAAATAGATATAAATTATTCCCTCCTCTCCTTCCTTCCTTCCTTAAAATATACTTTCTCATCTTCTTTCTTAAAAAAAAAATCAATTATTGCTCTCTGTTATTTCAATTCATACCTATACTTTGTGGAAGTTTAAAAAAATCAAGAAGGAAATAATCATAAAACTTCAGACTACCACTAAGAAATGACTCTAACCACTCTTAATATTTTAGTCTATTTCTATTTATTTTATACATATTTAATTATAGTTAAATCATACTCTGCATATAATTTTGTATCCTTATTTTCCCCCCTTAACTTTCTATCTTGAACAGTTCCCCTATTATTTAAAACCCTCAAAGCAGAGGACGGAGGCTGAAAATAGGAGATTTCTTGAAAGCAGGCTATTGACTGAGGGCTCCAAACCTTCACTCACTCCTTTCCTCCAAGGGAACTTGCCCTCATTTGTTTTGGATCCAAAGGTTTTCTAGAAAACAATTTTCTAGAATAGTCCTGGAGAAAAAGCAACAGCAGCAGCAAACTTGACCACTGAGAACTTTGGCATTTTCACTACAAAATGATGGGAGTGAGGGCGGGGTGGGCCAGGGAAGTGGCTACCAATTTGAACAACTAAATAGAAATAAAAGGGTTCCACTTGCATCCTACCTGCTCACCTTCATTCCTGCCTCTACCTTTCCTTTGAGAAACAGAGCAAAAGAAAAATGGGACAAAGAATTACCGTTTTCCATTATAAGCCTTGATTTTTTTAATTGCAGTTATTTGATATATTAAGAAATTATTAAAATGGGAGCACCTTGGTGGAGTACGAATTGGGCACAGTCCACATGCCACATACCTAGGTTCCAGGTTTGTGTCTCAGGACCCGCAGGAACAACCAAGATGAACAACTAAATAACATAAAGTACTTCCTCCTCCTCTCTCTTCCTGACTGCCTGGCTCTGCGTGACTTCATTCCTGCCTGTACCTTTCCTTTAAAAAATTAAATAAATAGGGTCATCTTTAAATAAAAAGTAAATATATATTAAAATGTGAAGCCCATGGATTGCTAAACACTTAAAATATCATATTATGCACATTTTCCTAGCATGTGGGTGTTTCTTATCGGAAAGAATTTTATGTTCTGTTACCTTATTTTTTTATCATGAGTTGCCATTATTTTATCAATGCTTTTAAAGTCCTCTTCCTGTTTTTAACCTCATAGTTAAGATTAATTAAATGCATGCGATCTTCTAACTGGTTTGAACTTTAAGAAATCAGATATGCTCAGAGAAAAGAATGCTTTAGCATTTTCTAATAATTTTAAAGATTTGAAGAAAGATCTATGTGTTTCTAAAGTATCCTATCTATGCTAATGAATCAAACTATTGTGCGTAGCATTCACACTGTAGAATCAGGGATTTCAAACATATCAAGATATGCAGGGAAGGCGTTTCATGAATACTGGGCTATGTCCCAGATGTGTGACCTACTTTAATATTTTTGCTTGGGAGTTTAGAAATTGCATTCAATCAGTGACCACCTAGGGACTTGACTACTATTTTTGTGATGGCATTTTCTAAACACAGGCACTCTGGCTCAACCACAGAGGTACATCATGGGTTATTAAGGAACTTGAACATACTTATGATTGTAAAGAAAGAGACCTTTAAAAAAATTCTGCTTTATAGTTCTACTTTGTGTTTCCTCAAATTATAATTTAGTGACAACTTAAAAACAATGCTATGTGTGGTTGAAAACCTCAACATGGTTTTCCTGGCAATTGCTAGAATAGGGAAATACAAAGAATGTCAGCTAATTAAAGAACAAAACCTCACAACCCTTTGCTCCTCATCCATGATCCCCACTAAATTAGAGGAATTTCAATGGAAGGAATGAACCAACCTGGGGCTTAGAGAAAATATGTCTTTTCTGGACTATCATGCAATTTATATTGCATGTCATTACTGCAATGTCATTACTATATGGTCAGATAGGTGTGAGATAAAACACAGGTGAGTTACGATGGAAAGAAACGTTCTGTTTAGGAAAAAGTAAGTTACAAGGTGAAGAATGCTGCTTCCTAAAATCTTTGACTTTTTCTCAATGTTGTCACATAATTTGATCTTTACCCTCGCCAGGTTCTTGTGTGGGCAGGTGGGGTGGAGTCCTCTCGTTCTTGCTGTACTTTGTGGTGAGACATTCTGGCTTCACTGCTGTGTGTTTCTCATCATTTTTTAGTGCCTTGCTATAATCTTAAAGTCAGAAATACCATAAACTCCTCTGAATCGCATAGAATGAAGTTGTACGTCTCTTTTTATTTATTCAGAAAAAAGATTTGAGTTTAGAAGATTACATTTTTGGAGAGCATGTACAAAGGCAACATGGCATCATGTTTTTGTTATTTATACAAGACAGTCCTCAATGTATGGTGGTCCAGCTTACAATTTTTCAACTTTACGGTGGTGTCAAAGCGAAAGACTACTTCAGATTTTGAATTTTAATCTTTTTCCAGATTAGAAATATACTGTATGATACTCTCATCATGCTGGGCAGTCACAGTGGACACAGACCATCAGGAAGATAAACAATCAACAGACTCTATAGACTTTTTCATTTTCAATACAATACTTAATAAATTACATGAGATATCTAATACTTTATTATAAAATAGGGTCACTGTTAGATAATTTTGCCCTACTCTAGGCTAATGTAAGTGTTCTGAGAATGTTTAAGGTAGGTGAGGCCAAGGCATGATATTCAGTAGGTCAGGTGTATTAAATGCATTTTTCAACTTATATTTTCAATTTAATTTATCAAGACATAACCCCATTATAAGCTGAAGAATACCTGTATGTCCTTGAATCCTTAACTTTTTTCTCATCTGAAAATATTTTAAATTATGTTATGTTCATAAAATTTTGCTAGGCATACCAGCATGAAACTCATCCCCTCCCACCTTTTTCCTTTCTTTTTTTTTTTTGTAACTCATCTTTTTGTATGTATAACTTTTGGTTCTTGTTTACATTTGTATTTTGATGTTTCATCCTCTGGATTAATTTCAGTAATTTCAGTTCTACTTTCCTTTGCATATTCCTTTGGACTTCTATTGCACATCTTTTAAAATGTAAAATGTGTAATTTAGTATCTCTGTCTCCTCATCATTTCATATTAAATTTGAATAATTTATATGTCCTTTCCTTTTAGAAATTCTAAAGTTAGCCTAACATAATTGCTTTAAATGATGAGAATCTTTATTTATGCTCCTAACACCCTGCAAGAAATTAAAGTGATTTATAACAACACGTAAAATATAATTGGATGAATTCAATTAAAATTAAGAAAAGTTAGAAAACAAATGCTGGGAAATTAAGAAGCCAAGAGTGAGGTCAGTACCCCCAAATGCTTGCCAAATAGAACCTCAGTTTGGAATCTTCTAGTTGTTTGTTTATTTACCAATATCAAGCCCTTCCTTGTAGACTGAGGACTATAACTCACTTGTATTAATCAGGGTTCTTCAGAGAAAAAGCTGAATTAATAAGAGATGGGTGGATGGATGGATGGTTGGATGGATGGATGGATTAGATAGATATGTTCCAACATATTTATCGACACATATACATTAAATATATATACGTATGTATTCATTTATTTTAAGGAATTGTTTCATGCAATTATGGAGACTGGCAGGTCTCCATAATTTTACCACATAATTTAGGTTATAGTTCAGTTCCTAAGACTGGTGACCTAGGTAAAAACTAAAACTGCAATTCAAATTCAAATGAAAGGTATCTCCTGGCAGAAATTCCTCTTAAGGAACATCAGTTTTTGGTTCTATTGAGACCTTCAGCTGATTGGAATAGGTCTACCTACATTATAGAGGGTAATCTGTGTTAAAGTGGCCCTTTAAATGTAAATGTCATCCAAAGAGACCCTCATAGAAACATGCAGAATGTTTGATCACATGTCTGCACACCATGGCTCAGTCAAGCTGACACACAAAATTAATCATCACACCACTGAAACCTACTCCTTGCCTTTACCCCTCTTGTCTTTTTTTTTTTTTTTTTTCATATATACCCCTTTCTAGTCTCCATAATTTATGAGGCTTCTCTCAGACACCTTAATCCTTTTTTCTCATAATTAACACTAAAGAGACTCAGAATTCCAAAGTGTCCATTAGACCATGAGTTCGTATTTCCAGGATTGAGTAAAGATCTTCTCCTTTCTAGTGTCTTATGACTGCTTATGAGTAGGCCCCCCGGGTTGGGGGTCATCTTGATTGTCTTGTTAACCTTTCCTCCTGCCCTGCCAGGCAACAACCTTCCCCAACCTGACCCCAGCTCTTGGTAAATGTCCCTTACATTGTTACAAACTTCTCATGAACCCCATTCTGCTACAGCATTTTCTAGTAGGAATTAGCTTTTGCTAATCTAAGATATATTTCCTAGTGTTAATGAAGCCAGCAATCATGGTGTGTGTTTTTTAAAAATAATTTACTTCAGGCCCTAATGAAGATTCAACATTGGTTTCCCGGAACCCAGTGGTCCAGTGTGGCTACTTGACTAGAGGGGACTCTTATTCAATTACTCCTCCACTTGATTCTTTGAAGAATAGAGAGACTAGACCCAAGTCAGGGATTGTGGGAATTTGTTGCTCTCCTTGGAAGGATTCTGCAACTCATGAGGACAAAGAGCTCTCTAGCTTTTTTTTTTTTTTTGCAATAGGAAAACAAAAATAGCAATGAAATAAAAATAAGACAAATAAATGACAGAACACAGAAATATATAGGCAGAGACTCAAATAGAATAAGTCTGTATTGTTCCTCTCCCCTTTCCTTTTTTAATCAGGGACCAGATTACTCTTAAATGCATAATGATAATTTCTGAAGTCTTTTATAATATTACCACACGATCCTAATTTGGATCTCAGAGCTGTTGTGGCTCTGAGATCTAGGGAAAGTCACACAGGCGTCTCCTAACTTACTTCATCCGTAAAATAGAATGAGTAATATGTTCCTCTCAAAATGACTATGAAAAGTAACTGAGATAATGTGTAGGAAAGAGTTCTGTAAGTGCTGTCTAGACATAAGATATTTAGTAAATCAGTTCAAGCCATACTGAAGGCAATATAAGAAGTGATCAGCTATCCATAAATAAAACTGAGGCAATAAAAACTGAGGCAAATGATCAGTTAGCACTTCAAACGTAGGAAGAGCAGCTGAGATTAGTCAGGAAGAAGAGTGCAGTCATTTTCACACTGCACTTTTCCACTTCTTGGTGGAAAATATAAATGCTCAAGTTACATTATATAGATGTATCAGTAAATTGCTTTTCACTTTCTCTGATGAATATAAAAATGATTTAAGCTGAGAATTTGAGTTTTCTGATGGAGATATGTAGCTGCAAAGTGAAAAAGGTGATAAGTATTTACATATACATCAAAATATTTAACACATGTTTATGTATGTGAATATATATGTTTGGGATTGAAATAACATAACTGTCTGTGTACTTAAATTATTTTATTTAGCATTGATTTCTCATCCATTGCATAACCTGTTGATTATCTTCTCTGTTTCCTTTGCTGTCGTGTATATCATAGACCACCTTAGATTAGCTGAGAACATCATACCTATGACAGCATTTGAAAAGCATGCCCGCATCAAAAGTAGACAGAATAATTTGTTTCCTGGCCCTGTTCATGTCCCCTTACCCTGACAGTCTGCCCCAGTAGCCTCCACAGTTCCCACCCATAACCATCTCACCCCATTTTGAACCAAGATGTATGTAATATCGATAGTTCTTATCTGATTCTCACTACCTCTCAGTGACATTACTTATCACTTTTCAAATTTAGGTGTGCACTTAAATGCTCCATTTCCCCTGACACCAGCTAATTAGTAGCTAATACTAACTGAGGATTTACTGTGTGCCAAGCACTGCTCTGAAATTTTATTAGCTACTCAATATTTGAAATTATTCTACGAGACAGGTGCTATTATCTTCATCATATGTATGTGAAAAACAAAGTTGTGTGATATTCAAAGGGGATTGGCTCCGGGACCCCTGTAGATAACAAAAATCTCGGTAATGGAGAGTTTACTAACTCTCAGGAAATATCATCCTTTGATTGGATTGTCTAATTATGAATAAAGCTTATACCTTATAGTGCATAGAAACCTACTCTTCTGTAAATTCTACTTAGTGGTGGATCAACACGCAATGATTTTTCAGTTTCTTGGGCAGAAATGCTTCAGGTGTTATTCAAATGTTTGACGCAAATTTTAGTTTTTAGAAATATATTTTTGAATTATTTGTTAAAATTTGAATTCCAAAAACAATGCTTCATACAAGATTGTTTAGCCTTTCCAGTTCTTGTCTTTTTCATGTGTAAAGCAGGTATCATCAGTAAATGAGTAATAGACAATGTTAATTGCACCTTTGTAATTATTGGTACATTACTGGCATTTTGATACAAGCTACTAGGAGGCTCTCTTGAAACTCTGTGCTTCTACTTTTCTCTGCTTGATGCAGACAAATTCCAGCTGTCCTCTTCCTTGAGCCAATGGAGGGCTTCTTCAGAGGTTTATATCCTCTTCTATATCCCTTCAAGACAAATGTCTAGAGTGACCACTCAACTCTCAACAGCTATAATCCCTGAAAACCCTCTAGGACAGGTAGTCACAGGACTGACCTTTCCTGGTAGCTAATACTTAAGGAATTCACTGGAATGAGATGCTTTTTAGGAATCCATTGAAATAAGTTTTGCTAGTAACAAGGAGCTGAGAGACTTTCCATGGTTGTATGATCTTGTGTAGCGACTGACCCTGTCAGTCCTCCATCCTTCCACCTTCTTAACCACCAGATTCTCCAGAGAAGCCTGTGGCTTCAAAATAGGGAGGAAACTGCTGCAACAGATTTCTACTTTAGGGATAATTCCTGTCTCACGTTAACCCAGTTTTGCAAAAGTTGGAGACGTAGAGACTAGAGATAATTGGTGGCACCCAGTCCTCATCCATTCCTTAATTTAGAAAACCCTTCTTTGTTTTACCTACTTACCTACTTAACTCCTCTGAGTAGGAGCTAGAGTCAGGAGGAGGTCTCAGCTTAGCCAAAATGATATACCCCTTTGGCTATCTGGTTGTGCAAATATCAGTAGAGCATAATTTTAACTCATACAAATTTTAAATGTAATATAATTCATAGTAACATTTTAAAATATCACCAGTATAAGTCTACAGACTAAATCATGAGTTATATATCCCTAATTACTCTCACCCCCAGCTCTACCCACCAATGATAGATCTCCCCATTATTACAGAAATTTTATACTCTTATGTATATCATTGTGTTTATATGGCCATTTTTATAAGACTACTGAGGGATTTATTGTTAACATATAAATATGTTTTACACATTGACTAACATATTTTGGTCATTTTTTTCCATAGTCGCACTTCTAGGTTGCTCCCTTCTTTTCAGCGGCTCTAAAACATTTCCTTAAGCTGAAACATTTATTTAACCAATACCATGTTATAGATACTGATATCTATTTTTTTAAATTCCAAACTATGATAACCAGTCTCCAATGATGGCCCCATGAACCCACCTCCTAGTTTTTATGCCCTTGTGTAGTCCCTTCCCTCATTGAATTGGGCTGACTTGTGTAATGAGAAGGTATTTTAGAAGTAGTGCTGTGTGACTTCCATGACTAGGTCATAAAAAGTCATTGGTGTTTCTGCCTTGCCCTTCCTTGGCTCATTCAGTCTGGTGGAAGCTAGCTACCATGTCATGGGGACACTCCAACCATCCTACTGAGAGGTCTGTAGTGGGAGGAACTTCTGTAACTTGTCAGCTACAAGAATAAGTCATCTTGGAACTGTATCTTCAGTCCCAGTCACATGCAGATGACCACAGCCTCCGCCTACACTTTGACCTCAATCTCATGCGACACCTGCCCAGCTAAGCTGCCTCCAACTCCTGAGATACAGAAACTGCATGCGATAATAATGTTTATTATGACTTTAAGTATTTAAGTATTAAGTTTGACAGCCAACAATTGTTATTACACAAGCAATGCCACAATGCTCATGCATCTCTGCTCATTACTGTGAGACTAAGAAAGTGTCTAAACAAATTCCTATAAGTAGAATTACTGCATTGAAAAGGATGTGAACTTAAAAACTCCTTTAGTGTCAAATTTAATATAACTATAAAGTAGATTTAAGGTAGAGATAGCTGGAGTGTGGGTATGAAAGAATTCACAAATAAGCAAGCAATAGATTTATTCACTCTCCAAGGGAGGAGAGGAGTCAGATTCAAGGTGAATGGACATTTGGTGGTTTGGGATTTGGGTTTATATAAGGCTGGGTAAGGATGGCAGCAGAGTGGGGTACAGGAAGTTTCTCGGCTTCCCAGGTAGCTGGGAGACAGGCAGGGTACCTTCTTTTTCCCAGGGGCTTTGAGATCCAGGATCCCAGACGAAGATTTCCCAGGCAGCTGGAGGGGGTCTTGCAACCTCTGGAAAACAGAGTTTTTCATCTTTTCCAGACAGCTTTCAGTCTTGTATCCTCTTTTCCAGGCAGTTTGGGGTCTTGCATCCGGGATGTGGGTTCCAGGGGCTGGAGGTTGTTGCTGCAAATATCTTATTTTTGGCGTGGTGATTTTCTTCGATCTAGGGCTTGAGATAAACTCTGGGTAGAAATGCTTCATGTTCTGTCTCCCTTATAATAGCAATGTCTCATAATGAATGAATGGGTTTTCTCAAAATATTGCTCCTTACACTAATTTTTATCATGTTATAGGTTTGCAAATATTTCTTTTTTTCAGTTTGGATTTCTTACTTATACATGAGGTTGATTTTTTTTTCTATGCAATGGCCAGATGTAAATTGATGTCTTTTACTTGCCTCTTACTGAATTGCTTATCTGTTAATTTGTCAAAGCTCTTTGTAATAGTAAGAAAATTAGCCCTTTTTAATATGTATGAATATATTTTTTCCCATTTTGACCTTAATATTATTTATAGTTTTTCAGAGCAGAAGATTTTTCCTTTTTTTCTAAGAAATGTTTTTAAAGAATATTTCTTTTAAAGAAATATTTTGAGTTTTCTAAAAACTTTAGCACCTCCAAAATTATTTAAAGAAAAACTCTAATTTTACTTTCTAGTTTATATTTTCTTTCTTTCTTTTTTCTTTTTTTTCCCCAAGGTACAGGCTGTAATGAAGGCAAGTAGGCAAGCAGGCAGGAAGAGAGAGGAGGAGGAAATATTTTGTCTATTTTATTAATTATTCATCGTGGTTATTTCCCCAGGTTGTGAACCAGGACCCTTGGAATTTATCTGGTCTATGCCAGCCAGAGATCATCACTTATTTGACAGGCACCAGGCCTGCCCTAGTATATCTCATATCTTATTTTTTAATAGCAGTGATTACTGGAAAATTGGTTCTCAAAAACCAAAAAACAAAAGCCCTGATTTTAAAATATTTGCCAATTTCTGAATTGTAAACATGCCTTCAATGCCCAGTTATAAGCCAGCCATATGACTTCACTGAGCACAGAATTAGGCCAACTAAATGTGCACAGTGGGCTCTTGCCAGCTGGTATGTGCCAGATCTAGCCCATCACCACACCAAAAATGTATTTTGACATAAATGATGAAAGATGTCTATGGGTTTTCTGTTCCTCTTTTTTTTAAAAAAATTATGGCTCTTTTCCCTAAATGACAAATTAATGTGTTTCTGTTCTGAAGCTCTCAACTTTATCATATTCAAACCTCTGATAATGTATTTGACTCTATTTTTTGAATCCTATGTTTTCATTCACTGATTCTGTCTATTCTAGCACATAAAATTTTTAAATTTTTACTAAGGTTTTGTCATTTCTGGCAAAGCTAGTCCTTTTCCATAGTCTTTTTCACAGCTTTCCCTACTTCTGTTCACATATGGCTTTTATAGATGTACCTTTGCTTTAGGAAGATTGAGTTTTGCATTGGTCATTTGCAGAATTTAAGTCTATAAATGTGTACAACTAAAAATATGCCATGATACTACTTGCATAACCATGTTCCTAGCAAGACTGGGGAACGATTTGGTGAACATTTTTCTCATGTATCGTATTCAGTTAGATAAAACCAGTTGAGCTTATAACTTGGTCATATTTTGATAATATTTTTATATAAAGGTGTTAATGTTACTGTACATTTGGATATATGAAAGACTTTTATATTTATGCTAAGGGATGCAGGCAAATATCGATATTCCTGAAAACTTCAGGTTCAGTCTAATGAAAAGAGACTGCAAGCTGAGATCTCTTAAAGAACAATGTGTAAATATATGTTATTATGAATTAAATTTATCTCCATGTCATATAACTAAATCAAAATCGAAAAATAGATTGGATACTGCCAGCTGAGGTAGATATTGAGTGCACTCAGCATTAAAATAACTTCCTTTAAATTAGCTAAATTTTTATTCTAAAATAACGTTTTTTCTAAAGGAAAGGTCCAGGCAAGGGAGGAAGAAGCACTTTATTTATTTTAGTTAGTTGTTCATCTTGGTTGTTCCTCCCTGGCCCCAGGACATGAACCCGGGTCCTTGGGATGCATGTGGACTTTGTCCGGGAGACTTAACCACTAGGCACCAGGGTGTGCCTAACATAACTTTTTATCTATTACATTCATTTTAAATATGTTAAGAATATAAATGTAAGTTTTTATTTCAACATAGGTTTTTTTGCGGTTAAAAAGTCTGAAATCCATTGAGCTGAGACCTCTGCAAATGTAGGGGTGTGTTGGGGGCAGAAAGTAGAGCAAGGACGAAATAGGAGTTGGCAGAACAGCTGGAACACCTTGTCTGGAAAACCAGGCGAAGGCCACAGTGGAAAACCATCGGGGCAGTGTTCCTCTAACTGTTCACTCTCAAGATCAAGAAGATACAGTTATATAGCAAAAGAACAAAAGGCTGAATCAATAAATCCAATGTAGAAATAAAATTGCTAGTGTGAGCTGATCAAAGCCTAAGCTGCTCAAGGCCATTCCTTGTAGGACTTCAATAAATAGGTGGAAAGCAGGGTATTCGAGGCTCTCCATTCTCCAGGCTGTTAGCCCTTTGACCACACCTTTCTCTCAGTCTCATGTTTCTCAGTCTCCTGCAGTGCCCCCTCTTCTCCCCTGTTCACCAGGAGCAATCTGGCAGGGACGGCTGTGACAAAGAGAAGCGAGTCTCTAATTCACTTAAGAAATTATTAGAGCTCCTCTTTAGGGCCTCAGTTCCTCCACCCACTTTACGCTGTTTACCTGAAGTACTAATCTCCTCATCTCCTGTACTTTTTGTTTGGTTTTACTCTTATTTTTACCCCCCTGCACCCTCCCCACCTGTCAGAAATTGATCTCATGTTGAGAAGAGTGGTTGCCATGGGTTAGGATGGAGGAGAGGGATGCATAGAGGAAGCATGGAGAGTTTTTAGGGCCATAAAATTGCACTGTATGGCACTATCATGTTAGATACATGTCATATATTTGTCCAAACCTATAAAATATATAAGACCAAGAGTGGACCCTAATGTAAACTATGAATTTGGGGTGATAATGACTCGTCAATGTATGGTCATCGATTGTATGTAATGTATCATGTGCTGGAGAATATTGATAATGTGGGAGGCTATTGGTATATGGAATGGAAGGTATCTGTCTACCTTCCACTCATTTTTTCTGTAAAAAAGAAAGTCTATTTAGACTATGAACCTTAAACCCTGTGTTATATACTAAAGTAAAAATGACTGATGAAAGATTCATGTGCCACCTAACCTAAGGATCTTGCTCTTTTAGCCAAGAAAGGACCTGTAAAACTGATGGACTGTATGGAATGGAACAATTCCATTTTGAAAGGTGCCCTCCTTGGCTTGATGGTTGACTGTTCTCTTCCGGGTATTTAATTCAAATCTAATTTATGGAAATTTTGATCCCTTTTTCTTCATACTCTTAAGACTAATCATTCCTGTTTCATCTCTAGAAGGACAAAATGTCCTGAAGCGTATCTCTAGGACAAGACTCATGCATTAATGTTTTATTTAGTTAAATGATAAAATCAACACACACCAGACGGGCAGATAATAAGGTATTTGTTTTGCACATTTGTGGAAATTGCCTTGACCAAAGCCCATCCACCAGCTCCAGTATCGAACACCCCTGATGTACATTACCCTAATAAATTGCTAATTTAAAATTATAAATTAAAATATAGCTCATGGCTGTGCCTGCCTCATCCGTTGGACTCAACTTACCTCGTCAGTTTTGGGGAAGCGCTTCGTTCCCACAGTGGAGCATGAACAGAAGCTCTAGTTCTGGCTGCAGGTGGATGTGTGAGTTTACGAGGCTGCACAGTTTTCTTATGAATCACAAGAACAGTTGAGAAGCAGGTATGAACTGCAAGAGGCAAGCTGAAAGATGAATTAAGGGCACAAGATGTGTGTTCTGGTCATGGTTCTATCATTTCCTGGATGAGTGATCTTGAGACTCCCAAGACTTGATTTTCTCACCTGAATAGCAAGCTTAAAAGAGCATCTTCTCAGTGCTCGAATGAAGATACATTGAAATAATACAAAAGAACATACTTCAGTAATTGACTGCGTTGCAGAAATGTTGGGTTGTTAGTCACAATGAAGGCAGATGTGCTCTTGTTTCCTTCCCAAATCTACATGGAAAGACATTCATGTTCATCTCTAAAATTCAGCTCATTCAAAAGTAGGGTCCCACTGCCTCTGGAAAAAAGAAAATGACTAGCTCATGACTTCTCTTTGGGCATGTTTGATGCCTCTCCGCTGGACTGTCATATTGTTCACTCCTAAACCCCTTGGGGTATGTGGTTTTTGCCCCCACCATTCTATTAAAATTGCACCTGTTTTAAAGGAAGTAAGCTGTAAAGTGCTCTTTGGACAGTTAAAAGTGAAGCGATGACTTTTGAAAGGGAAGGAATTAAAAAAAGAAAAAAGAAAAAAAGGACAGCCATCAATTCTGTTGTAACCTGCCACCCACCATTGAGAGGTCTTGGTGGAAACTACAGTACTGATGTTTTGTTACTGCTCATACAGTAGTTTGAAAAATATGATTCTCCTTCGTATTTGTATTTTCAGTTGCCATCTGTCTTCTTAGATAGAAATAACTTCTATCAGACCTGCTGTGTTTCTCTGGGAGGTTCTGAACCTTGCGTGTGACTGCTTTGCTCAGTTTAGTAATGAGATCAGTCACCAAGTTACCCTTCGCTCTCCAGCGATGGTTGCCACCTTTCGTTTTCATGAGAAATGATAAAGCAAATGAGTCAGCCACTAGGACCTTTCAAGAATGGCACGCAATGTTCAGGCTAAACACCTTCTCTGGAGCAAAAGAGGTTTCAGAAAAGGTCTTCAGAAACTCTTCTTCCAGAAACACAGGCATGCATCTGATTTTCTTCTTTTTAACTCTCTTTGCCTCTTTTTCGTTTAAGGCACAGGCAGGAATGAAGGCAAGTAGACAGACAGGCAGAAAGACACAGGAGGAAGAATTATTATTATAATTTTTTTTCTATTTTAGTTTTTCACAATGGTTGTTGTCCCCACTGCTCCGGACCTGGGACTCGAACCGAGGGGTATGTGGCCTGTGTCCTTCAGGGGTGACTGACCTAACCACTGCTCCACTAGGGCACACCCTCTCTTTGCTTCTTATTTGGCTTTCTGGATTTCATTTAACTTTTGAAAAACACCATTATATGATTTTTTACTTTAACAAAAAAACATTGATGTTGTAGCCTGTGATATTCCCCTTTAAGGTAAGATTTGCATAATGATGTGTAGAGAAGGTATTTTGAATAGAAGAGGGTGAGTGTTTATTCTCTTAATTATCAGCCACCTTCTTGTCAGCAAGTACGTATTAGAAAGATCTTTTTGCTTAGGCTGCATTGCTCGTTTCCTTTTCTTCTTGAGATAAGTTTGTTTCAATGACTTTTCATAATTGGTGTCATGTTTTCTTTTTTTTTGTTGTTCTAACTACATTTAAAACATCAGGACAAAATAAATATTTCAAAAAATATGTAATTTAAAAAATAGGAGAAAACTAAAATGAATGCCTGATATTCTAAATGAAACCCAAGTACAAACTACTTTTTAAACTAGCTTTATAAATACTCACTTGTTTTTCATAGAGGTGGTAATTTATGTGGTGTGTGTATGTGTGTGTATGGGGGGATATTTGGTTCCTTTGAACTTTTATTATTGTTCATGTATGCATATCCTCTAGATGGCAAACCAATAGCATTTTGCAATAGCTTGCTGCTAATTGATTGTATTCTGTGAGTGTCCTATTTGGTTTATAAGAATTCACTGTATTATTTGCCAGAATTCATCAGACTAAGTGAAGCAAAATTGTGGCAACAAGGACCTTAAGAAGCAAAAGCGTGAATAATGTTGGTGAGGGGAAAAAAACCACAACTTTGATATTTACAGAAGCTGATTTATTTACGGGATGTAGGCTTTATTTTGCAATACTTTAAATCTATAGAATATTTTATAAAATATAAGTATTTAAAATAACAGGAGAGTTGCAAAAAAAACAAAGACAGAATTTCCGTCCCATTCCTTTTAATGTTAACACCTTGCGTACTACGGTGCATTTGTGAAAATTAACATTGACATCATGCTACTAACTAAACTCTAGACTTCATTCAGATTTACCATAATTATCCTTTTCTTCTATTCCAGGATGGAAAAGTCAACTTTTGGCCAAAGGTGCTTTTTTTTTTTTTTTCTGTTTGTTTGTATTTAAGGAAAGGTAGGGGCAGGAATGAAGATGAGGAGCACACAGGAAGCGAGAGGCAGATAAAGCACTTTATTTTTTTTAGTTGTTCACATTGGTGATTCCCCCCAGCCCTGGGTCTTGAATCAAGACCTCTGGGATGAATGTGGGACTGCTCCCAGGTGTGCCCAAAGTATCTATCTTTTACAGAATAAGAATTTTAATCACGTGAACAGGTGGGACTTCCAGGGAATGTTAATTTTTGTCTATTTGTCTTTATAATTAGACCAAAGGATTTGGATTAGGTAGATTAATATCCACAGTAAAAAAGTTGTTCTCAGATGATAAGAAATGCCAAACTCAGTCAGCTCTGTGATCCAGCCACCTGTTTCATCCTGAACCAGTGATAATGTGTGTGGTGAACTGATGACAGTCCTCCAGACAATTCTAAAGTTTAGGAAGAGTCATAAACAATGCTGATAACAGTGTCTGGCAGATGTTTGATTTTTTAATTATTCATATTTGTTGCTTAAGTGAAAGAGACATACCTTTGACATTTATGTTACCTGTTGTGTATCACAAGCTCTTTAAGTGTCTTATGTTAAAAATTATCTGTTTTCAGCATCAAGGAAGTTGTTTTTTTGTCCACCCCCCACCTCCCCAGCTTTGGTGCTCTGGGATTTGATTTGATTAATCTTAAAGCATAGAGCAAGAGAAGGAATGATATATCCTCACCCTAAGCCTCCGTTGAACCCGAATTCACTCAAAAATAGAGACTCTGGCTTCGGTTGATAAGAACATGCGTGTCAGAAAACAAACTGTTTAACCAGAGTCTTTATAACAAGGCCTACCTGAAGGATAAATGCTAATTAATTGTGACTGCGCCTTCACATCAGTGATGTTACAAGATTAATGCAAGATTAACGGGAGTAGATAAGAAAGAGAAGCATGATTTATAAATAATGCTGGCAGAAAGTTAATTATAGGGGAATGAGTTATTATTATAATTATTTGTTGCAATAGACCCTTACAAGACTTTTATAATATACATTCACATCACTTTGAAAGTCCTGGAGGGACTTAAAGAGGAAGGAAGCAAAGCTAATTTCTTTGGCCAAAGGAATTTATTGGCAGAGACACTACCATAGTTTATAATTTCCAGAAACTAGAAACTGTTTGTGAGTATGGGTGTGAAAAGTGGAAGCACTTTGCCCTATATTTGCTATCCCAGAGTAGATGTTACAAAGAACTACACTTATTCTTTTGTTTAGAAATGCAGTGAAGGGAATAGATCCAACTGGAGATTTTATACAAATATATGAGATGAAGCAGGACCCAGTATAAGATTCTCAGACTGAAGTAGCTCAATGCTAAAACTGTAAACATTGATCTGAAAGGTCTGCTGAAACAATGCGAGGTATTTAAGAGGGTTCTAGAAGCAACTTCTAACCCAGGACTTTGGTCATAGGTTAGGTATATTCCACTGAACATATTCAAACTAAAATAAGTATTTAATTACAAAGAATAACAAGTAGCAAACTTTTGGAAATTTTCCCCTCAAGCTTTTGATTTCTTGTGGAGGCACATTTCAGGTGTAAGGAGTCATTCTGATTTGTAGGCTCACAGGTGTCCCGCACCAAAAAATCTACACTGGTTTGAGAGTGCTTTGGTAAATGAAATTTCTATAGCTGTTTCTCCTCAGTAAGCATAGTCTATCAACAGATCCGGGGCATTCTAAGAGAATGGCTCCTGGAGGTAGTTTCACTGGCAAGGATGGAGATGTTTTCAAAATACCTTGCACTGGCCTCAAGATTTGGATTAGGTATATTAATATCCACAGTAAAAAAGATATTATCAGATGATAAGAAATGCCAAACTCAGTCAGATCTATGACCCAGCCACCTGTTTCAGCCTGAACCAGAGGTAATATGTGTGGTGACCTGATGACAGTCCTCCAGACAATTCTAAACTCCTCTGGAGTTGCTTCAGTTTAGAGATTTTGGACATAGATAAAAGTGCAGTTGTTACTGACCCCTGGCAGTCACATTACTCCTTAGGATGCCTCTTTATTAAGCCTACTTTGAATGTTCATAATTCTAACAACTGAAACCCAATATGAAGTCATCTTCAATGTGAAGTAAGAGTTTTGTGCAATCTGAGGGAAAGCGAGAGAATGATCCAATAATGGGTCACCCAGCCAGCAACAAGGCTTTGGACTCAAACCTGGTTGAGCATGGCGTGCAGAAAGTGAATCAAGTAGAGTGGGAGACACCAGGGTCTCTGCTTGCTCACTCACCCCACTGTCTGGTTGGTGTGCTGTTATTGAAGTCTGTCCTCTCTATCTGTGGGGTCGTGTTATATGATAATACTTTCCTTGGGAATCTACCAAAAAAAAACCTTCCTTTGGTAAAGGTTGCCATCCTTTCAATAAGGGTTCTTCCTTTCATTCTTTCTCAAATTGACCTAAGGTGACATCATCACAGTGCTCCTGCCCTATTCTGTTGGGAATTTAGAATCAGTGTTAAGACTTTCCAGTTGGATGGTACTTGAGGCCATTCAGTGCAACCTTCAGCTTTTCCACATAGGATGCTGAGGTCCCTGTAACCAGATAGTGAAGGTCCTCTTGCAAAGCCTCATAGCTAGTCATTATACCAAGTGACAGATTCCATGAAATCCAGAGCTCTGTTTTCTCTGCTCTTCTTTTCCTTTCCAAAGACTTTGAATTTGACACATGACACTACTCAGATTAGGGGCCTGAAGAGGCAAGGCCTATTGGGAGTTTCACAGAATGAATGAGAAGAGAAGAATACAAAAAAGAAAGAAACAAACAAACAAAAATTATTTTTAATCTGTTTGGGGATTCTCTGAGATATTGAGGATGGTGGTTTTATCAAGAATCTTAGAATTCAGTCATCCAAAATTCCTGACTTTTTTTTTTTTAATAAGGAGGATAGTTTCAGCAAATAGTTCAGATTAGGGGTCATGCATGAGGCAGGCAGCCATAGAAAACTTTTCACTTCCTCACCCAAGCTTTGCTTTGTCTACATTCAGTGCATAAGGGCACCAGCAGAGCTCAAAGGTGGACATGAGCAGGACTGACCTGCGCTTGAGCCTCAGCCTGTTGCAGGGAATGATGCTCTGGGTGGAGTTGGTAACTATTAGAGGCTTGCTGGTCTTCCTTGGATCCCAGCGTTACTCGTTATAAGTAAAGTTTATTCTTAGCGTAGCATGGATGATCTCTAATATTTTATTTTGAAATGTGACAACATCAGGTAGAACACACCTGTGTCAGTAACTGAGGTGCTTTCTTAGTCATTTGAAAAAAAAATTGGGAATGCTGAAATGGCTTTCTTGTCATTTTGATTTCATCCCCTTCTCTCTTCACCTTGTAGAGTTCTTCTGTGGATAAATTTCTACTGACTTCAAAGGGAAACTCTTAGCTTTGATGTGCTGTTTCAAGCGGGCAGAAAAGCAAAGATAGGAGCACTGCTGTTTAGTATTTGCATGTTTGGAGGGATGTACTTCCACAGAGTACACTAGTTTCCTTGGATTGCTATGACACAAAGTACTATGAACTGGGTGACTTAGAACAACAGAAATTGATCATCTTGTCTGTTCTGGGAACTAGATGTCTGAAAGCAAGATGTCAGTGGGCCCATGCTTCGTCTGTAGGTTCTGTTCTGGTTTCTCTCCTAGTTTGTGGAGTTTTCAGTCATCTCTTGCCGGTGACTCTCTGCATAATCATTCGTGTGTATGTATCCAAATTTCCCCATCTTAGAGGGGCACCAGTTGTATTAGGATAGAACCTACTCTAAAAATGTCACTTGAACTTGCTTACTTTTGTATAATGCTGTCTTGAAATAGGTCGTAGTCAAGTTACCAGGGGTTAGGACTCCAAAATATGCTTTCTGGGGGAATTCAATTAAGCCCATAACCATGCAGTCTGCTGAGATTGTGAATGGAATTGCTACTGATGGTTTCTGGGTTACTCAGAACCAAACATCTGACTGGGGCTTTTCACCAGCTCATCCCAGTCTACCCAGGGTTGCTGTGCTTCTTACCACAAGTTAGGTTATAGCTGTGTGTTGAAAACCAGTGGTTTTGAGGTGTGTTGGTTAACTTAATGCTATTTCTCTGCCCTTCCTGAGTCTTATGTGCAAACGAGACACTGCTCAAAAGATAATGAAAATGGTGTGCTTGTCTCACATTCTCCTAAAATTATGGTTTCAGACAGAGCTGTGAGGGCTGAATAATACAAAATGAAAATGATTCTGCAATTTGGAAACTTGGTGATCAAATATACAAGTAATTAAGCATAATAAATATATAATAGACTGGTACTTTGTAATTATTTTCTTCTTACCCAAAGTTGCTAATGCTCATCTCCTTTCAGATTAACCATCCTTCTCCTTTCTCTAAAGATGACCTAGCATAGCAATAAACATAATTCCTATTTATATATCTTCTTGCTCTGTGAAAATGATATCTAACAATTCAAAAGAGTTTTATGTGACTAAATACAACATTGCAGTATTATTTAAAGGACTTGAGGCATTTTGATTGACAGTATTATTCAAATGTATGGAAGGATTTATTTTTTTCAGAAATGTAAAGTCAGAAACACATGAATATGCAAAATGATACAAGGATCTCAGTGTGAATAAAACTACCATTTTATAACATTTTATTAACCCAAGCAAACTCAATGCTATGCTTTTTACCGCTACCAATGCTGATATTACTAGTAACTTACTATGATAATAACTGCTGTTTGCTGAGCACACACTCTGTGCCAGGGACTGTTCCATGTGCATTGTCATGTTTTAACTAATTTCACTTCTCTAACAACTGAATGAGGGTGATACCATTATTGACCATATTTATAATTACAGAATTCTAAAACTTTAGGTACAGCATTACAAATTACACAGTGAGTGACACAGTAAGAATTCAAACCTAGACTCAGAGCTCTCATTCTCAGTCACCAAAACGGTCTCTGCCAGTGCAATATACTCCAAAACCCAGAGCCCCAATTTTATTGAAAGTCCCTGAAGAAAAGAAAAATAAGGGAAAGAGTCTCTTTAGCGAAATACATTTAGGATCCACTGCTTTAACTATAATCCCTCATAATGCGTGCTATATTAAAAGTTGTGAGAATTTTCCCAGAAAAGAAACCTCTGTAACAGAATGCTAAAATTTTAATGTCAACTTGGCATCAAGATAAGATAAATGAAATATTCCTGCAGGAGTTGCTAAATCACCATATGTAGACTCTGCAAACATAATATCTGGGAACCTATTCCACAACTCTTGGATCCTTTCAGAGAATAGAGAGGTGTTGTGAGATTTTCTTAGGAGACAGTAGTAGCTGTGTTATGGGGAATCAACCTTTTCTACTTGGGGAAGTTGCTAGCCCTTACACCAAGCCTGACCAGCAAGGCGTACTTGAACTGCTTGGCGTGTGTTCCGGTACACCGGGGAGGCTGCAGATTAACGATTCCCTTCTCGGAAATATAGATAGAAAAATTGGCTCGTTAGCACTTTGTGGTCAATCTAAAAGTGTGCAGTTTCTGAGGAGCAAAGGTATCTCATTGTTTCTCATAAACCAAGTTTGAGCTGGAGGTGGTTATAACTGATGAGCTTCCCAGCTGATGGACTAGGGTCTACCGTGGGGCAGTATCCAAGGAGATTGAGGAGTATTATTAAGATTTTGACAGTTGATGTTGGAGAGGTCCCCTATGATGGAATCGTTAGGGAACCCCCAAAATTGTCTCAAATCAGTCACCTTCACCATCTACCATGCCCTCAAAGCATGAAGTCATTGAACAAAATAAGGACTATAATCCCCTTACCTCTTCTTCACCTAGTTTGTCAGCTATTACTAGTAGTAATAATAATGCAAGTGCTAAGGTAAATTTGAAGTTCAGATGAGTGATAAACACGTTTAATGATGAGTGTACTCTACACAATATTTAGGACACACTTACACTAAAAATTATTTACTATTCATCTGAGATTCAAATTTAGCTAGGCATCTTGTATTTTTATGTACTAAATTTCTGATAACCTATCCCCACCCCACCTTCCCTGGAGCAGCTGGTGGGTAGGGGAATGGTGAGGAGAAGGAAAGAACAGAAGTTATTTTTCTCTGGATTAGCACTGTGTTTTGAGGTTTAAAACTGTTTCCAAAGAAGAAGAAGAAAACTCAATGGACTTTGCCATGGTCTTCAGGCAGGGCAGGAGATGATTGCTGAATGGAATAAATTTGATGAGAATAATGAAAATAAAAGACAAAAATTATACTATCACTACACCACAAGTCTTCTTTGTTAGATGACCCATATCTATTTAACTTTGTTTATTGAGCTGTTCCTCTCCCAAACTATAGTAATATTAATTCCCCTTGGAAGGTATGCTTTTAGAACACATTTTGGGAACTTCTACTCTGTGGTATCATTAACTAAAAAACTACTGGAGAATTTTGACAAAATTTGCTGAGTGATCAATATATATGAGTTACCTTAAGGTTCAAGTCAAAGAAAACTCAATTCAAATGGGTTTAAATAGCAAAAGATGTGCTTAGGTGTAGCACACTGCAAAATCCAGATTAGGGAGAATTTCAAAGTTGGTCGCTTAGTGACTCAGCCATGCTAGTAAGGACCCCATTTTTTTCTTTGTTGCTTAATTTTTCCATCTTTTCTCTTGACCATCAACCACGTTAACTTTATTCTAAGACTGACTTCCCTGTTAATAAATAAGGTGGTTAAATAGGGCCCAGTGAGGGTAAGAGCAATTACAAACGTACATATTGGCTGGTCACATGCTACCCTTGCGGTGATGGTGGTGAGGGATGGAGTATGTTAAGAATTGAGATCTATCAAGATTCTTCCATGGAGCTGAAAGTGGGTTCAACTTTTATCACAATATAAGAGCTGTGTGGGAGAGCGTAGATAGTTGATTGCCTAGGTGTAGGATTGGAATGGTTACTGAATCAATCAACAGGTGTCCAGTAGAGCTGGGAATTTAAATTTCTGTCAGTGATTGCCTGCAGGGGTGATACTCAGGCTAAAGGATGTTGGGAGTAGAGAGTAGAGCAAGGACGAATTGGGAGTTGACAGAACATTAAGGACACCAGGCCCCGGGCACTGGGACTGGGTCAGCATGTGAAAACACTGGGATGGTATGTCTGTAATTGTTCACCCGCCAAAATAAGATATAGTTATGAAGTTAGAGAACAAAGGCTGCATAAGCAAATCCAATGTAACTATAGACTTGCTTATGCAAGCTGCTTGAAGCAATGCTGTGTATGAACTCAGTAAGTAAGTGGAGACCAGAATGGTCAGGGCCTTCAGTCCGAGAGAGACCATTGGCCCCCTGTTCCCCACCTTTTCTATCCTCTCACTCTCTCTTGAGTTTCTCAATCTCCTGCGGTGACGCCTTGCTCGCCAACCCTGTTTCCAGGATCGACCAACCAACAAAAGGACACTGCTGCCACTGTAGAATGCCAAAGGGCTCTTGCTTATAAAGTGTTAACCTTTAAGTTGCTAGATATTGTCAACTCCAAGATCTCCTAAGGAAAGTGACAGAAAATATGATAGGTGTACTCTCAGGAAATTCAGGGTTGTGACTATTTACCTTCTGGGTCAGAAACTGTCTTCACAACACTTGCCATTGTACCCAGGCACAGCAGCTGAATGAGCTTTTCAAAAGCAAAGAATTCTGGCTTCTAAATAAGACTCTTTCCTCATTTGTGAAATGAGTGGGTAGAATTAGATGATTTTAACAATTCTTTTGATGGTAATGTTTATATTGTCATCTATAAAAGTTAATATAAATAAGCCTTTAATTCTATCTACAGATTGTGATAATGTTGGCATTAAGTAGAATATTCAAAGCAGTTGTTCGAAATTTTTAAATGCAGAGAGACAAATTTCCATTTGAAATTTGGCACATTAAATTTAACTGAATTTAAGTCTGATTTTAATTAGATCTTTAAATGGAAGTTTTCAAAGATCTTATTTCTAAGATCACGAGGGATTTCTTGTTATTTCTTGTTTTCTCTGTTTTACAAGTAAAACAAAGGGGGAAAAACCAATGATCGAACATGTAAAAAACCATTAATGACAGTTTTCTCTTCATGGAAAACAGAGGCACAAAACCAAGAAATGGCTAAAGAAAAATTAGAGTTAAGATGGAAGCCGCTCATTCTGCCGAAGATGGCTCCATTGCTGAAGCAATCTTTTCATGGCAGCAGGCTCCAGAGAGAGATGTAGGGAAAGGATGCTGAGCAAAGGTCATTCTCCTCTCCTCTGGGTCACAGGGTAGAGCCGAATGCAGGTGGGGGAACATGAGTTTTTCTCCTGGACTTTCCTGGCTGCTGTAACACTCACTGACAAGCCTTCCCAACCTCTTGGGTTCTCAGCTGACCGTCATCTTAGACATAAAAAGCACACAGGGAAGGAATGTTTTCCAACCATCATCTTAGACACAAAAAACACACAGGGAAGGAATGTTTTCCTAAAATAAATGGAAAAGCAGCAACAATGGTGATTCTGTTTCCTATCTCCCCTCACCCCACCCCCGTCTGCATCTGCAATAGACTTGCCCCTACTGTGAGGTTTGAGTTGCTGGAAGAACCCATGACAGAGTTGGGCAAGTGAGCAAGCAGAGATTTAATTAGAGGGTAAAGGAATGGAGCAGACCAAGGGAGATCCAGACCTGGTCTGCCTTGCCTTGCCGGTGGCCTGGATTTGTAATGAAAAACCACATGGTGAGGAAGAAGGATGGAGAGAGGTCATCAGGCCAGGTTTCAGTTCCTGATTGGGCAAGGTGACATTGTCCTTTGAAGTTATTGGTGGGCTTTTTCAACCGGCATCGTTCCTTTGTTCCTTTGTACAGAGGGTCCATCCTGGTCACATACTACACGTGGGACACATCCCACATGTCAGACTTGTCTGTGGGTTTTCTTTATCCATCTGGATAATTGCAATCCTTTTCTTGGCCAGGTGGCCCCAGGGACAATTCACTGCCCTGATACCCAAACTTTGATCCCTGGCCTAAGGCTTGCTCTTGTGGGGGGTCCTGACACCTACTCTACAAATCAGCTGATTATTCCAGAAGACAGTGTTATAGCGCCATCATTGTAGGTTAAGAGGAAAAACTGTTACATTTATGTCTTAGTTTTTCTACAGACATGCACAAAATGTGATATTTTGAAAGTTGGGTATCCGATGGAGCATTTCAGACATTTGCAGATCTATATTTGTAGATTTTTCTGCACTCTAAGTCTTCCAAAATGTCAAAGCCAAGAAAGGCTTTGACTTTGAAAGAGAGTGCTTCTTGCTCATAGCTAGCTTTTTCTCCTGTCTTCAGAACAAAACCATAGCTCATTAGATCTTTTGTTCTCCCCTCTATGTATACTTTCTAACAGAGAGAGAGAGAGAGAGAGAGAGAGAGAGAGAGAGAGAGAGAGAGAGAGAGAGAGAGAGAGAGGGAGGGAGGGAGAGAGGGAGGGAGGGAGGGAGAGGGAGAGGGAGAGGGAGAGAGAGATCTGTGAAAATCTTACAGAAACTTCTAAGGAAAGACAGACTCATAGGGAGAGGGACTGATCATCTTATCCTTAAAAGGTGCTTTCTAGTATAGCACTAGATAGAGTTAAATAATAAAGATATTATAATGCTTTAAATAAAAGAGTTTAAAACAAAATTTATAAAAATTTCTGTCAGAGACTAAAAGAAATGATTAACTACAAATGAGGACTCTGGATCTCCTGGGTAAGCGTGTTTGGATCTGTACATAGTATGTTTTATATATCATGCTCTGTGTAGCTGGTATATGCTTCCCCAACAATAATGTGATATAATGTAAATCTCCATAGTGCTTTTAAATTACAATTTTTTTTTTTGAATACATATATGGAGATTTGTGTTTGGGCATACACAGTTATTAAAGAATTTAAGAACCAAACAAGCATTATTTGCATGACCCACCTAGGTTGCTTATTTATTTAAGCCTCAATAACCCCAAGGAAAATAGCGTTATCCTTCAACAACAGGTGACAAAACTGGTAGAAAACATTGATAACTTGTCTGAAGTCACACACTTGATTAGTGGTTTGTTGCTATGTTTTCCAGCTCAATTTTTGTGATTCTGAAGTCTTCATATTTTTCATTGTGTTGTTAGGTTCCCCTGAAGATTTGGGGATTTGGAGGTTTGGTTCGGAATGCTTTGAATATCCAACAGAGTTTATTTGGAACTTTGAAGCGGGCTGACTCAGTAAATGAGTAAGCCAGATTCAGGGGAGGCTATTTTACAGGGAGATGGGAATAGTTGCATGTTGGAAGTAGGATGGATTTTTCAAATTCAGGGCTGCTGAATTCACTTAGAGACTGGAGACAAAGAGTCTGTTTAGAAATTCATTAAATTGTTAATACAGACATTAGTCAAAACAATGAGGATCATTATCAGAAGACACTGAAAACAGTGCCTAGGATGTGCCTCTGCTGCCACCTGGAAACACTGAGACAATGGCCAGTGGAGAATCCTGCCCAAATGCCACACACAAAATGTCATCGCTGATGTCTTTCTGTGGTACGCTGGTCCTATCATATCACTATGTTTTTTCACTCCATTATTTTAAGGTATTCCTCATATTATATTTCCAGGGACATGGGAGAAATAGATGATTGTTAATAACAGTTATGACCCTAGTCCTCATTATAGTACTAATAATTATTAATGATTACCTAAGGTGTCATTAAGAATGTTTCTTAAGTCAATTAGCCAAGATACATCTTAGGTACATTTTTACAGTTCTCAGCTTCATATATTGACAGGTAGCTAGCCAGATAGGAGCAGGGTGCAGGAAAAGGGAAATCCAGAGCTAGAAAATAATAGATCAATGTGACTGACTGGACCCAGTCATCAGCACAGAGCCAAAGTGGCTCCAACCCAGTTTACATACCAAAAGCCAGGAGTACCATTAAATTTAAAATACAGCTGAAACTGCCAACTCTAAGCCTGGTGCTAAAGTGCAGGGCTACTGAAAAGAACAGAGAAAATCAATCATAAAGGTGACTGCCAATATGAAGCCACCTAATCAATTAAAAAAGAGACCACAGATGGGCTAGTAAAAAAAACTTCTCCCACCTTGGAACAGCTCAACCACAGGTTTAGGACGCAAAGCAAGCAACTAAACCCCTTAAAAACCCAAGGTCTCCAGACCAGCGGGGTCACTTCCCCTCTGGATAAGCCACCCTCTCTTTGGGAGTGTCTCTTCCCCTCTTTCTAAAGAAAACCTCTTTTGCGGCACCCCTGTGCTTTAACTCTCCTTTCTTCTTACGTGCGCTGTCTGGTGGTCCGTGCTGTGGCAAAATCTTCTATCCGGGGATACAGTTTCCATGACAACGTAGGACACCGCAGTATGCGCACGTGTTCATGGTATCAGCATGACTTTCGATGTATGAAAATACACAAAACGCTTATTCCATTTTATATTTTGCTACCTCCTGGACAGGTCTGAATGGAAGCATTTCCCAAAAGGATTCATGAACCCTTAGAAAAATTTTGTTTTCTCAGAAAAAAACGTTTTTCTTCATGTGTTCAGGTTTACAGAAAAGCAGACCTCGAGATTAGACAAGAGACTTATTGTTGGGAGGGGAAGCTAGAGAAAATTGGCAGGGTATTTGCAAAAGTTGCTTTATGGATTAAATGCAGTGTAACCATTTAATTCCTTGTTACTATATTATACTCAGTAAACAGATTTCATTCTTAGTCTCTTATAAATACCATTGCAATAAAAATAATACTTGTTTACAACAATGAGAATAAAACTTGTTTACAAGTCATTTGCTAGTCCTTGTGACAATGGAAACTTGGTGTCAGGTCAGCAGCCCTTCTCTCTGACAAGTTAATAAACAATCATCAGACCGCCTTGAAGCAAGGAAGTTTTCTAAGTAAAACCAAGTAAAGAAAAAAAAGCATTAAAATTCAATATCCTTCCTCATCTGATTGCTCAAATAAAAATTTATGACTTTCACTTTAGAATTTTTTCACTTTGAAATATTTGCACCTTTCTAGAAATATGTTATTTGCAAATATTTTAGTATAAAACATGTGGAATATATGCTTAAACTCAAATGAAGTATTATCCTATCCAATCAATTATAATCTGTACTTCATTGAAATATGTAAAAATAAGTAAAAACTGTGTCTATAGATACAAACTAGTCTGACCTTTGATTTGTGAGACAATTAATTTAGTAAATGTTGAAGCTTTGAACCACACAATGATTTGTTGCACTTGATATGAGAGAAAAATATGATTTGTGTTTTAAATCGATAAGGCTTTTTTCAAAGTTAAGCATCTCAAAATTATAAATATTGAAATTTAAAATTTTTGAGGGTTTAAGAAAATGAGACTATAATTCTCTCTTAATACATCTGTATCTTTAAAAAATGCTTTTCTGTGAGGATCACTGTCATAACAGATGGTGTCCTTTAATGTGGTTTGGGGTGTAAACTGAATAAAATAGAAAACTGTCCACTTACTATATGTAACAGGCATTTAAATTGTCTATATAAAGATTTTTAGTGACTATCAGAAGGGAGAGAAGATACCATTTGTCATAGATAGCAATCAATAAATCATGTTACAGAGAAACCATATTCTGAGAAAATACTTTTCTTTTGAAAAAATAGTCTTTTGAATAAAATGAACTACCTCTTTCCTCAATCAAAATCTTTGTTAGTCAAGAATACGCAAAAGGTTTGTGACTTGGATACTTGCATTGGAAAAAAATCACGAGTATAGTTTGAATTTGAAACATTAGTGATGAGAGAGAGAGAGAGAGAGAGAGAGAGAGAGAGAGAGAGAGAGAGAGAGACAGAGAGACAGAGAGACAGAGAGACAGACAGAGACAGACAGAGAGAGAACTAAACCACTAAACCAAGGAAAGGTTGTGGTATAACAGAATCTGTTAAAGAATCTGAGAAAAATTATGTAGTGGAAAAAACAGAATTTTGGAATCACATAAACCTGAGCTGAATTGAAATCAGTTTCATTTTTGGTTCAACTATTAAGAAGTATGTGAAAACTCATTTGTTTGAAATCCTTCTTTCTTCACCTGTAAATGGAGGTATTTCTTAGTGTGTACTATGTATTTGTGCCAAATTCCTTAGCATTCTTGCTTTAGTTAATTAAAACTGCTCATCTAAGACATATATAAGCACCCCATTTTATAAAGAGAAGTAGACTTAAGAAAACTAAGGAAATTACTCCCCTTCCATGGACAATAATTGGTAAACTTGACATGTGTTCTTTACCACAATGCTATACCACCCTCCAGATGGTAGCAGCTATCTCATCATATATTATAAACTAATGATTTAAATGTTTTATACCATAGTATTTGAGTTAGCTCTGCTCTTTTCAGGCAGTACTAGAAAGGTAATATTATCTGGTGTAGTATTTTTCATAGTCTTTATGGAGTTTACCTTCCAGTTAATTACCTGACCTGTAGTAGTGTTCTCCCTCTCTCAAAAGTACAGTCATAAATATATTACTTATCCTCTAATGTGGATTACAGTCTTTGATTTGGTGAAAAGATTCACAATATGTTTGCAGGAGCTGAAGGAGTTTTTCACTATCACATGATTGTAATTGGGACTTATTATTTTTTTATTACAGATCATACTGAATTTATATTAAGAAAATTCTTCCACGTAAATAGGACATCAGTGAAAAAGCCAACTAGGAACAAAGTAAAAGCTAATCCGCTATGTCTTTTTATCATAATACAGCTAGAATGAGTTAAAACATTAAAGAAGCGTGGTACTGTTACTGTTTCTAAAGGAAATATGACTGGTATAATGACTGGTATCAACTTTTAGCTCTTCATAGTTACAGCATATTGGAAGCCCCCAAAAAGTAAAAGTTCAAAATTTGTGTATTTAGTATTTGTAACATTTTAAATATTTTATTGACAGAACATTGCATCACAACATTATATAAGTTAAAGTTTTGCATCATTGTAAATCAGCATCTTTACATAATGCATGAACTTTACCACCCACATTCCAGTTTAATCCTTCACCATAAAATTGATCCTTTTGATCCAATTTGTCTGCTCCTCTGCCCGTCTGGAGACCACTAATTTTATTTTATAGACTAAAAGTCTATTTTTGTTTGATTGGGTTTGGTTGTCTGATAGGGAACAAGGATAAGATGTACAAAAATGAAGACATAGCTCTCTCCCTAGAGTTTGCAATAGCTGCCGTGCTGAGGGAGGGAAATGAGGTCTTGATGAATGCTGAAATGCATTATCAATGCCCCACAAAAATATTAAAATGTTTAACAATTCTGTAATTGTTATTCTTTTACCTTATACAGGTAAAAGACTCTCTTAAAAAGGATCAAAATATTAGGGTTTCAAGGCCAATGTAGCCAGAAATATGGTACAATGAAACCATGGACCTATGATTCAAAATTGATGTTACTATTTTTATTTTGTGTTCTTCATTAAAAAAAGAAACTAAATGCAGCTCTTTTCCTTACTAAAAAGATGAATACATATTATTTATGGAAAATACAGGTAAATAATAAAAATGAAACTCTCTTGTAACTTCACTACCTAGTGATAAACAAAGGTAACATTTGGCTGTATAGGGTTCTAGTGTTTTTGCATTCTTATACAAGTGAAATAACCACAAATGTGGTTATCCAATAGATACTGTTAGTCATTTTTTTCACTTAATTTCTTTTAAAGTATTTTGAAGGTTTTTCCATAGCAAGCAAAGATAAAGTATCTTTAAAGATAGCTCATTTTCCATTGTGAGGATATATAAGAAATTAATTTACTCAGTCAATTCTCCATTCGTAGACATTTATTGTTTCCATTTTTCTAGGTTTGCAAATGATACTGCAATAAAAATGCATGTACATATATCTTTGCATGTGGCCCTGATTATATTCTAAGACAAAATCTTAGAAATGAAATCATTTTTCAAGTATGTTTCTAAATTTATTCTTGAAAGCGTAATCAAATTTCTCCCAATCCACAATCCACTTGTCCACAATCCATATCTCCAATCCTGGTCAAATGAGTATTTCTTGTCTAAATCTTTGAAAATTTAGTAGGGAAAATTATATTGTCATTTTAATTTGGTCATCTTTGACATTCGTCATACTAAATATTTTCATAACTTTATTGGCAGTGCTTTTTCTATATTGCATTATAGAAGTGGAATTATTGCCTTTGCCACCCTCAAGACTGTAGAAGTATGCAGTTTTGCATTGACTTTTTCTAAATTCCTTCCTAATTTTCTAATTTTCAATTCGTTTTTATTAATGTACAAGCATATTTTTCATTAAAAAATAGAGTACGCATTTCCACTTACCTTCCACTCCTTGGAAGCCGTATTTTTGCTTTATACATGCAACCACAGGCCACATTTCCTTTCTAATTTACTACTTCTCCTCCTGAGTTCTCAGTTTTGCTTTTGCTCTAAACTGATGGTAAGTGAGAGGGCACCTAATTAAATCACTGTCTTTGAGCAAGTTTCTAATAGAGTTATCTACTTTGCATATCTTTTTTAGTTTGCCATTTGAAAGTAAATATGAACTTATTACTGTTTAAAATGCATTACTGTGTTTAAAATAATGACTTAAGTCTAAAATCTTTAAGGTCAATAACACTGTGTTCATGTAGTCAATGTGAACATTTTTCTAAAGACATACGACAGTTAGGAAATAATCCTGTCAAAATGGCAGTTACATAAAGTGACTTACAAATGGATTAAGTAGGAGTCTCCCCCTCAACATTAGAAAAGATCAAAGAAAGTAGTTTTCATTCTACATATTAAGCTGTTCTTGAGTGTCAGTACTTCAATCTTTGATTAAAAAACAAGTAATTATGGAGACTGTAAACTCTGAAGAAAACATATTCTACTTCCATCTCTTTAAATACAACAGAGTCTAAGAGTTTCATATATATAACAGCTGATTGTGGAACAAGTTCTTTGTTAAAACTTTTAATAGGGGGTTTTAACCCATTTATATATTTCTTATAATAGTTGATATATTTGTTATGTATTTTATTTTATATTTATTATATTTTTATTTGCATTTTCTCCTTTTTCACATTCTATTAAGTACTTTACTGTGAATATTAGAAACAAAATTTAATAGATTCTTATCAGCTTCATTTGTACTCCTTATGTTTGTGTATTTGTGCATATGTATACATATGTATGTGCATGCATGTATATGAATGAAAGAGAAAGATTTTATGACGGCAATATACTTGCTTTAGAATCTAAGGAATTAGTCATAACAACAAATTACAACCATCCTAGTGCATTGTGTATAAAAGACACTTTATGTTCACAGCTCAATGTTTGAGATAGTCTTTTTTCAAGAAACTCCACATGTCTGTGGTATAAAAGAAATAAATTTAAACTATTGATCTACAATACATTGAGGAATGAGAGACTTAACTGGAGTCAGACCAAACATCCAGGACTAACATCTCAACTGAGCTTTATTTTCTACAGAGTATACATTTTATTAAATCTGTCTAAAGTAGATTGTATGCCATACTGGAATTTACAAATTTAGGGAGTTGTGAGTTTTGCAATAGAGAATTTTTAGATACAAAAGGTCTCTACACTATAATGAAAAGAGTAGAGTTGCTTGTGAAGACTGCCCAGAAAAAAATTAAGAATAGAGCCTTTAATCACACATAATTTTGATGCATAAAACTTATTTGATAGGAGAATAACACAAGAATATCTATATCTTCTGTCTTGTATATAGTTCAGAGTCAATGGGAGAGTATATAGACTAAACATAAAGCATTCAAGAAAGGAGAAATTTTATATTTTATTTCGAGCTAATAGTAACACAGAAAAGAAATTTTTCTCATCAGAATTGATAGAATCTGGCAAATAACAGTGTTACATTTCCCATCAACATTGCAAAACATGAACTACTCATAGAGGAAGTCTAAATCTTATTGGAGTCACGGAGTGATAAGAAATAAGGTATTTATTAAACTCTTTTAGTTAACAAAAAAAATTCACTTAAGATTGAAATGATGATATCCTTTAGTAGATCTGCATAGCATTATATAAATAATATGAACATTGTATTATAACTCCTTTGAATGAACCACTTGCAAGGGGCAATCAAACCCACACCAAAGTCTGTGGAAGGCAAAATTCAGTAGCATTGACAAATACTCTGGTAGTTTGAATAATCCTCCTGCTTTTTCTCTGGATGACACATCTCTCTCATGGGGCAGAGGCCACCATATTATTCATTGGCTACACTAGAGGTTCTTTTAGAAGTAAATTTGAATTACAATTCTTTTACTATTGCTAGACTTTTGTGAATGAGCTCTGTAGGAAGAGACTAACTTTTCTCTGTGGCACACACATTTGACAACTTATTTCTGACTTCTGAGATCTCAAGGGAGAATAGAGAATATTTGAGGAGTCAAGATGAGTCATAAAGGAAGATTTTTTTCACTCATCATTCCTGCATCTATTTAAAAATTAACTTGTGACCCCTCGTAGTAGTCCACACTCAGTCACGCACATAGCTTTCTTGTTATTCTCATTTAGATTCATCACAGGTAATTTTGACTCATCAGAGTAGTCAAGTTAAGAGACTTCCAGGGACATCAGGTTAGTCATTAAATAGCACCCAAATGGAGTAAATGTGAGTTTTTGTGTGTACCTCAAGTGTATTGATTTTAAAATAAATGATAAATGACCAGACACTTTGACGAGCTTTGATGGAGGGCTTTTCTGTGGTAAGTTTAAGAAAAATTAAACTCGAGATATGCTTGGGAGATTACTATCCTTTTAACTTGTCATTAAAATCTTGGCTATATCTTTAAATTGCTTAAATAAGTGAAGACAAGTGATTTAATCTGTAGTGATTTCCTGATATATTTACTCTTATTAAATTTTAGTTGGTTTTTCTAATTTTGCATGTGGTAAGTTTAAGAAAAATTAAACTCGAGATATGCTTGGGAGATTGCTATCCTTTTAACTTGTCATTAAAATCTTGGCTTTATCTTTAAATTGCTTAAATAAGTGAAGACAAGTGATTTAATCTGTAGTGATTTCCTGATATATTTACTCTTATTAAATTTTAGTTCGTTTTTCTAATTTTGCATGTGACAAGCAAGGCATGATTTGTTTTTAGGATGTTAGATAGATTTTCTAGAAATTCGTGGCAATTTGTGTTGATTTGTTCTAAGAGGACATTAAACTACCACACAGTAGCCCTCATGGCAATTTAATTAAGATATGCAAATATTGGAAAGTAATAAGTATATGTCAATGTTCTACATTTAATTGTATCAATATGTGAATAGAAATAAAGAATTTGTTCATATTAAATGGGGAAATATTATGGCTTTTAAAATATGTAAAATATGGGATTTAATAAACACTTTATAATAAACTTTCTAATGCTATTATATGTAAATTACATTCATACCGGAGGAGTCCATATACAACATGGGATTATACCAGTTTATCTTTGAAGTTTTTCTACCAGAGTTAAATTATCTGTAGTATTAATTTTTTTCTTCTCTCATTGGTACATTATGAATATAAAATGCATCAAGATTTCCTTAAGGTATAAAATGAGCATATCCATTTACAGTATTAAGAAGTATGAGATTTTTTTGTGTTATTTTAAATATTCTCAACAAAAACTAAACAGAAACAGGAAACTCATAATGTTTGTTAAATGAGTGATTAAGAATTATTTGATAGTCTAGTTGGAAATTTTTAAGCAATGTTCAATTAATAATAGAAACTTAATTGCTTTCTATAGTAACCTTTATTCTATTTTAAAATATTTTTCATTTATATTTTCTAGTCTTAACAATATCCTTAAGAATGCCATAGACATAAACATTACCAACTGCATTTAGGTAGGAAAGATTAAAATGATTTGGTCAGTGTCCCAACATTAAGGGTGAAAAAGCTAAACCTATTAACCTGGCTTTTCTCATTTCCTAAGAAATTCCTAGCATGTTGATTTTCCAAAGCCAATGTCTTCATGATTAGAAACAGTGTTTTTGTTGATTTGTTATTAGAAGTGAACATCTTCTACTTTCTGAATGTATTTTGTTTTTGTTTAACCTTTGGAAAGCTATTCAGTTGTTTTGAATTTAATCTGAAGTTTTCTAAGAACCTTCTTGTTATTCATAAGTTTTTTTTCTACATATATGAGAGTTATTAAAAGGCTGTCAGAATATTGGTATTAATATTAATTTAATAGAAAGTAATACAACATAGTAGAATGCTTATATAAAGAACTTTTTATTTTTTATTTAATAAAGGTTTAAGAGAAATTAACAAATCATCTAATTTATGAAACCCAAAATTGTATTTTCAACTTCTAAATGGATTGTAAAATACGAAGATGCCATATTTTAGGGATTTCTTTTCATGTGAAAGATACTTTATATAAACTTGAATTATCTAGTCTCTGAAAAGATTCTAAGCTTCTTTTGATTTTCAAACCTAACATTTATAAGTAAAACAGTAATTCACTTGAATCAAGAGTGGGGGTAAAAATATAACCCACTTTCTCTTGAATCAAAAGATATTTACAATAGTATGTTTGCTGCTGCAAAGCCTTTTATGGTTGCTGTTAATTACAGGTTTTTAACTTCAAAGTCTTTTAAAGGAATACAGTAACAAATAGGCTCAATAAATATATATAGGGTGAAGGAATTCAGGAGGTTCTCTGGGTTTGGAAAAATGTATATAAAATAGCAGTTACATCTTCATTATAAATTTTTTACTTTGGTTGAATGTAGAACATTCTGTCTTCCTTTTTCACTGATTCAGATCCAATTATATACTCGAAGCTAATGATGCTATAAGGAATGTGTAGCACTAACATTTTAATTAAAATACAAAATAATAATCTGTATGAGGAGGGTGTAGCTAAGCATTTGATGACCTCCAATTATATTAGTAATAACATTTCATTTGATAACTAGATAATGAGTAATTAAAAACATGTAATTAAAGCAAAGTCATATACTAATTTATGAAAGCAAAGAAAACAAAAGAGTGTAATAAAATCCCATTAAAAAGCAGTCACAACACCATTATAGTGAGTTACATGTCTACCAATATACCCTACAAGGAAAATAAAGGTTAATGCTGCCCTATGCTTATTTAAAATACTCTAGAAGACCAGTTGATAAAATCCCAAATCATAAACACAGTACAAAATTATTTTATACCCATATATATATTTTCCAATCCAAAGTTACTATGAATAACTTTGGGTAAAAGCATTGGGTAAAAGATAATGTAGCAAAATGATCAAGAGTCACCAAAGTTTTAAAGATTAAGACCAGAGCCTTACTTCATTACTCAGGAACAGGTAATTATAGAGAAGAGGTATATTATATTTTTGCTCCCTGCATTGTCACCATATTCCTCACCAGATCAAAGTGGGCAAAATTCTTTAAATGTAGTCTGATTTGGAGCCCAGAATGAAGGGTGTGGGTCAAAATTCCATGGTTCTTGAGAGAGGGAAAGGTCTGAATATACATTAATAATCCTGAAAAAAGGAACTGGTTCAAGTAGGAGACTTTATCTCAGAGTTCATCAGCAGTTGCATTTTGCCTGGTGAACTGGATTGGCACGGGTCAAATAAGACCTCTCAGCAGAAAAAACAACCCATGGTCTAATTCTATCCTCAGGGACTTTAGTTGTCTCTTCAAAAAATAGCTCTTTGTTGTATTTCTGAAGCATATGAATACTATCAGTAATACCTTTTTTTTTTCTTTGTCAATGACACAAATTGACTCTCTAATAACACCAAAAGAGCTTGACATGTTCCAATTCCTTCAAAGGGACACAGACCTCTTCCTCCTCCTGGCAAAATCCTCTGCATGAACAAAGTTGGAGAGAACCTTAGTGAGGTGACTATCTGATGTCTCAATGCTGCTCCCAAAGTCATAGCTCTTCAGGCAAGGGCATAAACAGTGCACCATAGCCTGGCGGATGTAGCTGTCAAAGATATAGTAAATGAAAGGGTTGACACAGCTGTTGGCAAATGCCAAAGGCCCACTCACCTCCATGCCCCACCGGAGAAAGGCTGAGGAAAAGTGCAGCTCTTGATGCAACCCAGTGACAATGGCCAGGAGCTTGAAAGTATTAAAGGGCAGCCAGGAGAAGACAAAGACTGCTGCGACGATCAAGATGATCTTTATGGATTTCCTCACTTTTTTGTTATGCTTTCTGGACAGCTGGTAATGGACACACAGTTTCCTTGTGATGCAACAGTAGCAGGTCAGGATGCTCACCAAAGGGGCAAAAAAGGTGCAAATTAAGGCCACCAAGGCCCAAATCAGCTTAGTTGAAGTGGCTATCTTCTCTGCACAGTACGGCTTATCATCAATCACGATGAGCTCCCTGGACAGAAGAGTAGGCAAGCCCAGGAGGCAGGAGATAAACCAGACACTGGTGCAGACTCTGTAGGCACACTCCCTCTTTCGGAATTTCCTGGATATGGCTGGATGCACAATGGCCAGGTAGCGGTCAGCACTCATGCAGGTGAGCAGGAAGATACTGCAGTGCATGTTGACTGAGATCATGTAGGAGCTGCCTTTGCACAGAAAAGAGCCCGTCCTCCACTGTCCTAGGGATGCTTCTTTATCCACCCAGAGCGGCAACGTGAACAGGAAAATGAAGTCAGAGGCAGCCAGGTTGATGATAAAGATGTCGATCAGTCTTCGGCTGCCTTGTTTGAAATGCAACGCACTCACGAGAACCAGGTTTCCCAACACTCCAATCAGGAACACAGCTGTGTAAAAGACAGGAAGGAAGACAGATGTGTAAGAATCCTGGGAGCCGATCTCCTCAATATCAGGATTTTGGCTTGTAGCATCGGAATAATCCAAGTAAAACGAGGTTGCCTCTGGATCCATCACAAAATATCAGGTGCCAGGTCCGGTAAGTTTCCTGATCTGTGAAGTTTGGGTATGAATTTTTGACAACTCACGGCAACTTCTTTTATACAGCTCATGCCTCTCTGCCTCCCCCCACCCCTTCCTCTAGAAGGTGGGACAAGCATAAACACAGAGATGAAAGAAATGCAGTTTCTGCCAGTCCTCAGAAAGGGCCCACAAGGTGCACCACCCTGGCGGGTATTGGGTGGCTGTGGTTGTGGTTTGCTTCGTTTGCATTTGTCCAGAGACAGGTGACTTTTTTTTTTTTCTTTTCAGATATTAAATTTGTTTCTTCAAATTCAGGAATCAGGAAATGAAGTAACTTTTTTCTTTTCTTCCTTTTTCATTTTTTTCAGACACAATTGTTTAGCTCTAACCTTCTGCTTCATATATCGGACACTGTTTTCCTTTTATAATTTCAAGGTGATGATGATGGAGATACTCTTTCGATCTCATTGTAGGTGAAATGTGAAGAAAATTAGTCTTTCAGTGCAAACAACAGAGAATTGACATTTTCCCAAATCGTTCCCTTCATGATCCCAGTCTGGGCATAAGAATCTTCCCATTTATTTCAGTTCACACCTAATTGATCCTGTCTCATTCAATATGTTTTTAAAAGTCCCTCAAAAGCTGTGACTTGGTCTCGTGCTTTTATTATCATTTAAAAAATAACAATTCCACTATAATTAGCACAGTAACTTTCACATAGTAGTTGCTTTGGAAATGTTAGTTTAGTTGATGTGATTAGGAAAACTCGTTTCTTTGATCCAGTATAATTCACTACAACAAATTCACTGAATTTTAACTGCAGGCATTTTATTTATGAAGTGTATAAACACAAGTTTAAAAAATATTTGAAATACTACTTTTCTTTCATATCTGCTGTTGTTATGGAACTGATGAAGTTCCCTTTTCCTAGAATGAACATCCTCAATGAGGAGATTTCTCCCTAATAGTAATGATTCTTTTTCAGATTCCCCATTCTCTCTGATCATCTCTTCTTCATACCTCACTTTTGTAAAAGTGATTTTTAAATTTTTTTTATTTTTCATTTTTGACCTAACTCCACACACCAATGAACTCAATTTTTGGAATTATTAACCTACAACAAACATACCTATATTAAATGATGTTATAATGGAGTTGCCAATTTAGACACTATACAAAGAAAATTTGGGGTTCAACCAAAACACTTGAGAAACAGGCTCAAATAGAAAAAGTTGTAACATAATTTTCTGTCATGTTTCCTTTTATATTAGGAAGAGAACAGAAAAATGAAATTCTGAAACTGACTTCATTTTTATTTCAATTCCTGATTGCCTGAAGTGTCCAAGGCTTTCTCCCATTCTTATCTCCTTCCCCTATCTCATTTCATCTCCAAAACTGCAGTTTCAGGTTGATATTACTGCTGCACGGAAGAATACATGCCTAGATGAAAATGAAGTTGTTAAACCTCTGAAGTCTTTTCTGCTAAATATTTTTTTCTTTCATAATTAATATATTGAAAAGAATGGTCCCGTCTGCTATATTCCCCTCCTTCCCTCTTCCTGAGATGGTCTAATGTTACCTCAGTCCCAGGTGAGTTTAGGTCAGGAAAGGATGAGGGCTTCCTGACCTGGGGCAGCCCCAGGAAGGCCCTTGGGAGTTGATTTGTAGGCCTGAGCCTGCCACCTCCCATGTCTGCTCTGTGCTATTCCGGGGGTGGCTTATCTTTCACCAAGTACAGGCTGCAGATCAGAAAAACTAGTCAGCCCTTCAAAATTTCTAGAGCTGAAATCTTTTCCACTGAGTAAGCCTTAAATGTTTAAAATGGAGTAATTCATTTTGTCAAGTATTATGAAGTAGGGCAGCATTTCATTGAGAAAGATTGATGGGGTGAAAGTAGAATCCTTAAAACTATTTATTTATCTATTTATATGTGTGCATGTGATTGAGAATCAGGACTAGATATGTTAATATGTTTCTTACATATTGTATATATATTTAGTTGTAACTAATCATAATATTAGAATTTTGCTTTTTACAAGCAGATGTTCTTCCAGCACTTAGGGCTGATTCTGGGCCTTAGATAATTTTTAAAAGGTGTTTAAGATTTCTCAAGAATTCGACATAAGATCATTATTAAATGAAAAAGTGCTCATAATCCAATTCTAGAGGAAAACATCTGGCCAAACATTTACCCTGTAGCACTTCAGTTTTCTCTCAGCATTCAAAAGTTGCTGGTCTGCAAATGTTGGCTGTTTCAAATAAATCTAGTTTCCTCAGTAAACTTTGAAGCAGTTATAGACACAATGGATTGCTTTCTTCATGTATGGTCACTTTGGAATATGGCAATTTGTGGCAGGATGCTGCAAAATGAGAAGCTCTTTCATGGATCCCAGGCTCTTGGGATGAACGTTTAGAAAACAAATATTTTGACTGAAAAAGGGGACAAAAAGGATAGTACTGGGTTTTTAATAACACAAAGAGTACAAAACTATTCTAAGACCAAACCTATAATAAAAACTCACTAGAAAAAGTAGGTGAAGTTATAGATCGAAATAAGTTCAGGGAAAAGTTCACTTTAAGGTCTGAATGAATGCTCCTTATAAGAACCACGAGGATACTGCCAATAAAACAATCAAGTACATGTAGATCAAAACTCATAGAAGCAACACTGTGGATAATATAAGCCTGTGAAAAAGTAGTATAAGCAGGTTGAAGGCAAAAAAAAAAAAAGAAGTTTAGTAACTTAATTACAGCCTACTCAGCACTTCTTATGAATTATTTCCCCAGAAAAGAAAAAAAAAAAAATAGCTTAACTGCTTTCCACCCCCAACCCTGGCATAAAAGACTGTCTTCCACCTTTGTTTTCTCTAATAACTTTTATAATATTGTTTGTAAACTACTTTTTACATCGTTTCACATGGTTTGTGTGACCTCCTGAGTTGATCAGGAACAGCTTGAAGACGGAAAAGCCTAACTACTGACCTCTAGCACATGGCAGTTACCCTATTAAAGTCTTGTTTTGGACTTTCAAAGTCATCATTTTAAACCTGGGGTGCCAGACCATATTCCCCACATTAGAGTCACATGGGTGCTACTAACCTACAGCTTCTCTGGACCAAACCCTGTCTCAGATCTTTGAAATCAGAATTATTAGGAGTGAACCTGATACTTAACAAGCATCAAGGTGGTTTTAAGACATACTAAAGTTTAGAATTATTCTAATTTATAGAGCTTAACCAATTTTATATGTTATGCCTTGTTATTATTTTAAAGAACTTTTAAAAAACTTTAAACATTACCTCTGTACTTGAACTTCTTCTAGAGGTCTGCTAGCTGGGATCTCACAAAATTTTAGGAATTAATTTAGACTCCGGGATCCTCCATATTCTGTGTCCCAATACCTGAGATATGTTCAGAACTGGGTCAGATGTTGAAGATACAGAGAGAATAAGGTTTGTCCCCCCGAGACATCTGCCCACGTAAATCTATTGTCATCTATCATATCACCATATTTTTAGCGTTCATTGCTTCATTGGTAGACTGCAGATTTTGTGTGAATACGATCACTCTGCCTGGTATTATGATATGGCATTTCTGCTTTTCTCCTCTTCTGATTTCCATATTAGACAGCAATTTGTCCAATTATGTGATATATAAGACAGCAGATAAAAAATCTTTGTTTATATGTGCTCTGCTGATATGTCCCAGAATAAATGAGAAAGATCATGAAGAAAATGATGTATTTTTCATTAATCTTATCAGGCAGAGTGACTGCATATTCATTTGTACATTTCCTTTTTGAGTATCATAAATTTATATAATTTTCAGAGTACAATTTAAAAGATCTACTTATGTTCTGAGAGTTCATGACTTTTCGAATCTGACAGTTACTTGGAGAGTTTAGTGCAGTATAATGTAACATAGCATACCAAATTAAGTGGCATGTCTTTGCTGTTATCTGGGTCCTCCCCTACTTCAATTATTCGATTATTTCCTTATGTAGCCCATATGTGCATGAACAGCAGTGATGTTGCTATTTAAAGCACATAGGCTTCTTCATAATAGTTGATTTAATCTGGATTTAGGTTTCACATAGCAAAAATTGTGCTTGCTTACATGGTGTCCGGGATGCTGGCACAGTGTCTGGTTTGCGTTAGATGGTCAATAAATGGTTGTAAATCTGAAATTAATTGAGCTTTATTTCTGAGTCATTTTCAAGGAATGGGGGACTTTTCACAAACTTTTTGGATAGTTTCCTTTTTCCATGATTAATATTTATTTTTGAAATGGCAAATGACTGTCTTGCAGTATCTTTTCTCACCAGAAAACGTATAGCCCTCCTCCTTTTCCTTTATCCAACTGCATGTCCCTCTATTTATGTCTTCTTGTAGATTGCCCAAGTTGGAGATGTAGAATACATGCATTTCCCCCATGCAAGCTTAGAGCCACAGATCTATGACAATATTTTGGAGTTACATTGTTCTTCTTTCAGCAGAATCATGAGTATTAAATCTTAGAATTTCAAGTGATATTAGTGATCATCTTGTACAATCATTTTGCCAAGGAGGATATTGGGGTTGAAAAAGGGATCATTTATCAAATAGCTATAATGATGATTGAAAAAAGAAGACAAATTTAAACTTCTTTTCTGTTTATAGTCCATTTATTGCCCCTTAGAACCATGGACATCTCACAACTATAGTTTGTTATTCTGTAGCATTTGACAGGAATTGTGAGTAAAGAACCATTTTATGCATTTTTCTGTTTGTTTTGTCTTTGTTTTATTTAAATTAATTTACTAGTGTGAGGTAACTGATTTACAAAATAATGAAAGCCCATATGTGAAGAGTCCCCATTCCTCATAAACATTTCTTAATTGATTTTTGTCATATAGTGAATGGGGACAAGAACATTCAAAGACTGGCTTTTTTTTTTTTTTTAAGGATATTTGTTGATTGGAATCTAGAGTTTGCCTGTGTGTCTCTCTCTCTTTCAAAAGATGCATACAAGAATGAAGGCAAGTAGGCAGAGAGACAGGAAGAGAAAGGAGGAAGCATCTTTTTCTATATTTTATTTAGTAGTTCACACTGACTCTTTCTGCCCAGACCTGGGACTTGAACCCAGAGATATGTAACTCACTCCGTTGGAGGAAATTGACTGACTGCTGATCCACCAGGGTGCACCTGCTTATATTTCTATTTTCCTCCTTTCTGACTACAAAGTTCATAAAGGTCGTAAAGAAAACAACCAGGACAAAACTATATGAGCTATGTAGATTTACACTTTTAAGTTCCTAAACAATATGTAATTAAAAAATAAAATAATATATAAATATAATAGAGAATTTGGTTGAAGGAAATTTTCACATGAAGAAAGTTACGTTGCAAGCACATGATATAAACAAATTCTATTCTCTAAATATCTAGATTTTCAATTACTGGGTTTATTTAGAACATAGTGTAAAATAAGACCTTCCTGCTGAAGCTAGATCTATCTTTAACAAATTAAGCCAGAGGTCTAGTTTAACTTTTCTTTCAAATCTAAATTGTATAGTCTGTACATGGTTTAATAAATATTAAAAATCTTTAATGTTCACGAAAATGTCAAGCTAGCTATTCTTTTCCAAATAGCAACATAAGAAATGGAAGCAGAAATTTAACTCCATTAATTTATTAAGGATTTATTTTGCCTACTCACATAATAAGCAAGCAGAAATAGAAATCCCAAAACAACACAGATGCAGAGAAAAATGAGCAATTACCATTGTGTGTTTGGTGGTACCGGCTGTGCTGAGGTGGTTCAAATCTTTTGTGCTGAGTGGGACAGGATGCTCATGACCTCAAGATACACAGCAAAATGATCGTACAAGGGGATCACTAGTATCACCTGAAATTCTAAGATTTAATGACTCATAATTCTGCTGAAAGAAGAATAATGTTACTTCAAAATATTGTCATAGATCTGTAGCTCTAAGCTTGCATGGGGGAAATGCATGTATTCTACATCTCCAACCTGTGTGTGTGTGTCATTTTTTTGCCTCTGTGCCACAGTCATCTACAATCTTCAAGGCTGTTGTGATCCTGTCTTGCTGGTTCATACTAAATTGGTGAGTCAAATAGGTCCTGTGTGTTTCCTAGGTGTTCTGCAGATGCGATGGAGGAAAGAGTTACCTGTCTTTGCAGGTCTGCCTCAAAACATCCACCTCCTGAGTCATGAAGACAAACATGCTGTGAAATCTGCCTGGGAATCTTCTGAATGGACTTAAATAAAGATGCCTGAAATCTAGTATGTTAAGTCTTCCCTCGTTATTTACCAGTTAGTTCAGAGGTGCATAAACCCGTTGACTTACCTCTTCAAAAGACTTATTACCAGCCTCCAGGGTAATCGGGTGCTTCTGAAAACTTTTTAGACTGACTCCATTCAAACATAGGCATTTGACACATATTTGCAAATTCTAAAAACTTACTGTGTTTTATTTTCCCCTAGGCCCTGTACTGGGCATTTTATATTTATCTTTTCAATTAGTCCTCACAATGATCAGGTGGTATAGGTGCTATTATCAACATCCATATTTTGGAGAAAAGAAAACTGGGAATTAAAGAATTAAAAAAGTTAGAGTAAATGGTCTAATTTCACAAAGCAAGTTAACTCACCTTACTATTTAAGACTGATGCAAGTCAGTTACTCTCCTAGACTCAGTTCCCTAGTCTGTGAATGGAGGTAATATTTTCCTCTTTTTTTTTTTCAAACTTCCCTTGACCTGAGTTTACTCACCAAGTGACATTGCTGGAGAGGTAGCTGCAAAAATAGGGGATTTCTAATGAAAACCAACGTATGAAGATGTTTCCTGGTGAATATGCATCTAAGAGTCAATTGTACATTAACAGTTTGCCTGTGTACTCCACCACTTTCTCTAACTGGTGCCTCTGACAGAGTTGTCTGTTGATCAGGTATTACCTATCTAAATCTTTAATATTACATTTGGCTATTACCTTATTTTATTTGTGTATTGGATATGAATTTCAGTTCACCAACTCAGATGAAATAAATGTATTATAGGTATAAAACAGATATTATGCCTTCGTCCTATCAGGGTAGTAAAAATTTAATATCACCTTGGGATTCCCAACTTTCTCTGGTGTCATGGCTAAATTTCAAGGCATTTGGGGATAGGGTAGCATTTGAGAACCCTTTTGTTCCTTGAGACAGCTGTCTCTGTAGGCATTTTCTGAGAAACCCATCATTTGTTAGTCGTAGGCCTGGTTCGTGGGTCCGCACGTCATATCTAAGCTGTCCCTGCTTCCCATCATGAATTTGGAGCTTAGAATCATTTTTTTGCCTCTGTGCCAGTCATTTGCAGTCTTCAAGGCTGTCACGATCCTATCTGTTTAAGGCAATGTTGCTCTCAATTCTATAAACAATTTTTAAAAAATTCATGTGTTTGACATATCCGCTATCTTCTGTATTATGGTTAATTTTTTTTCTTCATAAGTTATTTTAAAAGGAAACTTTAATACATAGGAAACGAGTATTATTTGCCGTAAAGAAAACTGTGGCCGCAAATTCTATGAAACGCAAATAATGTCATATTCTAGACGGAAACTGTCAGGTAATTTAGGCCTCAGTCTGCACTTAAGCAATAAAGCCAGAAAGACTATCTGCTCCAATGGGGGTGAGCTTGAGGGAAAGGAAATACATGGATTTCAAAAGTAGAATCACATCATAGTACACATAGTCAGAGGTACAGCAGTGTGATAGGCAGAGCACAGAACCTGAGTTATACAGATTACAACAAGTAACTAGAGGTGACCAGAGACAGGACCTTTGTGAACCTTTCACCAGTCTCTCCCTTTTTAAATACAAGAATCCACCAGCCCTTCGGCGCCCCGACGCTCCTAGGGAACTAAACTACATCCCCCACAATGCGCCGCGCTCCGCGCAGGCATGCCGTCCGCCTCCCGCAGTTTTCCCTCGGTCTCTCCTACAATTCCCACCAACCCCCTCGGCTCCGGGCCGCGTACCGGCCTGGGGCGGAGGCGGAGGCGGAGGCGCGGGAGTTATGGAGGGGGCGGGATCTGCAGGGAAGTGCGTCAGAGGAGGCGCGGGGAGAGTAGGGTGCTGTGGTCTGAGCTTGAGGGTGAAGCTGGCGGAGCAGGAGGATGGGCGGTGAGTGAGCGGGACGGGCGTCGTCGGCGGGCGGGGGTCGCGTATCCGCTCGACGTTGCCCGCGGTTTGAAGAGGGGTGCGACCCCTCCCGTGGCGCAGTCGGAGCTGGGAGACTTCCGAGCTGGCGGGCGGCTGCGGGGGGGGTTCCCCTCGGCCGAGTAGTCGGGGGAGGGGCCTGGTCGGGCACCTGGCACCCCCCAGCCGAGTGGCGCGCTGGCGGCCCCGCCCCAGCCCTCACTTGCCTCGGTCCCCCCGGGGCGGCTGGTGCGCCGCGCCAAGAGAGTGACCCCGCGTCCGGCCTGAGCGAACCGCCGCTCCCCGAGCCAGGACCTTTTAAGGTCATTGGCAAGCACCAGGATAAAAGAGGATTAAGAAGAGGAAACATACAACCTAACTTCTGGAGTTTTTGTTAATCATGTAATTGCCCTGATCGCGCCTGAGTCACTTCCCATCTTCTCAAGTCGCCAGCAGCAGTTTGCTAGCCTGTTTTCCTGCGTTTCTGTGAGGTGCTTGGTGCGGTCGCGGTGTCTGCTCGCAGTCTTTGACTCAGCCTGATCCGCCTTGAGTCATTTTACTGCGGCCATTTACTACTCACCGTTGATCCCTGTCCACGCCTTGGGAGTGTTCATGTTTTGCTTAATTCAGAGTTTTCTTTCTGGCTGAGGAGGGATCACCGAGCTTGCAATGAGGAGGTTCAAAAGTATGAAGAAAAGGAGGAGTAGGTAGGAGCGAAGAATTTGGCAGTGTAAAGGAGTTTGGTTTAGCTTTAATGGATTAGGGCAGATTGCTAATCTTAACATTATTCTATGTTGTGGTCCTCTCTGCATTTCTGTGTTCCTGGAACTACCTTTCCCTCTGAATTAACAAACATTTTCCACTGTGTCCACATAGCTCCTGCTATGTTTTAGGTTTCCCTTTTCAGAAGAAACTGCGAGGAGGCGACTTCATCTGCTTCCTTCTCTAATGTCTTTTTTCACATTCATACCCAGAATACTTAATGCTCTGCCGCTTGTATACAAATTCAAGGCTGTAAACAAAGATTTATGCGCGATTCATTGCTGACTCAGGGTTTGTGTATTGTTTGTATCTGTAATGTGTATGTCCTCTTCAGTGTTGTCTGTTTTAGTGCGCAGGTGACAGACTAGAGAACAAGACCTCTGTCTCCGTAGCATCCTGGGTATGTGAGCGTTCAATAAGTGCTTCCATGACAATGAGTTTTGTTGTGAACTTAATTAAGAACATGCCTGCTTGTTTTTTCATTTTTCTTTTTCTTTTTTAAATAATGATTATGCATTAAAGAGACAAAGGGTGGGAAATAATGCTAAGTGTGGTTTAAGATAATGCCTTTAAAAATAATCTTTGTCCTTGAAAGTCTAACTTTCCTTCTCTCTTCAACTTTTAAACAGAGCAGTTTGAATGCCAGAATGGATAACCGTTTTGCTACAGCATTTGTAATCGCATGTGTGCTTAGCCTTCTTTCCACCATCTACATGGCAGCCTCAATTGGCACAGACTTCTGGTATGAATATCGAAGTCCTGTTCAAGAAAACTCCAGTGAATTGAACAAAAGCATCTGGAATGACTTTGATAGTGATGAGGCAGATGAAAAGACTTACAATGATGCACTTTTCCGATATAATGGCACAGTGGGATTGTGGAGACGCTGTATCACTATACCCCAAAACGCCTATTGGTATAGCCCACCAGAAAGAACAGGTATTTCTACTGTTTTAACTGGTCTCCATTACCTACTTAAAAATAGACAAAGTGACGTGACATTGACCCAGTTGTGAATAAGCAGGTTTGTGGGTTCTTTCTCCAAAGAAATTTTTGGTGTCTCTTCCATTCCTTTCACCTTTCCACCCCAGCTTCATGAATTACAGATTAGGATTGATTGGATGGGTAACTGTACTTACCTTGGGAAAGCCATTCTACATCTTTGTATTTATACTCATTAAATTCTTTTTATTGAATCTTAAAGACATTGTGAAGAAATAATTGTAAAAATATGCATTCGAAAACTCTAAATTATTGGTAGCTGGTAAAAGGACTAGTATTCAATGTCAAGTCAGAAAAACAGAAATTGATATTCCCTTATATGTTGGCTGTGTTTTAGTTGATATTATCATTTTTCCCTTACATGTTAGGAAGATATAATTTGACTAGCCCTGCATTTAAATGTGAATATTTGAAACTATTTTGTAATAGTTGTGATAGAGTTTGTGAGTTGAAAATACATATTACAGAAGTAAATAAATCTAAAAAATTGTCTTTCAGGCTTATTTTGCAAGCATGCTTCACTTTTAAATTTTCAGTTATTAAAATGGAAGCATTAAAGCTCTTTGCAAGGAGCAGCTTTACAGTTTGTTTCTGTTTATGACTACTTTAGTTGGCCTCTTTGTTGGGAAACATTGTATTCAAATCATAGCACAACAGGTTTAAGTTGCCAGTGGCAAAATTATGATAGTAAATATAGGAACTTTCTATATGACTATTTCAGAGAATATTTACTGAAGAAGATTTCGTTGTATGTTTTAAACAAAATAACATGATTTTATATAGAAAAAAGAAAGTTGAGGAAGAGGGAAAAATTGGTTAAAATTCATTGTAAAATGTTCAGCTCTTGTTACGAGAGCATAGAGCTCTTGATATGTGAATCTTAGCATTCATATATGTAACAAATGTTCATTTGCATGCTTCTATGTTCTTGAACTTACTAACTCAGAGTATATCAGCATAAAAACCAAAAATACCTTAGGGGAGCTAGTATTCTAATAAGGGGTGACAAGCAATAAACAGAATAAATAAGTATAATAGCATACACAATAAATATAGTTTGTTAGAAAAAGATGCAAGCTATGAGAAAATATAGCAAAATAAAGATTTAGAAATTATATAGGAAAGGGAACATTGATAGGCATAAGTTGTGATTTTCAAAAATATAGTCAAGATCGGCTTCAACAAGAAGTTCCCACTTGAGTAAAGACTTGATATAGGTGAAAGAGTTGGTCATATGGGTGATTGTGGAGTCACTGAGAACTGTTTTTGTTTGAAGGCCCTATGGTGGGAACATATCTAAAATAGTCAAGGACCAGCAGGGAACTCTGAACTGGAATGGAGAGCAGAGGGCAAGAGCTGGATATGCTGCTAGAGAGAAGTACTTTGGGTGTGGGAGTAGGGCAAGTCATGCAGGATTCTCTAGGCATGATGAGGACATTGGTTTTTACTCTCAGTATGATGGAGCCCAAGGGGGTGGGGGTTTGAGTGAGGAGAAATGATCTGATCACCTTGGCTGATATCTTGAAACTAGATAGGCATCAGGCAAAACTTGGAAGCCAGGAGACTAGTTCTGAGACTATCACACTAATTCAGTGACTCAGACCAGGGTGGTAGCACTGAACAGTGGCAGGATTCAAGGTAGAGCCTCTAGAATTTCCCGATGGAATGCAATATGGTTAATGCATATGGTTTCTGGTCTGAGGAACTAGAAGCATAGAATTTGTCACAACCTGAGATAAGGAAGATGGTTCGTGAAGTAGGTTTGGAGGAGATCAGTATTCTTGGTATTTCAGCCTCCTCCATCCTAGTCTTCTTACATATCTGTTCTCATTCATTTTATTGCTCCCACTTTTTTTTTTCTTCCTTTCTTGTGTCTATGTCTTAAGCCCCACTACTAAGAAGCACTGATAAATCACTGCCTGTCACTCAGGGCCAAAGAGGTTGCTGACTCCTCTAGGAATTTTCTGTAGCTAGGATCTTTCTGTATCACTATTTCAGAGGATAATTACTGGAGGAGATTTTTGTTAAATGTTTTAAATAAAATAACAAGCAGTCATTGTTCTTGTTTCAGAGTCATTTAATGTGATCACAAAATGTATGAGTTTCACACTAAATGAGCAGTTCATGGAGAAATTTGTTGATCCTGGAAACCACAATAGTGGGATTGATCTCCTCCGGACTTGTGAGTACTTTGAACTCAGCAGGACTTAGCAGGACGGCTGGGGGTGGGCTGGAGAAAGGAAATAATTTTATTTGTCTTCTATGGAAGTCTGTTTTTGGAAACAAGATGAGCTGGTAAATATTGAAGTAAGGTCTCTAATGGTATCCCTGGGAACTCTGTTCTGATAACATTTTAGAAGATAGGTACCTACTGATCAAATTATAAATATGAAGTTGAGAGTGACAGAAAATCCGTTAGATTTCAGAATTCAAACTCTAAAAGATGTTATTAATGGCCTATTTAATTAAAAGTAAATTGAATAGGGATACATGATAAATTAACTATATTTGAGTTAAACCTTTCAGCTACCTGAGTTCTGCTAGAGAAAAGTGAAAAAAGTTGACAGGAAGGTCTGAGTCAGTTGAATGTCAAGTCAACTGAAAGTGTTTATCCAGTGTTAGGTGGTAGTAAAAAATCAAAGTATTTCTTAGGAGCATTCTATTCCTTAATGATGAGGCTGCCTAGCAAACTGGCTACTGGCTTCAGTTTGGATCTACTTTCCAGGCTGTAGAGACTTAACTGGAGCTTACCTGGACGAATGACTATTTAATAAGAGGAACCATTGAATAAATGGCAAGTATTCACTTTTATATTGAGAATGCTTGGGAAGAAATATGCAGTTTGAAAGAAAGTTAGAGAAAAGTTATGTTGTTCCAGAAAGGAAAATGAACACAAAAAGTTAGAATTTGATTTAGAGCTGAGGTTAATATATTACTTATAACTAAATGATTAAAAAATGGAAATAACGGTGTTTTATAAAGTCATCAGCCTTCTAATCGCATCATTGATGAGTTTATGATGATTCAACCTGTCATTTATTGAATACCTAGTATTTATCAGATCCTCTACTTTGTACTTCATGTATATTCTTTCAACAGGTCATTTATAATCATCTTTCAGTTACTTATTATCTTTTCCTTAACATCCCATAAGGAGTTAAATTTGTATGTAGAGCCAGACTGTTTTGCTTCAGATGCTGGCTCTAACCTTACTGTATTACCTTGTGCAAGATATTTTATAGCTGTGACCTCAGTTTCCTCACTTGTAAAATGAAGATAATAACAGTACCTAATTTCCTGAAGATGTTGAGAGTATTACTGTTCAAAGCATGTAGAAGATAGTGCCTCACATGTAATAAGCCCTCAGGAATCATTAACTTAATTTTTTTCTTCTATTAGGGCAAAGTTAACATCCCTTAGAACAATTCGTATTAGAAAAGAAATCTCCATATTAAAGTACTTCTTTCTCACTGTTTTTGAGAAAAGATCCAATTAGAATATGAAAAATTGTTACTGTGGGAAAACAATCTGAAATCCTGGTAACATTTTTTTTCTCCCCTTTTTATAAACACCAGATCTTTGGCGTTGCCAGTTCCTTTTACCATTTGTTAGTCTAGGTTTGATGTGCTTTGGGGCTTTGATTGGACTTTGTGCCTGTGTCTGCCGAAGCCTGTATCCCACCATCGCCACAGGCATTCTCCATCTTCTCGCAGGTGGGTCTTGTCATCATACTTTTATCTTCTTCCTCTGTCCTTAGGGACCAAACAAGAGTAATTCTTAATATTACTGCCCTTTCAGTTGGCCTGAAAAGCTCTTATGTAACTGTGTTTTGTTTTCTAAATTTTCCTCCAAGGTCTGTGTACACTGGGCTCGGTGAGTTGCTATGTTGCTGGAATTGAACTATTACACCAGAAACTAGGGCTACCTGAGAACGTGTCTGGAGAATTTGGATGGTCCTTCTGCCTGGCTTGTGTCTCAGCTCCCTTACAGTTCATGGCTTCTGCTCTCTTCATCTGGGCGGCTCACACCAACCGGAAAGAATACACCTTAATGAAGGCATATCGTGTGGCGTGAGCAGGAAGCTGCCTGCTTTCAGTGGCCATTTTTATTATTTTTTTGATATTTCCTCATGTCTCCCTACCAATATTTAATTTAAGGGTTGTTTTTGGTGAGTAAACCATTTTACCCTGCAAATCCATTGTTTACACACACAAAATGATTTCTTAATACCACTAAAATCTACAATAACCATGCTGAGTGATTTCATCTTTTAAACAAACTAATCTAGTTTCAGAATCCAGACAAAAAGGAATGGGTAGAGACTTGGCATGAATTTGTGAAAGAAAATTAATAGTAAAAAATTTATCAAAAGCAAGTTCTCTTGATGTCTATGACTTCTCACTAAAGTTAGTATGTTCATTCAACTGTAAATCCTAGTTTTTTTGAAACTTTGTATCATTGTTAAAACTTTGGTGTTGTAGATAGCCAGTCAGCCATAGGTAATAGTGCTGTTTGCAAAGATTTAAGCTATATAAAATAGGGAAATTATTGAAGAGCCTTTTTCCTAAATATTGACATATAGTTTTTATCTGAGGTGAAATACAGCAGCCATTTATCTATACTGTGTCTGTCTATAAGAGAGGAAGTGAAAGCATGTTTACTTGAAATTCTAACTTTGTAACTGCAAGAATTTCAATTCAGCCAGACAAGAGGAATAACCTTAGTTTACTTTTGTCTTTTTCTTTTTTAAATTAAAAAAGCTCTTAATGTCAGTAGGGTTTTCAGTACCACCAAATGGTTTCAAAGTTTTGTTCCTTCCCTCTTCACACACCAGGCTTTCCTTTTTAGTCCTACAGTGGGGTCACAGAGTAAAATTTCCCAACTGCTATCTGTTTATTGCAGCTATGTATCATATAGAAGGCCCCACCATGAAGGCCCCACCATGAAAGCCCCACCATGATCATCCTCCAGAGCTAGGAAAACTACCACAGGATCTAAAGCTTTGGCTGGTCGTTAACTTCTGACTGTGTGATCTTTATTTCTTGTGGTGAAATGATGTGCCTTTCCTTGCCTGAATCCATTCCTGGTGTGTATCCACATTATTTAATGTCTTCTGATTCAGTCATTTTTTTATAAATATGTCTATAAACATTGAACTTAAGAAAAATCTTATTTATTTATTCCATTACTGTAGTACTTGACAGATTTAAAAAAATGTAACTTAGTAATTTCTTACTTTATCCTAAATCTGTCTTTTTTAAAAAATAAAAAATGAGAAGACACTCAGAACTGCGTGCCGAGTGCCTGAGTTGATTTATATCTCAGTAGTATGCGATAAAAGAAATACCGAACTCTGAATGAGGATCTCTGTGAAAAATGTATTATGCTGTAGGCCTATCTTTATGTCTAGCATTTGGGTCTCTGTTTTGCCTTACCCCTAAAATAAGAAATTCTTTCTTTTTTGGGATTTTAAAACACTTTTTCAAAGTAATTTTGTGATCTCTGTGTGCCATACTTAATGTGGCTAGTTTTTCATAAACCCCTTTAATGGCTGTGGAATTTTGTGCTCTATTTGAAAGAAATAATCAGGTCAACTTCAGACTTAAAATAAAACCAATACTATTTTATAGCCAGTTATGCCTATGAAATGGCCAAACATCGAGTTCTACCTTTTTAACACCTTTTGTGGAAGGTAGAAACAAATGCTAAGTGAGTCAAAACAGTAACACTGTTGGGAATGGGATTTTAAAATTATTGACCAACATATTTTTGTATTGAGAACTGTTTTCAACTGTCCCTGCTTTTTTTGTTATCCCAGAGTTATTTGTGATTGTCAGTCTTACACTAAACTTTAAAGAAACTCAGTCAGAACTGTTCTTTTAAAGTTCACTGTGGAATCCCAGAATTGTTCTTTGCATTACAGCTTCACCAGTGACTTTCTTAAATGTGGAAAACTAGTACCATAAAGGCTGGTGCTGAATATGTGTTGTGTTTGGTATTTTAAACACAGTTGCAGAATGTATCATTTTTCTCTGTGAGAAGACTTTTTCTCTGGAATAAGTAGCGGGGAAGTATTTTATTTGATGTGAAAAATTGTTTTTCAGTTGTCTCATGATTTCTAATCATGTAGAACCATTTGCAGTTAGTACTGTTTGACGATTTTTAATTCAATACTTAAAATTAGGGTAAGTAAAATCCTCTTTATCTCTTTATTTTTGCCTAGTATTTAAAAGCAACTCCCTAACGTAAAAAAAAAAAATAATAATAATTTCACGTTTTTCAGAACATGAATCTTATGATACCTTAAGAAACACATTGACAAATCTTCATGATTCTTAATCTCAGTAAATTGAATAAATATCTGCTACATCTTTTTTAGCAAAAGACATCTCAGAATTTCTTAGGAATAACCATAAAAGTTGATAGAATATAAAAGACAGACTAATTCTAGAAGAATTTGTTTATTCAGTTAATACTATATTCCTACTATTTATATGATACACCAGGGTCTCAAGAATTGAATAACCTAATGTGTTAAAGTTTTACTTGCTCTTAGTATTTGTGTGTTTGTTAGGGGAAGGAAAGAGTTTCAACGTCACCCATAGGTGAACTAATGTAGTCACATGAGTGAAAAGAATGGGATAACCTGACAGAAAATCTATTTAGGACTTGTTTTTCCATTCTAGGGGCATTGCCTAAGTGCTGACTAACACTGGTAATACTTTTATACTCAAGATTCAGTCATCTTCGGTTGACGGTAAAACATCAACTGTGAGAGTATTTTAAATTTAACCCTCATGCAAGCTCTCCCAGGAAATGAAAAGCAACCTGTGATTAAAGTTTTAAATCCAAGATCTGTCACTTCACCTTTCCAAGCTCTACTTTTTCCATCTGTGAAATGCTTTGATTAGCATACCTACCTAATAAAGTTGCAGTGAGGATTTTGTTAGTTGCAACACTTCCCAAAGTTTCCTGGCAGCTAAAGGAGTAGTTAAGGGATGCAGTTCTGAAAATGCAAATTGTCATTTCACAAGCTCCGGGTAACTCTTGCCCTGGCACAGATGGGTGGAGTCCCTTTCAACTTTCTGCTCATAATGATTCATCTCGAGAGGAATTAAACAAGGGTGCTAATCTATGTATAGGGATTCTTTTCCTGTTGTTGGTGTACAAGCATCTATTGTAGTGAGCTATTTTCCCTTGGATTAGATAGTAATATACCCAAGTCCTGTAAATTCATTGTGGGAAAAAATCTGAATTGCAAAAGAAGAAATTAGAATGGTCATATTTGCTCTTTAGAAGTTACTATAGAATCTTAAATTCTCTTCAGTGCCAGAATTTCTATTAGCAAAATTAGCACACTGAGACATACTAATGTTTATATACTTTCAGCTGATGAGTAAAAGAAAGATCTAATTTATGTTTTCTCTACCTTTGCAGACGTTTAAAAATACAAAATAGGAAGAGGAAGAGAATTCTCGTTCTGTTCTGTCTTCACCGTCTAAAATATCTTGACCCAGTTAGCATCTCAGGATGCGAATTTTACCTCACCTCCTCTGCAGCCTTGCAGCCTCCCCAGTCTTCTGACCTCTTGTTTTTTTTTCCCATTCCACTTGTATTGTCATTGGTATAATCACAAGCAACTTGTGTGTCTTGCTCTTGCTCTGATCTGACAGGGCGTCTTCTCTCACGTCCCTTAGCCTCCTCTCTAGAGACTGTGCTGTCCAGTTGATAGCAAGGATAGCTGTTCAAAACTGTATAGCTGCTTCTGTGAAAAAGAAAATGCTCTTTGACGTAAGCTGCTTCACAGTTTTAACTCTATGACTTGATTTATTTCTGTGATTTACTGCTGATTGAGTATACATTTTGCAAATCTCTACAATAGTTGTTGGAAACTCAAACCTGTATGCTTCCTCTTCAACTTCTACAGAAGGAGTTTAAAGTTCTCTTTAAGGAAGCATTCTTTAAAGTCCTCTTTAAGGAATGAATTTTTCTTGTTTCTCCCCACCTTCATGTGTCCCTCCCTACGAAAAGGACTTCTGATCTGATGGGAGACATGGCTGGGGTTGTGGTGAAGTATCCAGCTCAGGAGACAACGCTGAATTTGTCCTCTTGTGAAATCTTAGGATTATCTTACCTGCCTCAGAGTTGCAGTGACATAGATTTCTTAGCATAAAGTAGCCACTCAAAAAGATGCTAGTTATGACTGGGTGCATGAAGGAGGGTACAGGGTTCCAGAGCCCTTCAAGGTTCTCTGCCTACACTGCTCCTTGAAATTGACTGGAGAACCTTGAAAAATCCTTTTGTCCTAGAGGGTCTGATTTAATTGGTCTGGAGTGTGGCCAGGTCACTTCATATTTTTTTTTTAGCATTTTCAAGTGATGCCAGTTGTGTTACTATGTTGGAAAGCTACTTCTAAAAGTAAATAGAATTCTCTCTCTCCTTGACAGATTAATAGAAAGAGTGGGCTCTGTGGAGTAAACAGACCTGGCACAGTGCCTGCTTTCTAGAAAGCATTTCTCCTGTGTTTTCCAGGACTCTTGTGCAGACGACATGCTCTTTGAAGTGGGACCCTTTGCATCACACCTGGCAGGAGATGGTATGAAGAGTCTACCTGCAAAGCCACTGCTCTCCCATGCCTGCTCCTAAGGTTCAGATTTGGCAGGAGTTAACAGGAAGCCTGTTTGTTTTGTTTCAATTTCACATTACTGCCTCTAATCCAGTCATTCCAGGGATCCTGTAGTTTGGACTGATTAGGCCTCCCTAAAGAAAATGAATAATATTTTGATTGCTCTCTGCATATCAATTCATTGTATTCCTATGCTTTTAGTTAGAAACAGGAAGGAAAAGACATGAATGACTGACATTAACTCTCCTTACACAGAAATGCCTGAGAATGGACTATGGACTTTTTTTTCAAGGAACGGTAAGGCAGAAATGAAGGTGAGTAGGCAGGCAGGTGGAGAGAGGAGATGGACGTTTTTATATTGTTTGGTTGTTCCCTCTGGCCCCAGGATATGAACCCAGGTTTTAGGATTGCATGTGGACTATTCTCAGCTTGGCAAGAGGCAGTGGACCCAACTGCTATTTCATTAGGACACCCTGAGAATGAACATTTAAAATGAGGGTGAAATAGTTTCTGCCTCAATAAATGTTTTTGAGGGTTAAGTAAGAAGATAACAAAGATCCTGAAATGTGGGAGCTCAATAATTATTGCTATAATTTGTATAATTTGGAGGCTGAGGCAGCACAGGAGAAGAGGCAGCTCTGCCTGGAGGGTGTGGTCAGGCTCTGGTGAGCAGGATCTGGGCTGCTGGAGCTTGTCTGTGGCTGTACTCCAGCAGAGATTCGGGCTGGTGCTGCACTATCCAGAACAGTAGTTTCCCGTTAGGAGTCACTTCAAAACAGCTTCTCGGCGTGATGGCTTTTTAATCAACTTTACAGCTTAAGGTGGAAGAACTTTTTAAAGAGCGTGTGTTTATCCTTTTCCTCAAACAGCACTGTAAGCAATAGTGTGGGATTTTTTAATCTTACAATGACTTTGCTAAGTCTCGGTGATTCAAGATGAGATACGTCACAAATCTTTTTCTTGTTTAAATTGACTCCAGATCCATTGAGAGAACAGGAGGAACTTGGACTCTTATGGCTTGTTCTCAGACTCCTGAAACCAACTGCTACCACATGCAAGGCGATTTGATTTGGGTAGTTCGTTTTAAGTGCTAGGGTGGTGGCAGATTTCAGGGACACATACCATAGGTCCAACCACTGGGTATTATTCACGAGTACTTATAATAAGTTACAGCATGGTACTTTTTGTATTACCCTGGACTTAAAGAAGCATTCAAAGATAGGAAATAATCTAAAAAAATTCTGGAAAGAATTCAAATACTAAAAACCCCTTCCAGGAGTTTAAAAGACAGCAGAACCCAATGATCATGATCCATCCATCACTCCAGGTAGTATTCCCCAGTGGAAATAAGATGACGAGATGAAGGGAAGCAAGGAAAAAGCCTTGAGTCTGAGTGGATGGTATGGTGGTCTCTCTCTCCCTTCACCACAGAAGGGATTTCCTATATACGAGGCACCATTCCAGGTGTACAGAGTACCCCTAGTTAATTAATAACTCAAATTTACAGAACTGCTTTTAATTTAGATCTTGTAATCTCAGCTCTTCCTTATATTGTTTTAAAAACTTGGGCAAGTTATATCACTTCTTTAGGTTTCAGTGGCCTAGGATGTCTGCTTTTCATATTTGTTGTGAGATTTCAAGAAGATAAGACATGGGAAGCACTCAGCATGGTGTCCAGCACATCTTAAGCTCTTTGGTAAATGGTAACCATTATTATTCTGCAGATAATTTCATATCCCCAACCTTACCTTCTCACCTAAACTCTCGGTCTAACTGCCTTCAAGGTAGTTCATCTGAATATTTTCATGCTATCTAAAACGTGATATGTCCAGATTGATTTCATCTTCTTTCTCCAGTTCCTCTCTTCTTGTTGCTTCTGTCATCAACTACACTTTCAATGGTGACATCTTTGACTCCTGTTATATATTCAGTTCCCACGGCATTCTGGTTCTAGTCCTATAATATCTGTCTCACTGAGACCTTGCCATCAGGGAAGATATACAGTTGTTTTTCTGCTGATCTTGTTGACAGCTCTCTCCCCTGTAATCCATTTTACACACCCTGCTAGTCTGATTTGCAAAAGTATAGAATTTTATCATATCAACTCTTTACTCAAAAACTTAATGACTATCCATTGCTTACAGAAGAAATCTGTAATAGTCTTGTTCTCACATCCAGCCTCTAGCATTAACTAGTTTTATCTTTACAACATTTTCTGTTCCCCTTCTTTTGCTTTAGTTTATCTTACTGCCAATTTGTACCTTCTTAGATTTGTGCTTATTATACTGTCTTTATTTCTAGAATGACATTCTCCACATATGCAAATCTTGTCCATATCACCGAAATTATAGTCTCAAAAGTTATGACCACTTTTCTACCAAATAGACTAATTCAAAACTCATCTCTAAAGTGTTATTCTTTGGAACTCCGTAAAACACAGAGTAACCCTTATCCCGTGACTTTCACCATTCTCTACTTGTATGACACTGATTAATATGTCTATCATCTTCCTTACTAGATCTTATTGCCTATTTCATCTTTGTATCTCAACATCTCCTACATTGCTTTGAAAACAGTCTCTTAAGAAGTGAGAAGTTTCTGAGTGATAATCCTTGAAATAAGAAAGCCTCGTTGTAAAACATACATATGTAGAAAAGAACTAGACTATATATCAATATATAGAAAACATAGAAAAGAACTAGACTGGATGGACAAGAGCTCAAGTTTAAAGGGAAAGCTCTGTAACAGGTTCCTCAAGGTACCTTCAAGATCTGCAGATTTAGTTTCTGCTGAGCTAGAGGAGGATGTGGGTTCACTTGTTTGTTGGTTGTGACACCACAGACACAATTTAGCTCAATCATTTAGGGATTTTTGACATTTCAAATGAAGCACTTGTACTAGAAAATGTTTAATGTATCCCTATGTGTATTAAAACTAAGCTGTCAACTTTTACAGTGAAATCAGGGCATTGTTAGATAAACTTACAAGTCTGATAATGGAACATGTATACTTTAAAGGGTATTAAAAATAACAGTGTCTTTTATTTAAAAATCATTTTCGTCAAGATGAAATTTATCACACATTCCCAATTAGGCCTTATTCCAAAAATTGTTCAATATTATACAATTCTCTTGATTATTAAAATAGTGCTTATCTTGATTAATAGTTTAATAAGCAATACTTATTAAAATTGTTTAATGTATAGTTTTCATATTTTTACCAGTGATCTTCATTTATCCTATTACTCTTAAATAGCTTACAAGTTTTTTTTTTTAAAGGAAAAGTGCAGGAAGGAATGAAAGAAAGTAGGCAGGCTAGGAAGAAACATTTTATTTAGTTAGTTGCTCATCTTGGTTGTTCACCTCTGGCCCTGGGTCTGGAATGCTGTCTCCTAAACCTGAGTTGTTGGGATGTGTGTGAACTATGTCCAGTGGCTTTATCCACTAGGCCACTAGGGTACTGTCACTTCCAAGCTCTTTAAATAGCTTCACATTCTTACCAGCATTTTCTATACTTCAGACATATCAACCTTTGAATTTTTTAAAGTGGGCTATGCCTATAGCAGTTTAGAAGCATGACCCCATTAATTCTTTATCATCCTCCCAATGAGAGATAGGTTCTCTCTCTCCTGCCCTTGAATCTGGGCAGTTTGTGGTTGCTTGGTTGAAGTGAAACTCTGAGGTCATAAAACACTATGTGGCTTCAGATCTGTTCTTGTACAACACTTGGTCTTAGAATATCACTGGGATCCTCTTCTCAGAACCCAGATGCTATGCTGTGAAGTTCAGGGCAAATGTAGAAGCCCTGCCTAGGTGCTCCATTTGAAATCCCAAGCTATGTACCCAGCTGACAGCCACCACCAACTTTGAGCCATGAGCATCAGCCATCTTGGCTGTCTCACCTTGCTGAGCCTTCATAGGACTCCAGCCGCAGTCACGACCTTACTATAACCCTCAGACTCCAGTCAAGAACCTCCCAGCTAAGTTAAATTGACCTACACAGCTGTAAGAGATAATAAGAAATTGTTCTATGCTGTTACACTTTGGGGTCATTTGTTATACATAGTAACTACAATAATGCTCTTTTCTGCCACAGGCTTTCACAAGCTGTAGTCTTTTTTTCCCTATCCCTGAAATGAAGCTCCCCGCCCCCCTTCCTCTTCTCTACTTTCCTCCCAGCTTTTTATCTGGCTACCTCCTTTTTTGTAATATAATTTTAAAAATCGTGATAATTCTACATGTTAAAATAGTTTCCTATGTATAGGTTCCCCATTCTCCTGTTTATTTCTTTAATGAAAACTTAATATTTATTTCTTCAGCGAAGTTTTTCCTGACCATCTAGCTTGGGTTCTCCCACCTATTTTCCCTCAGCACTCTGATGTTTTTGGCTCTTAGGCCATAAAGTCCAAGTTTGAAAGGGCCTCTGCTTGTCAACACTCCTTTCATATGATATGGATCCATTTCTTCCATAACTAAATAAAATGTAAGGTCACATAATGAAGCAGTTCATTTTGAGAGAGGCATGACAGTTTAGTCCAGTCTGATAATCATACTCTTGGCCAGTTAGTGAAATAGTAACACAAATGCCATTCCAGTGAATATGCCACCCCTCTCAGCTCAACTCTGCTTCTGATTGGGAGACCGACAATGGGAGGAGGGCACATTCTCTCCTACCCTGACAGTGACTGTTTCTGACCCTTCTGGGGTCACACCCTGGGAAGAGAAGATTAGGGAAAAGTAGTTTTATGTGATTGTTACAATTCTGACCCTGGGACTATGGAGGTCCATGCACATTTGCTGCTCCTTTATCTCTTTGGGGAGTTTCTCAGAGACACTCAGACTGTAGTTCTTTAAACAAGTGAAATCTGTCCTTCCCTACCTGCTTGCCACTCTCCCTCAGTTCCTGGGCTCCTGATAGTCCTGTTCTTCTCTGTTGGGGTCATGCCTGCTATGGAGTTCTCTTTTATTTGGACCCCAGGTTAGCTCCTTCTGTGGGGAAGACAGTTCCCAAGAATCAACACCCACTAATGGAGATTTAGTGGGATAGAGATTGGTCCCATTTCAACTGAGGGCTTCCTGCTTCACTGCTTTAGGCCCCTTTCTCTTTAGACTTTTCAAGAGTGAGTCAGATACTCTGCCACAGGTTTCCTAAATTCCAGGAGGCACAGTCAAGCTCACCTGGCTTAAGAAGAGTGAGGGGGAGGCAAGTCCCTTCCTCACATGCAATTCTCTGGAATACTGCTCCCTAATCCTCTGAAGTCTGATTAACCCCCAAGGCACTTATAGATACCTTATAGGGAGTGATGAGGGAAATGTCGCATGATCAGGTTTTAGACCACTTGGAAAATCTTGCACAGGGCTTTAACAATCTCAGTAGAAATGTGGAGCTTCTGATTAAACTGAGATAACAGGATAAATTATTTAGATCCTGTTAATTATTATTAAATTGTAATCATTGTGGTTTAACATTGTCTTCTTCTGGAGAACTTAAAACTTACGAGAACAGAAATATTGTTGTATTTTACTCATCGTATATAGCACTTACTAGCACAGTCTATTACAAAATGCCCAGCATTTCTTGAATGATGCATGACTAAAGCATTTTGATTATATAGCTGATTTTTCATCCTCTATGAACTAATCTTTGAAATCAGCTCACCCACCATACTCATTCTTCAAATCTTAAAACACGGTTATTATACAATAGTTATTAAATTTTGAACTTCATTTTTTTCCTTTCATCCATCCTCAGACAAAAGTTATTTTCCTGGTGTATATGCCTCAGGAGGAGAGTCATAATTCTATCTCAAAACTTAGTATTTCCCTTTAACTAGGGGCTATATATTTAAATATGAAGTTAAATAGAAGAAAAAATGAGGGAACCTGGGACTTGAACTGGGGAGTATGTGGCTTGTGATCCTTCTGAGGCGATTGACCTAACTGCTCCCCACCAGGGTGCACCACAAAGAATTTTCTTCACCATGGAAGCATAACACTTCAATTTTTGAGTGCATGAACTATATCTGTCATCATCAATCATGCCCTTACTTGCTCATTTGGCAGGCAAGATGCAATCTATTCACCAAATTTCACTCAACATTCTAGTGGTGGAATATGGGTTGCTATAGATATGGAGAAGTATTATGACTAAGAGTAGTTTAGAGCCCCTCAAATTACCTTATTTTGCTTACTCACAGAGGTAGTCTGTAAATAAGTGTCTTCCAGGGATAAAGAATTTTTCCCTACTCTATTGTCCCCAGTTGTGGGAACTTCAAGTCACTCTTTTATGCTCCAGATTGATGGCAAACATGCTGAAGGTCCCTCCCCCAGCCCCCTTTGCAGATGACACAACTGTAAGCTCAGGTACTGCGTTTAGCTGCCCTAACCTGTCACCATAGTGTCACAAACAGAAGTCTTTTCTCATGTTCCTTCTCTGGTTTTATGAAGAACTGGTTGCCCAGAGATGCTTATCTCTATATGAAATCATGTTTAAAAGATTCTTAGTTTTTTCACTTGAGACCATTTTTGATTTTGATTTGTTTTCTTGTATTTCATCCATGTTCTTATCTCTGAAGGGAGCTTCAAAGAAATAGATGTGTAAGTAATATCAGTAAACAATGACTCATTTCTCTCAAATTATCATACTAGCTCGATAACACACTTTCCCCTACATTAGCACTTGATTTCATTTCCTTTATGAAAGAGAATTACTTTTCTTGTTGACGTACGAGACAGGACTTATTCGTTTTTGCTGTCCCTGTTCCCTGATGAATTCACCAGCAAAACAACAAAACCAAAAACATAGAATGGTAATTCAAAGAGATGAAGGTCATTTAAACTAAGTGAGTTTAGTTAGTTCATAGTTAACATAAGGGTAACAGGCAGCTCCTTGAATAGCATCATGCTGTTTAATGTCATTTTATTATGACATTGGTGAGAGAAAACATGGATTTCTAGCTCGTGCCACTCTCTGCGTGGGTTTTCTCCAGGGGCTCCAGTTTCCTGCCACATCCCAAGATGTGCACAGAGATTTACTGGTGTGTCTAAATTGTCCCAGTCGAGTGAATGTGGGTGTGGGTATGACTACACTCTGTGAGGGAAGGCATCCTGTCCAGGGTTGGTTCCTGTCCTGCCAACCTGACAGGCTCCAACCGCCCAGGACCGTGAACGAGAATCATCAGGTTGGAAATGGAATGAAATGAATACAAATGGTTGATACTAGAAATGCTTTGGGTTTTTGTTTTAGAAACTTGGTGATGATTTTGTGATCAGAAATATACCCTAGGAACTTTTATTTTGTTAAATTGTTTTTGTTTATATTGTTATATCCAGGATACTGAATTTATACCTCAGTCTGTGTACATATTATACCACATCCTGCACCAGAGTACTGGTGCCTATCCCCACCACCTCTACATTAATGCTTTCATTCCCTTGCACCTTCCTCCTACCCCTTTGGTAACCAGTCTTGCATCCTATGAATTTTGTTGTGTTCTGTTAGTTCATTTGTTTTGTTCTTTTATATTCCATGTATGAGTGAAATCCTCCTGTCCTCTTTTTCTTATGTATCAGATTTCTTGTATGTAACTATCTTTTTCTTGCTTATATAAAATTGGTTGCACTTTATGTGATTTTGCTCAGAGCTGTGGTTTCTAAGAACCTGCTGACCGCAATAAAGTGAGGACTTATTTCCTCAACATGAATTATATTGGCTATTGTTCAACAATATTTTTATCAAGTTCTTACCTAAACTTCCTGCCCAGTAAACAAATAATTTTTTTTAAATAGAATGTAAAAACTGAACAGTCTAAGGTTTTCCTTTTAAAAAATAAATTATTTATTTATGGCTTTTCTCATAGCCCATTGTATATCTGAATATATGTAAATTAATCATTGAGTTATAAATGAATCCTTTCTGGGTCTTTTTGTCATTTGTTTCCTTTGTTTTTCTTAAGGTACAGGCAGGAATGAAGGCAAGGAGGCAGGCAGAGACAGGAGGAAGAAACATTTTTTATTTATTTGTATTTAGTTGTTCATGTTGGTTGTTCCCTGCCAGGCTGGAATCCTGAGATCAGGACTGAGGAAGGGGGCACCACAGGAGACTGAGACACTCAAGAGAGAGTGAAAGGATTGAAAAGGTGGGGATCAGGGATCAACAGTTTCTCTCTCTCGCTCTCAGACTGAAGGCCCTGACTGTTCTGGTCTCCACCTATTTATTGAGTTCATACACAGCATTGCTTCAAGCAGTTTGCACAAGCAAGTTTATAGTTACATTGGATTTGCTTATACAGCCTTTGCTCTCTAATTTCATAATTATATCTATCTTATTTTGGGGGGTGAACAGTCACAGACACACTGTCCCTGTTTTCACACACTGACCCAGGCCCGGTGTTTGGGGCCTGGTGCCCTTGATGTTCTGCCAGCTCCCAGTTCATCCTTGCTCTACTCTCTGCCCCCTGGTCTTGAACCTAAGACCTTGGAATGTGTGTGGACTACTAGGCCACTAGGCCACTAGGCCTCTAGGCTTCATTTCTCTCCTCTTTTAGCATTTTCATCATAAAAAGTAAGCTGAGACAGAACTTGTTCAAATCAGCATATTTCATAGTTCATAACGCCATCTTTTGAAATGTTTTTAGTATAAGTAAGCTTTGAAATAATGAAATTTGATTAGAGACAGTATTTTGTGATGCGTTGTTCCATACACATCCCCACATTCAGAGGAGCCAGGAAGGTGACATAAAATAACTGATTTTTGTCATTTCTCCTAACCTTTAATCAAATTAGCAGTGAATTAGAGTTCTTGTTGTTCCATATCCTTGCCAGCATTAGATGGTGTCATTATTCCAAATTTTGGCTTTTCTTATAGGTATGTAGGGGTATCTCATTTTACTTTGTATTTCCCTAATAACGTAAGATATGGAACCTCTTTTCATTCATTTCTTTTTTATTTTTTGGAAACAATCCAGTTAAGTTCTTTGGCCCATTTTTAAATCAAGTTATTTGTCTTGTTTAATTTTAAGAGTTCTTTATATCTAAGTCTTTTGTCAGATGAGTCTTTTGCAAATATTTTCAGTCAGTGACTTTTCCTTTAATTCTGATAGTTTCCTTTGCAAGCAAAATTTAGAATATTAATGAAATTCAGCTTATCAATAATTTTATAAATAAATGTCTTTGATGTTGTATCTAAAGAGCCGTTATTAATTTTAAAGTCACCTGGATTTTCATCTGCATTATTTTTAAACACTGTAATTTTGCATTTTTCCTTTATGTTTGTGAATATATTTTGAGTGTGTGTATGTGTGTATGTGTGTAGCTGTGTAAAGAGTATAAGATCTGTTAAGCTCATTTATTATCATGTAGACATCCAATTGTTCTAGAACTATTTGTTGAAAAGACCCTCTTGGTTTCATTGGATTGCCTTTGCTCCTTTGTCAAAAAAAAAATCCTATGATTAGTGTTTATATAGTTCTTTTTCTGGACTCTTTCCATTGACCTGTTTGTCTGTTTTTCCCCAAACAGCACACTGTCTTGTTTACTGTAGATTTATGTAGGTTTTGAAGCTGGGTAGATTCAGTCCTCCAAATTTGTTCTCCTTAAATATTGTGTTGGTTATTCTGGGTGCTTTGCTTCTTCATATAAGCTTTAGAATCAGTTTGTTAAAGGCAACAAAATAACTTGCTTGGATTTTGGTTGGGATTGCATTGAATCTGTATATTAAGTTGGGACAACTTTATAATATTGAGCTTTCCTATTCATGAATGTGAAATACCTCTCCATTGATAATGGATTTAAAAAAATTTTCTTTCATCAGAGTTTGATAGATTCCCTTGGTTAGATATTTTACATATTTTATATATTTAGGGTTATTTTATTTTTATGGGTTCTGATTATTTGTGTTTTTAATTTCAATTCCACTTGTTCACTGGTGGCATATACAAAAGCAATTTTTGTACTTTTTCATATACTGAAGTATATCTTGTCTTGGACAAGAGTTATGTAATATTTTTGAAAGAACAATGCATCATAATATTATATAGGTTTATATAATATATATAATTGTAAATCAACATCTGTATTTAATAAATTAAGTCGATCACCACCAGTCTAGTTCTGCCTTTACAATATTGTATAATCCTCTATTAATCTTGTATCTTGCAACCTTATAATCACTCATTTAGTTTTTGGAGTTTTTGTGAGTTCTTTCACATTTTCTGCATAGACAATTATGTCACATGCTAACAAAGACACTTTTACTTCTTTCTTTTCAGTCTATTGTAGTTTTAATTTCCTTTTTGTCTTACTGTATTAACTAGCACCTCCAGTATGATGTTTATAGTTGTGCTGCTTTTCCTTGCTTTGTTCCTGACATTAGTGAGAAAGCATTAAGTTTCTTATCATTAAGTGTGATGTTAATATAGGTTTTTTGTAAGTATTATTTATCCAGTTGAGGAAGTTTTCCTCTATTGCTACTTTTCTTAGAGTTTTTTTCCTATCATGAATGGGTGTTGAATTTTGTCAAATGCTTTTTATGAATTTATTGAGGTGATCATGTGATTTTTTCTTCTGTAGCTTATCGGTATCACACACTAAAATAATTGAGTTTTGAATATTGAGCCAACTTTGCACACCTAGGATAAATCTCACTGAGTCATGGTATATAATCTTTATATACATTGTTTGATTCAATTTACCAATATTTCATTGATAAGCTTTGCCTCTGTGTTCCTGAAAGATTGATCTGTAATTTTATTGTAAAGCCTTTGTCTAGATTTGCTGTTAAGGTAATGCTGGTCTCATCAAATAAGTTAAGTAGGTCCGCTTCTGTCTTCTGAAAGAAATTGTAGAGTTGATATAATTTCTTCCTTAAGTGTTAGAATTTATAGTTGAACCTATCTGCACTTTGTGCTCTATGAATGTTATTAATTATTCAATTTCTTTAATAAGGTATAAGCTTATTCAGATTGTCTGCTTCTCTTTGTGTAAGTTTTAGCACACCAGGCCACCCCTGTGACTCAGGTGGCTAAGGTGCATCCCATTTAAAGCCTGGGAACCCAGGACCATGACTAGGAGATGGAGTAAAAAACTTTTTTTTTTTAAAGTTTCAGCAAACTATATATTTCAAGGAACTGGTCTGTTTCATCTAGATTTTAAATTTATGTCATCTAGATTTTAAATTATTTTAAATTTATGTCAGGTTTTTCATAATACTCCTTTAGTCTTTTAATACCCACAAAATATATTCAATTTTAAGGGTTTAAATAGTATTAACCAGTAAATAATTAAATAAGTCTTTAATAAATATTTAGAACAAAATTCTTTCATTATAGTCAAAATTAATATATTATTTTTTAAAAGTTAAATTTTTTTAGGTTTTAAATGTTTATTAATTACAGATCCATAAGTATTAGTGAATATTTGGTGATGCAAGTATAGTGTAAATGTTTATAGCAATATATAACCTCTCCTACTTGTGAGCTATAAAGATGGATCTAAGGTACACCCTGGTGGAGTAGTTACTTGGTCAACTACCTCTGGCTGAAGCACAATCCACATACATCCCAAGGACCCCAGTTTGCATCCTGGGTCAGGGAGAAACAATCAAGATGTACAAATAAGTAAAACGCTTCTTTCTCCTCCTGTCTCCTCCTGACTGTCTGCCTATTCACCTTCATTCCTTCGTGCACCTTTCCTTTTTTTTTTTTTTTTTTTTTTTGAAAGTTGGGTCTAAGTTATGACTACATCTATTAAGTATATATGCATGAAATATTTTGAATATAGTGCTTTACTATGTTGTTGTTTTTTTTAAATTTTAATTATAGTATATATACTTCCTTTCTTACTTCATATTCCCAGTGCTGGGACTACATATATCTTAAATAGTTTTTCTAGGACTCAATGAACCAAATCCACTAACAAGTTTACTCTTGCTGAAAAACAAATGGAAAATTCATGTCTTTAAATACTGTTTTAATACATTAACAAAAACTTCAAATTGATAGAAATTATTCATGGTGTCAGTTTTAAATTTTCGGAAGTCATGCAAGACTCAGGTACATCCAAGGATGCAATGAAGTTTTTTATTTGCCATTATATAGGAATAATGATACACCCAAATATATGTTTTTCTCCACTAAACTATACAATCCACATATAGCTCCATCTTAAACAATTAAAACTATAACCTGAGTGTTAGGATATTAAATTGAAGAATTCTGCTTCTCTGATACATCATTAGCATCACTGATAAGTTGGTATTTAAAACTATGTGCTGAATTTGACTCAATGATACAGCAGAGCCGCACCAGCAAACAATGTAGAGCGATTTTTGTGGAAATGGGTAGGCAATGAAGACTCATATGAACCTAAATAGAGTGAGCTGTCAAGGAGAGGTAAGTGGTGGATATGTAGAATAAACATTCTTTGGTACATTAAACTCTGGATACTCAAATAATTGACAGTTCAACTTGGGTAATAGGGAATAGCATATTAGGTAGGATCAGGTAAAATATAAATAATTAAAATGTAAAATGACAGTATTTCCAGTATTAAAACTAACTACAAATTAGCTCAAACAATATTTACTAATAAAAAAAGGTAACATTTTTATGAGCCCTATCAGAGGTGTTTATTATCAAGAGTATCAATTCTAAGTACCTGAAGTGATGATTGCTTGCTCAGAGAAATTAGAATTGTCATAACACACAAATATTCCTGAATGTTTGAATGACTTGTAGTTTTACTTTTCTCTTAAACACCCCTCCCTGATTAATATTACTATCTTCCCCCATTGTGCCAACATATTACCTATTGATTTTTTTATATGGTAAACGTTACTCAAATTCAATCTTGAGAAAGATACAATAGATTTCAAAAAGAAAAGGTAAGTGGTATTGAAGAACTGCTTGAAGGAAGGTAAAGTCAGGTGACTGAACCTACAGTCTCATAGTGACAGCCTCATGAATTTAGGCATGAGCTCAGAGCATCAAGAGAAGAGATGGAAGGGAGAATTTTTCTTTTACTTAATATGGATCCTCCTTTCAGACAGTCATCACTGAAGTTATGACAGTTGTCTATAGTTTAAGAAGATCCCCAAACTGGTATTTTGGTAACTGATATATCCCTGCACCTATTTCAGTACCTTCACATAGTCTTCCAGTAAATATTTGTTGAATTAATAATTGAAACGTAATTCTTTCATTGTGTCATATTAGCATCATTCCTTTCTACTCACATTCCACAATTTCAGGATGAAAAAACAATTCTTTCAGATAAGCCCTATCCACAGTTCAACAATCATACTTTTTTCTTCATGTCTGTATATAATATAATAGTGTCCTCATTGTTGAAACACTTCCTCACATCTCACAAAATTTAGCCTGACTCACTGATAACAAAGGCTCTCCAAATCCTACAGGAGATTTGACTACCTGCCTGGAACTTTATTTCATGGCATCTTTATGCAAACGTAACATAGAAGTAAATAAACTTCCAGGAAGAGAACTACTCTTCAAAATGGACATCTATGTTTAATTATTCAACTCCAAAGGAAATGTACCTTGGAAGCATAATATTCACTATTATTTGATGCCTGTATTTTTCTCAGGATCACTGTCCTAACTAGAATAATGCCTCTCAACTGTCATCAAAACCGCCTCAAAATTAATTTGCCTCAATTTTGACACTCATGGTTAAGTTATTTCATTAGTTGAAGGTTCACATGCTCTTTTAGGTTAGCTGGAGTGGTCATGCTCCAAGGTATTCAAGTAGGCTAGCTATCAATGAATAGTAGAACTTTCCTTTATATTTTAGTTTTATTATCATTCTTTTGGGTGTTGTTAATACTGAAGATGACACTCCATGAGCTTAGCAACATATTAAATTGTTGAATGACCTCAAAAATTTGCTTTTGACTTTTGTTCTTTTTAAATTAAGCTTTAGCACATCTATTCCCTGCATATTATTCCCTGTATATTTTCTCCCTTAAATATTGCTGCTTATAGTATGACATTTTAGTATTTACATAAAATTTGTGATATTCTCTGTGTGGTTTCACTGGGAGCATTTTTTCTAAATTTAAATCATTAAGTTACAGTTCATGTCATTTGTTTCAAACTTTCTTGAGATGTTTTTTTCTTCAGAGTTTTTTTCAAGGCTGTTATTACTTCTTTATTTCTCAGGCTATAAATAAAAGGATTTAGTAATGGAACTACAACTGTAAACAAAATAGCAGCTGGTATGTCTTTGTCCCCTTCTTCAAGCAAATTGGGTCTAATGTACATGAAAAAAAGAGATCCATAGAATAATGAAACAGACAAAAAGTGGGATGCACAGGTAGAAAAGGCTTTGGCTCTTCCCTCTTTAGATTTCATTTTGAAAATAGTAAGAAGAATGTAGAAATAAGATATTAGGACACTACCTATAGTGAAGACTTGAATTGAGCCTGAAAAAATAAATAGTACCAGTTCATTGACATAAGGGTCGACACAGGAGAGTCTGTATAAAGGAAGAATATCACAATAAAAGTGGTTGATGTGATTAGCTCTAGAGAAAGCTAACCTAAGTAGAAGCCCGACATGAATCAAGGAATGCAGATTCCCAGCTATGTACGCTCCCGTGGTCATCTGCACGCAGAGCTTCTTCGACATCAGGGCGTGGTACTGCAGTGGGCTGCATATGGCCGTGTAGCGGTCATAGGCCATTGCCGCCAAGAGAAAACAATCCGCGGTTTCAACTGTGCACAGAACATAGAACTGCAGCATGCATTCGTAGAGGGAAACCACTGTGCGCTCAGAAAAGAAGCTCCCCAGCATCTTAGGAGTGATGGCACAAGCACAGCAAGAATCCACAAGTGCGAGGTTGCCCAGAAAAACGTACATTGGCGTGTGAAGACGATGCTCTTTTGAAATCAGTATCATCAGGCCAAGATTCCCCACCATGGTGGTCAGATAGATGGCAAGGAACACTACAAACAGAAGGGTCTTCAGCTCTGGGTACTCTGTAAATCCTGTGAGGATAAACACATTTTTCATGGTGTAATTTCCTTCAGCCATTCCTGACTGCTCTGTTGAGAAAAAGGTACAGAGAAATAAGATGATTATTTTTATTTGTACACATTCAAATAAACTCGTATGTATAGGTTCCTCATATATATGTCAACACACCCTGCCCTCCACCAAATTACCAAGTGTTCTTCACCATTGTCTACTGGGCTCCACCACCATTTCCCTCATCCTCTTGATGCATTACCTTTTCAGCTATTTAACATTTATTTCTAGCATATAAAGGATAATTAGATTGGATGCATAAAGATGGCTTCTCATATTCTGAGAGGAATATTCAGTGCAAAAAATTCTCTAGAGATGGGTTAGATAAAGCTGAGTTTATAATTTGTCAAGTATCAGTGGTCCCAAACAATTTCAATGACTAGACAGGTACTGATTAACGATGTTTAAAAGACTATTTCTGTATACACTGATTCATAGCAGCATTATTCACAGTAGTCAAAATATGGAAATAACAAATGTCCATCATGGATGACTGGGTAAAAAAAATGTGGTCCATATATATATGAAATATTATTCAAACTTAAAAAGGAATGAAATTTTGATACATGTTAAGACATGATGAAACTTGAAGATATTATGGTAAATAAAATAAAATAGTCATGAAAAAGCAAATATTGTATGATTCCACTTAGATGAATCAAAGAAGTCAAATTCATAGATAGTAATTAGAGTGGTAGTTGTCAGGATCCAGGAGAGGGAATTTGCAATTATTGCTTAATAAATGAGGGTTTTAGGAAGATGAAGTCCTGGGGAAGAATGGTATGATTTTGCACAGTAAATTTGTACTTAATATCAATGAACTGTGTACTTAAATATGTTTAAAATGATATTTTTGTTATATAATACCACCACAATTTTTTCAAAGGGCTATTTTCATTTAGATATTCTTAGCAGTTTTATTATTGTTGGTGCTATTAGAATATGCATTTATAAGTAGAATGTTTTGGGGAAACAGGGCTGTTTACAAGGCATGTATATCTCTAGTGTGAAGTATTATGGAAAATGATGTGTATAGACACAGAAAAAGATAAAAAGGAGGGGCAAAAATTTAAAAAATGTCCTAAAAAATTTCCAGGTAATGTATAATACCATTTATGTATGCAAAGTAAAGTTATTCATGTGTGCACATGCGTAAAGAAATCTAAATGCTATCAACATCAATAGTAGTTAATGAAACACTAGGGGAATTGTTAAATTCAATCGCGTTGCTATGTCAAAAAGATCATGAGTAGAATCAAATGTCAAACAAACTGGAAAATTATTGCAACAAATAAGATGTTTCTATAGTTTTATTCTATGAAGGTTATATATACATAAGTTAAGAATAACCACTGGACAAAAAAGAACAAGAAGAGAAAAATACAGAAACAGAAATGAAGATAGAAATAGAAATCAAGTAGCAAAATACAGAAAATAGATATAATTTTTTAACAAAGATGTTTGACTTTATTACTAATCAAGGAAGCAATGTGAAACAGTTATAAAAGCATATTCATTTTGCCTAACAATAGCAAGATGAAAAAAAAAATTTTATAAAGTGTTGTCTAACATACAGCAAAATGGGACCCTAAAATTTATAAACAGAATAATCTTAAATTTTCAAGTAAACACCCAATATATGAATGAATGTAAAGTAAAAGAGCACAGAAACACATCAAAATGTTAATAATAGTTTTCTCTGTGAAATGGTTATTAAAAAAAAATTCTTTATATGGTCCTCTAAAATTATCTGCTCAATTACTTTTGTAATCAGAAAATAATTTTAATTAAATAAATGAAAAACATGCTCTTAGGTCATCATGCTTTCTAACTTGATAACTCCACAATAAGGGAATTCATCTATGTTTTCTGCACTTGACAGTTCTGTAGTGGATAGCCTCATATTGGATGTATAGAAGCAATATCTGGTCTATCCTTGTGATACTGCATTCATAGTTATAAATAATAAATTTGTTAACCATCTTACAAGTATCTCAAAATCTCAGGAATATATTCTCTTCTTATGATAATGCATTCCTAAGGCAACTTGCCTCTTGGTAAATTACTAACAATTTAGTGTCGAGTTTCACTTGTAAATGTTAAATGTTTCCATGTTATTCTAAAATTCTGTGATGTTCACATTTATTCGCTTACAATATATGTTTAAAACTTCTTTTATCTATCCCTTAGATTTTCACTTATAAGCAAAGAACTCACTTCTAATGGGAAATGATTTATTTCATCTCTCTTCATGCACTTTAATTAATTCAAGAAGCATTTATGCACTGACCTGGCAATTATTGAATGCCTGCTCTGTTCTACATACTTCCTTAGAAGATGAGTTGGCATTCTTCTATATTTCCAGACTGATAGTTTTCCAGATAATCATTAAGGATAACCACATTCCATATTCAAGGAACAGAGGAAAGGTATTTTGGAGAGACATAGGGAGATCTCTTCCCTTTCAGTTTCCTAAAAATATTAGTGACTTTTAAATCTCAGAGTATTTGGAGATGACAGCTTTAGAAACAGTGTTTAAAAGAAATTGCAATGTATATAATTGGAATTATTCTGTTTTCATTAAATGCCTTACCTCTGGGAACGTGAAGCATGACAAAAAGAGCATTTGAAATCTAAGTATAATTTGATTATTAGTTTTCATTAAATGTCACATGCTTGCCATCTTGAAGTCATGTAACACAGCAAAACTTCCTTCAGTTTTCCCAGATGATTTAACTGATAAGACAAAATTTTCAGTTTTACACTGATATTATCTTTCTTTGAGAATCAAAAGAGAAACTAGAAAGCTCCCTAAATTTAGGTCAGGAGCTTAAAAAGGGTTTAACGTGATAATTTCGTGGTGTACTCTGATGGTCTAGCGGTTTGAACCAGGTGCAGTCCACATACATCCCAAAGTCCCCAGCTCAGGACCTGGGGTGGGGGAAACAATCATTGATGAACAACTAAGTGAAATAAATGAAATGCTTCCTCCTCCTCTCTCTTCCTACCTTCCTGCTTACTTGCCTTCATACTGCCTGTACCTTTTCTTTTCTTTAAAAATAAAAAAGATGTTCCTTCATCATTTAGCTTGTTTAATATAGAAGGAATGCCCAACATAAACATTGTAAACACTATTTTATTGTAGAGGCTAGTAATCCATTTTCTCTATTATATTGTAAGTTATATGGCAAACTGCATTATTCAAAGAAGTTTTAAAAATGTCACTAATGTTATTAATTTAAAAGTAATAATTTACTTTTACTTTATGTATTTACCTTAATTTAGACTTCTCTTGAATTCAGAAGAGATACAAATGAATCATATTCATGTTTTTTTTTTTTTTTTACAAAGCAGAATTCAGTTTAAAGGCAAGACTTTAAGAAAATTAAAAAAAATTACTTATTAAAAAAAGCCTTAAAGAACTTAAGAGAAATAAAAGTTTCTGGAGAGTAATATTCTGGTAAAAAAGAGTTTTTTAAAATACTTTCACACCTGGATTTCCCTGATAAAAGTTTTGTAAAGGCAAGTTGATTACCTGATGCTGGTCTAAAAAGTAGATCCAGAAATGAAACTTTGTCTTCTTGATTGTTTAGGGGAATATTTCTACCAACAGGTCAAGGATAATATTTATGTTATTGGTATAGACAGGCTCAAATATTTTTGATAATTCTAAGGGGATTTACCTGGCATTGACATCACAGTGTATAGCCTGAGAGACCTAATCTAAAATTTACAAACATGCTAAATTGGAATAATTAAATGCATCCTTTGAGACCTAAAGAGTAAGGCAAATGCCCATTTCCAAATAAATTTTAAGGTCCTTGTTTTGATTTAATTCATTTGAGTTTATACCATTTATTCTTATCATCACCTGAATATAAAATCCTAGGTAGGAATAAAAAATATCTCACTGGATTGGTTAAGAAAGAATTCACAAAGGAAGTAGGAATGGAACCTCAGAGAGGAGAAAGTGTGATGTGAGCACAGGTTATAAAGTAGTGCCTTTCCCACCTCTTTTCAATTCCTAGAATCTTCCTTTGAAATTATATTCATAATGTGTTTAGTATTTTAGTTATTAGAATATGCTTTGATATTATCTTGTAAATCTAGAAGCAGCTTCTCAAAAGTCTCCTTTTCTCAAAATATTCCCTTATTTGGGGTTCTCCTGTCACTTAATGTCATGAATCCTTATTGTCCATCAACATCGAGTCTCAGTCTGTATGGTTAATTACTTAACCTTGATTGTCCCAACTCTTCATCATTTGAGCTCCCTTTATCTACTTAAAATCTGCACTTTCATGTACTATTCCTAAACCATGACCTTCTCCTTATGGTTCTTTGAATTGGTCGCTTCATTCTTCATTTTGTGCTTTTTGCCTTGTCTGTATGACCTTCACTATTTCACTTTCCTTAATGTTTAGACCAAGGTCTACCCAACTCCTTAGGACAAACTCATCTGTCTTCTTTGCAATCAACAATTTTTAAGCTTTAATTTTTAAGCCTTAATGTTTGCTTTGTATGGTCTGGCATTTCAGGGGGTGTAAATCTTCTTCCCCTCAGTTTGATTACTATCTCATTAATCACAAGATTATATATATTTCTCAAATGTGCCCTCAGGATACAGCAAAGAAAAAAGAAAAAAAATCCCTAAATTCAATTCTAGAGCAAAGTGATTATTTCAGGTGAGAGTCACATGTCTATGAATCCTCAGGAACAAAGATTAAGTCTATGTTGATACAGCCTCAGGGGAAAATTTCTCCTGTGATGAGATTTGTGAGGGAAATGGCTTGACCAAAAGAACTATAGAAGAATGAAGAATATTGCTCCCAGATCTCCTCTATGAAACTATGTGGCATCAGTGAAAAATATATGGGGTCAGTAGAAAGGATCATTTAACTCATTTCTTATAATTTTCTAACAAATACGTAAAAGTTTTTATGCGTGCTTAAAACGTTTTTAAAGTGCTTATTTTCAGTCTTAGAAAACAGCCATTTTTGTACCATTCATTCTTACATTTGTGCAGTAAGTACTTTATAATACCTACTATGTACTATCACAACACTAGATTCTGTCTCATGAAGCTTATGTTTAATAGAGGAAACTAGGGAAGCAGATATACATACATCATGTACATAAAGAAGAAAAATAGCAAATTTGAGTAAGTGCTATGCTGAAGGTAAATAGAATGATATGATAATGAATGACTGGAAGTTACTTTAGAAGAGATGACTGGAAATGGTAAGTCAAGCTGAGACATGAGTAGCCAGTCATGGCAATTGGAGGAAAGGCATGTAAGGTATAAATGAGAGGTAGTGGAAATTCCTTAGGGGAGAAATAAACTTTGCATGTGTGAGGAACTCATTAAAGGCAATAAGAATTGGTTAGTGATGGGGATGAAGAGTTGATCTTGCAAGGTTTGTAACACAGAGCTTAGAGTTTGCATTTTATTTTCAGTTCAGTGAGAAGCTTTGGGAGAGTGTATTCATTTCCTTTTGTTGCTTTAACAAATTGTCACACTCAGTAGCTTTAATTTATTCTCTCACAGTTCTGGGGTTGGAATTTACAAATGGGTGTCACTGGTTTAAAACTAAGGTGTTGACAGAGCTTGTCTCTCTCATAGAGGCTGCTGGAGAGAATTTATTTATTTATTTTTTCACTTTTTCCAGCTTTTAGAGTCTGCCTGAGTCCTTGTCTCATGGCCCTCTTCCAGCCTCAAAGCCTGATTGATAGGACCAGTTAATTTATTTCTCATTGTACCACTCTGATTGTGATACTTCTGTTTCTATTTTCAATATTTAAAAAATTACATTTGCCCACCTGGATAATCCAGGATTATTTAATTCCCTCTTGGAGGTAGGTAGAGGTGGGTGGAGGAGTGGAATTATTCTGCCTACCAAACCACAGCTGTACAAAGCAGGAAGATGGCCAGTATGTTAATTGCATTTTAAAGAGCAGCACTCTCCATTTTTTCAGAAAATAGGTCATGAAGAGTAAGGGTCCTAGTGGGGAAGCCAGGTAGGAGGATGTTGTCGTGGTTCAGAATTAGGATGATAGCAGCAGACATGGAGAAATGTAGATGGGTTAGGATTATGTTTTAAAGCATGAGTCAACAGGATTTGCTGCTGATTTGGATTTTAGAGGAAAGTGTGAGGGGAGTTAAAAAAGAACTAGTAAGGAAAATGCCAAAAATTTTTGCCTTGAGTATTTGAGGGGAAGAGAGTAGCATTTATTCAGTTGAAGGAGACCAGGGGAGGAGTATTTCCTTTGGGGTGGGGTGGCGATGTGGAGATAGAAATCTGAGTTTTATTTTTCTATGTTATGTTTGAGAAGATCACTGCTCTAAGTGGAGATATAAAACAGTCAGCTAGAGATTAGGAGTCATCTATCTATAAATAGATTAGATAGATAGATAGATAGATAGATAGATAGATAGATAGATAGATAGATAATTTAAAGCCTTGGAACTGAATGAGATCACTAAGAGTGAGAAGGCAGAAAAGAGAAGGGTGACTGGGAGAGTCCTCTGGAACTCTGGTTTTAGCGTAGATGAGATTAGCATATAAAATACTTGTTGGGAATAGAATGCAGTGGTGTCAAAATTACAGGAAATATCCCTAAAAAGATCAAAAGCCAAATCAATGAACCTGAATACTATTTAGTAGATCCCGAAAACATTGTCAAGGGACTGACCATCAAATCTGAGTTTCAGAAGAACAACTCCGTCTATACTCATTGCTTTATTCTTTATGTTACATTTTGCATGTTGATGTGGTATAGATGATAACAATAAATGTTTGCATGTGCTGTAAACACCATGGGATATTAAAGCTGTGGAATAAAGATGACTTTAGGATTGTTTAATGTCAAGACAACAAAAAGATCCCAAATTTAATGTGATACATGTTGGTTAGCTTTCAGATCATGTTTGGCACTTAGATCAATAGTGGATAATACTTATTACAACGCTAGTCATAGAGCTAATTGCAAAAGTAATTCAAAGGAATGTAAGGTCCAGTCTCTGTTTGCTGTGACTCTTCAATGTACCAGGGAAGAACTCATGTAAACGAATAATTAGAATGCAAGGTGATATAGTATAGTATATATATATAACCCACAGTATAATCATACATTCAGAACTTGGATAGAACAGACGGAAGTGATTTAATTTGCCTGGAGGTGTTAAAAAGCTTCCTGTAAGCACAGTATCATTTCCATAATAAAACAATACTCTCCTTTGGTAGTAGAGAGCAAATTTCCTTGGAGAGTAAATCTTCACAGCTCCCAAACCATTTCCCAAGCACTCATTCCTTCTCGCCCTCACAGGGAAAACTGCAGAGATCAATGCTACTGTCAAACCCATCATGGTGACCACAAGAAGACATTGCTTCCTGTTCGCTCTGGCCCAAATGACTCCTACAGCACAGAAAATTTTAAGAGGTATCATCTGTACATGCTTTGTCAGATTTGGAGATTAACCATTGAGAAACAAAATGTAGTAGTACAGGCCAGAAGAGCAACTCTCAACCATTTTCCCCACTGAGAAAGCAAGTTGACAGATGATAATGTCGACGTGATACACTCCCAGGGCTTCACCAGATCATGGGCAACTGCTCACTACCAAACTGTAATTCCTCCTTATTTCCTCCCTCTCTAGGTAGTACATATCCTATATATAAACATACAAGATAGTATATAAAGTAATATTGCATATTATATATAAAATAGTATTGCATAGTGTTATATACAAGATAGTACATAAACATGTAAAGGAATAAGGAAGGAATTATTGAGATAATCTGGAATCTACACTAGTGATAGAACAAAAAGTCAAACATTAAATGATAGTACTCTTATTATATAGAAGCGAATTAATTATGTTACCTCTCATAAGGGATTGTGACAGATTGGGCTGTTGAAATAATTTGAAGTCTGCTGATTTTGATAATCATCTGGCTTACATGCATGAGTTGTTTAACTTGCATTTAGGAATCCCTATAATGAAGCCACCTATCTCTAAGTCTACTTCTGAGTCAGATACTATCATTTTCCAGTCCCCTGGAAGGTTAGGCATGACTGAACTCCAGAGATTTGTTTGCAAGATTGTTAGAGATAGAAGAGTGGGTAGGAAATGCACTCCTGGTTTCTTTATCTGAGAGCTTATTATCAACAGAGCAATCATATTAAAATATCTGACAATTAATCCCAGCATCTATAAAAGAAACACACACACAACCCCAAATAGGGAATGTTTTATTATAAATTATCCAGAAAAGGACATTTGACTGACCTTGAAAGATATGTAAACATTTTCTCCGCAGAGAAGTTGCCCAGCAGTTTCAGAGACAGGAACAACTGGAGTGATTCTGTCCAATAGAAATACAATGTGAGTCACATATGTAACTGAGTATTTCTAGCAAGCACACACAAAGGTAGTAAGAAGACACATTTGAAATAAATTTAATATGTATTTTACTTAATAAATCTAAACCATCATTTCAACATTTAATCAATAAGGTATTTTGCCTTTTTCATGTTAAGTTTTCAAAATCTGGTGTGACTTTCACACTTACAGCACATTGTGATTCAGGATCTGTACATTTCAAGTACCTAATGAATAGCACAAGTCAGGGGGTGGGAGGTGAAGAGGGAAAGAAAAAAGAGGAAAGAAGCAAAAAGGAAGAGAGGACAATGCGGTAAAAGCCAAGGAGATGGTTTTTCTAAGGAAAAGTAAGTAGACAAAAGATTCAACTTCAGATCATGCCACTGTCAAAGGTGTTTTTCCCTAAAGTTGCATAGTTCTGACCCATTTAAAAAAACCTTCATTGACCTCACAGTCAAATTTTTAATTCCAGTTTTATTTCTCTCAATTTATAGCATCAAACTTTTGAAAAAAGCATTCCATACCATTCTACTTCATTAACTCTCTTAAATTGATTGTAACATAATTTCATTTCCATTATTTTGTGAAAATTATTCTCCCCAGTGACCTGTCCATCAAGTCTAATTATCTTTCTAGACCCTTTTATTCTCCCTGACCTGTCTAAACCAGTTGAAAATTTGAACATTCACACATTGTTAAAGCTATTAATTCCATCTCAATATGGGCAGTTTTTGAAGTGCTGACTCTGACCATTTCTTCACTCATAGAAATTTAATCAGTCACGATTGGAAGCAGCTGGCTAACAAATCTTCATTTGCAGTTCTAATCACGCCATATAACTGATGTCTGTGTGTGCTATTTCCATAATATTTAAGCATGACTTCAAACTCACCATACTTGAAAGGGAAATTCTTTGTACCATGAAAGAGCTTTCACTCCTATTTTCCCTGTCATAGCATATAGGGATTGGTCAGAAAATAGCCTGAGGAAAAAAACACATAAGGTGAGTCCTGGTAGCAGAAAAGACTTAATCAGATCATGGGAACAGAGGGAACAGCATTACAATTGTAGAGATCGCATTTCACCCAAATACTCTTTCATGTCTTTATCAGCTTCCTGCTATGTGTCATATACTTAGCTTGTTTCCTGGGGTAGGCAGTGAGCAAGTCGAATACTGTTCCTGCCCTCATGGAGCTTATCGTCTAGTGGTGGAGAAAGACACTAAACAAATCACTGCCACTGTATAAAGTATTGCAAACAAATGTACAGAAAACTTTGAGTGCCCGTATTAGGGGTTCTACATTAGTTTGGGAAGATGAAGCCTTGCGAGTATGTGAATCAGCCAGATAATGGGAAGAAGTGAGACAAATATCACTTATGCTGGGGAGAACTTTAGGAGACTTTGAGTTGGAAAGTAGTTCAGTGGGTTCTGGAAACTGAGAAATCATTGTACTTGCAGTAGACTAAGTTAGGGGGATAGTAGATTGTAATGGTAAATTAGGCAAGAATAGGGGTCAGGGGTCAGATATCACAGGACTTTCTTGTTCAGGGTTAAGATTCTCAAGTGCATTTTAAAAGCAACAGGGAGAGACGTTCAACCCAACCAGGTTCACATTTCAGGATCATATGTGACACTTCCAGTATCCTCACTCCCTGTATCTACCTTGTCAAGATACCGTCAAGTTTTATGACTACTTCCCTTATAATATTTCTCAAGTCAAGTCTCTTCTGACACTCTTGCTCAGGATGGTATCCCATGATTATCCGCTTTTATGTTTCAGAATGCACAAGGGGAAAACAATCTTGAGATCAAAGAGATCAATTCTGATCAAATTATTTTTCTGTATCTTGATTGATATGTAAACTTTACTTATTCTACAACTAGCCATATGAGAACCTGAGCAAACCAGTGAACTGTTTTTTGTTTTTTAAATTAGAGACACCAGATAAAGGACAAACAATAAAAACTTTCACTAATAGTGGATACTTTTAAACTACAGTGGTAGATTTGTTGTAACTCTTGCTCTTCTTTAATGCTTCTGTATCTTCATTTTTCTCTGACGTGGTTAATTTTAACCTTAATTGATTATCTGGGGAGATGTGCATGAATTAATAACATCCAGTGAAAATTTTAAAATCGGAATGTCCTCACTGGAGATTTTATTAAAAGTTTGGTCCTTAGAGACTGAGAATTGGATAAGTTCCATAACTGCAAATGAGTTTCGTTTCATTTGTAAACAATGCACAATGGACATTATTAGGAAAGAGGAATTTCTGGTAAAGGTATATTAACAGGACAGAATGAGAAGAGACTTGCTGTTGAAGCAGCTCTTGGATCTTAGACATTATTAGTAAAAAAAGCTAAGTCCTTTCCACAGATAGTGTGTATCTTCCTTTTCTTGAAGGAACTCAATACCCTCCAGCTTAGAAAATGCTCTGACTTTTCTAGGGAAGGACTTTAAATTGGTAAGAATTCCAATCAAACTGTAATAATTTAGTCCACAAATATTTCTCGCCCTTCTTAACTTGTAAAATTTGAGAGGGTTTCCAACTACAAGAGTACTCGGTAATATAATGGCTGCTTTTGTTGAGAACCTAAGCTTTTTACAAATGCAACTTAATACTGACAACAAATCATCAGTTTTACCTTCAAGAACATATTAATGATTCTCAGTGAATGTAACCTATTTACCCAATAAAATCTTCAGTATTTTCGAAGAAGAAGGAGGAGGAGGGGGAGGAGGGGAAGAAGGAGGGGGAGGATTTTGATATTGATATTATCAGTTACTTATACTGACCTATCAGGTTGTTTATAATCTTAATGATTAGAGTCAACTAAGCCTATTTAATACTTATTTTTTTTGAAACTAACTTTTTCTTCTGTTTTTTATTTTTGTGTTTACACTGCTCTCTATTGATGATTACAATCCTCTTAACTCCCCTCCTTAATTAACAGAGACCTTTCAATCCTCCCAACATGAATGCACAGCAGGAGTTTGATATATTTAAAAAAATTAAGATATAACAAACATGTAATACAGAATTCAAATCTTAAGCGTACAGTCCAATGACATTTTTACCTATTTATATACCTGTGTATTGTGATGATCTCCAAGATCAAATTTAGCGCTGTTTCATTTCTGCTAAGTGAGTGACCTGAACTCTGGAATATTCTCTACCGCATTTTCCCTCATTCCATATCTCTTTCTCTTCTATTTTCACTTTCTTTTTCATTTCCTCTGTTTCCATCTCTATGTCTACCTCTACGGTTACCTATTTCCCCAGGTTTTCCACATCTCTCTCTTTGAGCCGCTCTCTGTGGTTCTATTCACCCCTTTATTTCCTACCTACTCTCACTTCTGCATGTATGAATATACGTGCAAGTTTCGGATTCATTACAGCTGGTTGCTTCACCTCATCACTCACTACACTTGGTTCCTGCTGGAGCTCTAAATAGGCCTGAGATTAAAGTACTTCCAGAGAGGAGGACGGGGCAGCGATTTAGGTACTCGACCCGTTCTAACGAATGCAATCACTAACTCTATTTAATGACAGAATTGTACTCTTAATTTAGCCTTATCGATAGCAAATTTAACTAAACTGTTTTAAACTTACTTCAAATATTTAAAAACCTAGCTTTGAACCTTGCTTTAATGTGTTTTTGAATACTTGTAGATTTCTCAGAAAATTCAGAACAGCATCTCAGAAATGAAAGCGCCGCACAAGCCAGTACAGCATTCACCCTAGACACGGACTGGATAAGGATGCTGTTTCCAAGGAATGTGAAGTTTTCTTGGAGACACGGCTATTACCGGCATCCTGACCTGTGTATACATCACCATAGACTCCTCCCAATGACTGTCAGCTGACTGGAAAGAAAATCACTGCCTAGGAACCAAAGTTCTCAGAAGAAAATGACCTCATAGTATAGTTCAAAAAAGAGGAAGAGGTCCTCAGTCTCATAGATCTGGTCTTGATGCCTGCATGACCATACATGGATAGACCAATCAAAATGCCAAACAGAAATTTCTTTGTTCTCTTCTAGTCCCTGGCCCTTCACATTTCTCACTCTGATCCACATTCTGGAAAGTAGATTTGAACCAACTCCCGCCTCCGTGCTAGACAGCTTTGCAATAAAACTCTTTCCCTTTTGCGAAAACCTGTGTCATGGTGCTTGGACTGACTCTGAACATCCGGCAAACGAAACTACATGTTGGTAAAAGGGGAAGCGGGATGACTAGCATTGATCACTTCAAGCCCTCAGTGTTTGAGAAAAAGAGGAGGGCTCCTCTTTAAACAAACGGGTAACACATTAACTCCATCACATTGATGCAAACTGGCTTACAAACCCAGCGACCAGGGGCTGAGTGGAGTTGACCTGTCTCTGGATATGTCACCTAACACTGGCACAAAAACAGTTAAGTGAAGGTAATTTTCAGGACAGAAAATGATGCCTGTATTATACCAGTTGTTTATATATTGACATTTATCAAAATGAAGTTTATCTTTTGGTTTCTACATGCTCATAGAAAAACAAAAATGAAACAAAGAAAACAGAAATCAAATATATTAAAAGAACTTAAAATGTTAACAACACACATTTGGTGACTACCCAAAATAACTATTATCATTTTAATATATATCCTTCCAGAATTATGTCTCATATGTCTTTAGAAAAGTGGAATCTTAGAGGGAAGCATGTTTTAACCTACTATTGAACAGAAACCAGTGAACAAGCAAAAATCTACATCCTTATTAAATACCAGAGAAACACCTGGGTGCCCCAGGCCCTGGCGGCCCCTCCTCTCAGACTCTTCTGAAAGCAGTCTGGCTCACTCCAGGAGCCAAGCAAACCCCTACTCTGGTTGAAGCTTCCCGACCCAGACCCTAGTCTCAATCACTGTGCAGCTGCACCTCAGTTCAGGACCTGCATCAGGCATGCGAGATCAGAAGCTCGCCTAAGGGCTAAGCAGGGGCTGGACACGTGACGTCATAATCGGACAGGCGGGGCGAGTGAACTGCGCATGTGCAGAACCACTACTCACACCCTGGGGTTACCCGGCGCGTCTGGCTCGGATGCCTGGGGCTTCACCCCGAGGTCACCGAGGACTTAGGCCACAGCAACCCAGAAACTCTGTTCCATTGCTTATCTTCCAGCCAGTTGTTCCTCCTACGACAGTAACGCTTCTAGGTTTCCTCTCACGGCCATCACCGCCTGTTCCAGTTTCCCTTGCAGAACGGCTTCTACATGATGGTATGTGGTGTGGCTTTTCCCCTCGTTTTATTGAGATATCATTGACATATACCACCGCCTAATTTAAACTGCCCAATGTGATGACGTGTATGTACGGTAAAATTATTGAGAATAAGGTTAGTTCATACTTTAATCACCTCAATTAATGACCCTTTATGTGTATGGTGTGAGGACTTTTATAATAGTTTCTTTCTCACCAACGTTCAAGTATATAAAACAGTATTGTGAATAGTAGTCACCGTGACGTACATTAGGCCCCCAGAGCTATTCCTGTTATAACTGAAAGTCAGTGCTTTTTGACCAGCATTGTCCCAATTCCCCCATTCCCCAGTTCCTGATAACCACTATCCACTCTTCTGAGTTCAGTTGTTTTGGATTTCACATATAAGTCAGAGTATGCAGCATTTTTTTCTTTCCTTGTCTAATTTATCTCAGCATAAATGCCCTTAAAGTCCATCCATGTTTTTTGAGAGAGATTTTCTTTCTTTTTTTACATGGCTAAATAATATTCCATTGTGTGGATGCATCACTTTTTTTTTAAAAGAGAAGAAGCATCCTCATTTGTTTATTTTGTTTTTTTCACCCTAGCCTGGCTTGAGACCTGGAATCCTGGGCCTTTATTTGATCTACACTCCAGCCACCAGCTTAGTGTGTCAGTCACCAGGGTGCCTCACATTTTCTTTATCTATTTATTCCATGTCGGTTTTTTCCACTTTTTGGATACTAGGAGTAATGCTGCAGTGAGCATGGGGGTGCATTTCTTCAAGATGAGTTCACTTTCTTTAATTAGATAGCCAGAAGTGGTTGCTGGTCATACAGTATTTCAATTTTTCATTTTTTGAGAAAACTTCATGCTTTTTGTCCCATAGTGACTTAATCTACATTCCTGCCAATAATGTACAGGGGACTTCTATTCCTCCAGTCCTTGCCAGGACTTGTCATATTTTGTCTCCTTGATAATTACTATTCTAATGGGTATGAGGTGATAGCTTATTATGGTTTTGATTTGCATTTCCCTGATGATTAGTAATATTCAGCACATTTTCATCTGCCTGTTTACCATCTGTATGACTTCTATGGAAAAGTGTCTGCTGCTAAGGTTTTCTCTGCCCATTAACTTTTTTTTTGGTTATGTTCTTATTTTAATGAGTTTGTAATTACACAGAATGAGGTTGTTTTCTTTTTAAAAAAATAAATTTTGTTGAAGGAGCATTGCATCGTACCATCATAGAGGTTTCAGGTGTGCGTCTGTATATAATCTGTATATAATCCATTAAGCTCACCACCATTTCACTTTTTGCCTCACAATCCAATTGATCCCCTTTACCTAGTTTGCCCACTTATGCTCCCACTTCTCTTCCTGTCACCACTGATTTGATTTTATTGACTAAAAGTTTATTGTTGTTTGTGAGTTCATTGTTTGAAAGTCTGTTTTTGTTTGATTTAGTTCATTCGTTTACCTGGTGACTCTATGCACTACATGAGTGATATTGTATGATATCTGTCTTCTCGCTTATCTCACTAAGCATAATTCTTTTCAGGTCCATTCATGTTGCTGCAAATAGCAGGATTTTATCTTTTTTTTTGGTAACTTAGTAGTATTCCATTGTGTAATATATATTACATCTTTTTTTCCTGTCCATGGGCACATAGGTTGTTTTCTCCTCTTGGCTCTTGTAAATAATGCAGCAGTGAACATGGGGTACATTTATCTCTGCAAATTAGTGTTGTGTTTTAAGGTAAATGTGCAGTAATAGGATAACTAGGTCATGTGGGATTTCCATTCTCAACTTTTTGAGTAATTGCCAAGCTGGTTTCCATAATGGTTGTTCCATTTTACACTCCCACTAATAGTTCCCTTTTCTCTGCATTCAGTCTTTTTGAATAATAACTGTTTTTATAGGTGTGAGGTGATATTTCACTGTTGTTTTGATTTGCATTTCCCCAATGACAAAAGAGGTAGAGCATGTTTTCATGTGCCTATTGACCATCTATATGTTTTCTTTGGAGAAAAGTCTACTAAGGTCATCTGATCACTTTCAATTGTATTATTCATATTTGTTTTGAGTTGTATAAATTCTTTATAAATTTTAGATATTAACCCCTTGTCTGATGTATGATGTGCAAATGTATTCTCACATCATAAAGAGGGTATTTTTGTTGTTGTTTTGAGAAGTTCTTTTGCTGTGCAGAAACTTTTTAGTTTGGTGTCATACCATTTGTTTATTTTGGATTTTATTTCCCTTGCCATTGGAATCAAATTTCCAAAGACATCTCTTAGATTAGTGTTACGTGGTGTTTTGCCTATGATTTCATCTATGCATTTTATGGTTTCTGGCCTTATGTCTAAAATTTTGATCCATTTTGAGTTTATTTTGGTGTATGGTGATCAGTTGTGATTTAGTTTCAATTTTTTGCCTGTGGCTGTCCAATTACCCCAGTACTATTTAGTGAGGAGACTGGTTTTGCCTCATTGTATGACTTTGGCTCCTTTGTTGTAAATGAATTATTTATGGGCTCTCAATTCTATTCTATGTATCTGTGTGCCTGTTATTATTCCAATATCATGCTGACTCCTTTATACTGCTTTGCAGTATGGTTTGAAGTCAGAGTGTGACACCTCCATTTTTGTTCTTTTTCCTCAGATTGTTTTTACTACACAGCATCCTTGGTAGTTCCAAATACATTTCATGATTTTTATTCTGTTTCTCTGAAGAATGTCTTTGGGGTTTGGATGGAGATTGCATTACATCTGTAGATTGATGTAGATAATATGGTCATTTAAACAATGTTCATTCTTCTAGCCCATGAGAATGGAATATCTTTCTGGTTTTTTTTGTTTGTTTTGTTTTTGTGTCTTCTGTTTCTTTTAACAATGTTTTATAGTTTAGAGTATTGATCTTTCACTTCTCTGGATAAGTTTATTCTGAGGTATTTCATTCTTTTTGATGCAGTTGTAAATGGGATTGTTTTCCTGATTTCTCTTTCTGCAAGTTTGTTACTTGCATATAAAAAGCGAACTGATTTTTAGTATTGACTTTGTAGTCTGTCATTTTGCTGTATTTGTTTTATTGTTTCTAGCAGCATTTTACTATAGTCTTGGGCTTCTTTATGTTATCAAGTCATCTGCAAATAGTGAAGAGTTTCACTTCTTCCTTTCCAATTTGAATGCTTTTTATGTTCTTTCTTGTCTAATTGCACTGATCAGGACTTCCAGCACATTACTAAATAGTGGTGGCGGTCTCCAGTGGGTATCTTTGCAGTGTTCCTGATCTTAGAGGAAAAGCTTTTAGTTCCTCTCCTTTGAGTACGAGGGTGACTGTGGGTTTGTCATATATAGCCTCCATTATGCTGAAGTACTTTTTGTCTGTCCCTGTTTTTGGAGTGTTTTTTTTTTAAACATAGAAGGGTATTGAATCTTATTAAATGCTTTTTCTGCATCTTCTGAGATGATCATATGGTTTTGTCCTTCTTTTTGTTGATCTAGTGTGTCACATTTGTTAATTTGTATATTTTGAATCATCCTTGCTCCTTTGGATAAATTCCATTTGATCTTAGGATCATGGTATATGATTTTTTTTTTTTTTTTCAAAGAAAGGTTCAAGCAAAAATGAAGGTGATCAGAGGCAGGCAGGCAAGAAGAGTGAGGAGAAAGAAGCACTTTTATCTTCTTTAGCTGTTCAACTTGGTTGTTTCCCTGTGTCCCAGGTCTTGAACCAGGACTCTGGGACATATGTGGACTATAACCAGTGTGCAAGGCATGCCAGTATATAATTTTTTTAAATGAGTTGTTGAATTCAGTTTACCAGTATTTTGCTTGGGATTTTTGTGTAAATATAGGGGTTTGTGATTATCATTTTTGGTCATGTCTTTGGTTTTGGAATCGGAGTATTATTGACATCATAACTGTTTGGCAATTTGCCTTCTTCAATATTTTGGAGCACTTGGAAAAGGACTGGTACTAATTCTTTGAAAATTTGATAGCATTCACTAGTGAAATTATCTGTTCTGGAGCTTTTGTTTTTTGGGAGATTCTAAATTAATTTTCAACTTCCTTTCTTGTGATCAATCCGTTCAGGATTTCTGTCCTTTCTGATATAGTCTTGGATTGTTAAATATTTCCAAAATTTGTCCATTTCCTCCAATTTGTTCCCATAAAGGTGGTCATAGTATTCTGTTATGATCTTCTGTATTTCTGTTGTATCAGTTGTAATTTCTCCTCTTTTCATTTATGATTTTATTTTTCATTATTTTCTATCACTTCTTTATAAGTTTTGTCTATTTTGTTTTTCTTTTCAGTGAACTAGATCTTGGTTTTATTGATATTTTTTTGAATAGTGTTTTAAATCTCGATTCTATTTCTGTTCTAAGTTTTATTATTTCCTTTCTTCTACTAGCTTTTGGTTTTGCTTTTCCTTTTGGTGTTTTATCTGTGATTCTTTTATATCCTGAGGTAGATTCGTATCAGTATAATTTCCCTCTTATTACTACTTTTGCTTCATCCCACAGGTTCTGATAAGACATATCTTCCTTTTCATTTGACTTCTGGTATTTTTCAGTTTCACCTTTGATTTCTTCAATGACCTAATACACAGCCCACCCATCACCAGAGTTCTGGTGACCTTTACCACCACCTTTTCCCTTTCTCCTTCCCAACCACTTCCCAGCCCTGGCAGCCATCATCTTGTGTCCTGTGAATTTTGCTGGGGCTTATCTGTTTGTTTCATTTCACTATATTCCACATCTGAGTGAAACAAACCATCTTGCATTTCTCTTTTTGTTTTTGACTATTTTGCTTAGCATTATCCCTTCCAGTTCCATTCAGATTGTTGCCCAGAGAAAGGACACAATTTCATCTTTTTTTAGTAGCTGCATAGAATTCAACTGAGTATATATATATATAGCATAACTTCTTTATCCCCTCATCTGTTGATGGGCTTGTTACCATGTCTTGGTTATTGTGAACTGTGCTGCTATGAGCATACAGGTAGATATTTTACCTGATTAGAAATTTTGTATCCTCGGTATATGCCTAAAAGTGGGATTGACGGATCAAATGGTAGATCCATCTTTATTGTTCTGAGGAATCTCCATACTGTTTTCCAGAGGTGTTGCAAAATTTACATTTCCACCCACAGTGCAGGGAGATTCCTTTTTCTCCAAACTCCTCTAATACGTGTTTCTAAAATTTTGGATATAGGCCATTCTCAGTGGTGTGAGGTGGTATCTCATTGTGGTTTTTATTTGCGTTTCTCTGACGATGAGAGATGTAGAACATCTGTTCATGTGTCTGTAGGCCCTTTGTGTGTCTACTTTATAGAGGTATCTGTTCAGTTCCTTTGTCCTTTTTTTGAATCAGTCATTTACTTCCTTTTATTGAGATGTATGCACTCTTTATATATTTTGAGCTAAAATTCTAATCTGGTGTATGTTGTGTGACTATCTTCTCAAATTTGGTGGGTTGCCTTTTTGTTTTAGTGGTGGTTTCTTTCACTGTGCAGAAGCTTTTTAGTTTGGTATAGTCCCCTTTATTTAGTTTTACTTTGTTTTTTCTTGCTATGGCTGTTTCTTCCCCACAGATATCTTTGAGGCTGAGGGTGTGGAGTGTTTTCCCCTCATTTTCTTCTATCTTCAGTTTTTGAAAACACTTAATTTCTCTCTCTTCTTCCACATAGCTCCTTTCTACATTTCTGTCCTCTAGATCACTGATCCTTTTAACCATGTGGTCAAAGCTGTTTCCATAACTTTCTTTGGTACTCTTGATTTTGTTTGCTGTGTTCTCACCATCTGGTTTGTTTCTTTTGTAAAGCTTCAGTTTCTGCCTTCTCCTTGTTAATTTTATTTTTGAGCTCATTGGCTTTGTTTGAGGAGTCCTTTTGTAGTTCTTTGAACTATTTTGGAATTTTCTTTAATCTCTCTTGAGTTTTTGATTGCTGCTTTGAATTCTTTATTTATTAAGAAGAACCAGTCATCTGTGTCTTCAAAATTAGTTTTGATGAGATGTCCTCTCCTGTGATGCCATAATACCTTGAGATTTTGAGTGTTTGTCCCCCTAGGGATAGCTCCTTGAAGCTGAGCTGCTTATTTTTTTTGTTCTGTTGGCAGGTGGCATTCTGTTTTGTTTTCTATTTTTAACTCTTGCAGGCTTCTCTGGTAAGGATCTCTTGCTGAGTTAGAGAGAGAGAGAGAAGAGAGAGAAGAGAGGGCCAGGGATGGCTGCTGGGTGGGGGACGGGCACACAGGTCAGGGACAGGGTAGCTGCTCTTTTGGTCTTTGAGGGATGAGGGAATCCGTTCCTGTTGGTATCACTGGGTTCAACCCTCTTCTCAGACTTTCCAAAACTAGATCCAGTAATCTATACACTGTTGAAAGAGTTCCTCTCAGTTGGAGCATGGGTCCCAAGGTGAAAAGGAGTATAGTTCTCTCCTTTGTGCTATTTGCTCAGCTTCTGATGGGTGTTGGGACAGGAGTCCATAGTCAAACCCATTCTCTTTGGGCAAGCCAGACATATAAGCCACCTGCAATCTTTGCTCTTCTCTCCCCGGGACTGGAGACTGGGCACACTGTCCGGTCAGTTGGCTACATTGGTTAACTCTGATTATTCCCGCAGTGGCAGTCACATCCGCAGCCACCTTGTTGCCACTGCCCCAATGTTACTGCCATGTGAATCCCTCCAGACCCTCCTTCTGATGCTCAAATGGAACAATTCCTCAATGTAGTCTCTGTTGTTCCTGAGTTGCTGGGGTGCTGTGGGGCTCCTTGCCAGCATCGCTTTCAGAAATTCCTCAGACATGAAGCAGGGAAAGACCTCAGCTGCCATCTTCTCTTCACCACTCCTCTGCCCATTTAACTATGATTGTTTTTTGTTATTGAGTTGTCTTGAGTTCCTTATATATTTTGGATATTAACCCCTTTTCAGCTGTATGGATTGTAAGTATTTTTTTTTTCCCACTAGTTTCATTTTCATGTTGCTGATGTTTTCTTTGTAGTATAAAAGCTTTTTAGGTCGGTATGTTCCCATTTGTTTCTTTTTGCATTTGTTACCTAGCTTTTGGTGTCAAATTAAAAAACTTCATTGCCAAGATTGACATCAGAAGCTTTTCCCTATGGTTTTCTCTAGGAGTTTTATTGTTTCATGTCTTACATTTAAGTCTTTAATTCATTTTCAGTTAACTTTCATGATTGGTGTAAAGTAGGAGTCCAATTTCATTCCTTTGCATTTGAATATCCAGTTTTCCTAATAACATTTATTGATTTATGAATTTATACATTTTTCCTCATTGTGTATTCTTGGTGCCCTTTTCAAAGAGTAATTGATGTTCTATATGTTGGTTTATTTCTGGGCTCTCTGTTCTGTTTCATTGGTCTGTATATCTGTTTTCATGTCAGTGCCTAAGGGTCTGGATTAGATTAGCTTTGTATTAATGTTTGAAATTAAGTATTATGTTTCCAGTTTTATTTTTCTTTCTCAGACTTGCTTTGGCTATTCAGGATCTTTTGTGGTTCTATGTGAATTTTAGGATTGATTTTACATTTTCTGTGAAAATGTCCATTGAAATTTCATTTTTTTTAAAAGGTGCAGGCAGGAATGAAATCAAGTAGGAAGAGAGAGGAGGAGGAAGCATCTTTATTTTATTTTTATTTAGTCGTTCACACTGTTTGATTCTCCCCAGACCCTGGACTTGAACCCAGAGGTATGTGGCTTGCTCCTTGGAGGTGACTGACCTGTTGCTCCAGTGGGGCATGCCTAAAATTTTTATCTATGTTAATCTATCAAATTGAATCTATAATGTTTTTGGATATTATGGCTATTTTAACAATGTTAATTCTTCTGATCAGTGAACTTGAAATATATTTCCATTTATTTGTTTCTTCAATTTATTTCATCAAACTTTTAAGTTTTCAGTGTGTAGATCTTTTATGTCCTTGATTATATTATTCCAAACTATTTTGTTGTCTTAATGTTATAAATAGTATTGTTTTTTCTCTTTCAGACACTTTGTTGTTAATGTATAGAAATGCAACTGATTTTGTATGTTGATTTTTAGCCTACAAGCTTACTGATTAGTTTAAATAAGGGTGTGTGTGTGTGTGTGTGTGTGTGCGTGCGTGCGTGTGTGTGTGTGTAGTGTAGTGTAGTGTTTAGGGTATTCGATATATGAGATAATATTAAGTGTAGAAAGAATTTTACTCCTTTCTTTACTACTTAGATAATTTTAACTTTTTATTTTGTACCTAATTGTTCTGACTAATACTTTCAGTATTATGTTGAATAAGAGTATATACCCTTACCTTGATCCTAATCTCAGAGGAAAATATTTCAAATTTTCCTCTTGAGTAAGATGTTTATTATGGTTTTATAATGTATGGTCTTTATTTTGTTGAGGTATGTTCCTTATACATCCAACTTTTGGTGAGTTTTTTTTATCATGAAAAGATGTTGAATTTTATCAGATGTTTTTTCTGCATCTATTATTGTCATATGATTTTATGTTTAATTAATGTGATGCATCATTCATATGTATTTGTATTCATTGTATTGATTTGGACTGTTGAATCATCATTGCATACAGGGATACATCCCACTTGATGATGGTGTATGATCCTTTTATTATACTTTTGAATCCAGTTTGTAGTATTTTGTTGAGAATCTTTGCCCCTATATTCATCAAAGATATTTGCTTATAAGTTTTCTTTTATCGTAGTGTTTTCATCTGGCTTTGGTGTAAGGGTAATGTTGGCATTGTAAAATGAGTTTAGGAGTATTCTCTCCTGTTCAATTATTTGGATACATTTGACAAGGATTTATGTTAATTCTTCTTTAGATACTTAGTCAAATTCATGAATGAAGCAATCTACCCCTGGGCTTTTCCTTTGGGGGAGGATTTTGATTACTGATTATTATGATTACTAGTAATAATTCTGTTCAATTTGTCTGTTTCTTCATGATTCACTCTTGGTCTCTTATGAATAGTCATAGTCTCTTATGAGACTTTATTTTTGTAAATCAATTTTAATATCTCTACTTTCCATTTTTCTCTGTTCTTCGTGAGCCTTATCTTTTCAGAAACCCAGCTCTTAGTTCTGTCAATCTTTTCTGTGTTTTTTCTGATCTTTGTTTCAGTTGTTTCTGATATGAACTTTGCTTTATTTTTACTTCTGCTAGATTTGGATTTATTTCTCCCTTTGTTTTCTAGTTCTTTGAGAGGTAAAGGTAGGTGATTTGAGATATTTTTTTCTTAATTTAGGTATTTATCACTCTAAATTCTCTTAGAATTGCTTTTGCTGTCTCCCGGAGGCTTTGGTATATTCTGTTTTAATTTTCTTTGTCTCAAGATATTTTCTGATTTTTCTATTTGATTCATTGGTTATTCAGGAATGCTTAGTTTCCACTTATTTTTGAAATTCCTGGTTTTCTTCCTGTTACTGATTCCTGGTTCCATTTCATTGTCAGGAAAGATACATAGTATGATTTCAATTTTTTCAAATTTTCTAACACTACTTTGTGGTCCAGTGTATGATGTAGTCTAGAGAATATTCCAGTACACTTAGAAAAATGTGTGATTTACTCAGGAAGCTGTGATCTTGCTCACTAGTGGAAAAGAAAAGCTGTATATCAGTAAACACTAAAGGGTTGCAAAAGTGAAGGGAAAAGTAGAACAGGGAATAGTAAGGCAGACCACAGATTGCTAATGGTGGTAGAGTCCTTCAGGGAGGAGTGGCATCAACAGAACCCTTTGTTCTGGCCACATGAGTAGTCTTCCCTTGATAAAGAATATTTATGAAAAAACCTACAGCTATGGCCACTCTGGAAAGGCAATATGAGACCTTCCATGAACCAGCCCTAACAGAACAAGTATAAATGGTGAAAATCATATATTAAAAATTTTTTAAATCTCTTGAAATTGTGGTAAGGGTTTACAGCAAAAAAAGAAACATTAATTCAAGAAAATATGCTAAAACCTGGTAGCATGGTGTGACTAAAGGACCACCCTACTTAGGTGCAGCCAGGAACACAGAGCTTGCACGCTGTTAATCTCCTCTTGCTTCCTAGGAGAAAACTATGTTACCTTTAAAGGAAGACCAGGCCTACAGGTTTTTTCCCACCTTCTTCTAGTGCTTAAGAAGCTAAATTCTGGTTGCATGCCATATAGTGTGGGGGACTCCTTATGCCAGCCAAGTCCCACTCGTGGTAGAGGATATGCTTTAGCATGACACAGCTAGAATACTGGGTCCTGATCACCTTTGCCCTCAGCTCATTGTAAGGAAGAGATTCTATGTGCTAGAGGTAAGCAGAGATCTGAGGCTAGTGTGCCCACAAGTGACCTGCTCCTAAAGTAAGTGTGTAAACAAAGAAACAAGTGAGCCATTATCACAACCTCCAGGTCTGGGAACTGAATCTTAGAGACTTTTCTCATGAGGAAAGATCTTATGAACAGAGATCTCCAAAAATGTCCCTAAAAAGTGACTTTATTTGTAACACAACGTAGAGAATTTCAAGCATAGGGTGTTCTCAAAAATAGTGAAGATTTTCCTGAGAGGATATTGAAAGGAGATTGAAATCATTCATTAAACTTTAGACCAACTAATATGTGCTGAGAGAACAGGGAGGGAGAAACTTGCCTGGTATTAAAACTCATTTCAAGCACTGCCTCAAAACCATTGCTTCAAAGGCGCCCACATTTAGTTGTTTATGAATATGGATAGCTAATTTCCCAGAGCATTGTCAAAAACAGTGGAGCAATCTGCTGGCAATGAGTGGAGCCTCACTAATAGTTGATATGATCAAAGGAAGAGATGAAAGAAGCTAAGACCATGATCATCTCAGTGACTCTCTGCATACTGTATCATCCTCTGGAGAGCAATACACTGCAATACACTCATAGAAACTGTCGTGAGACAGGCCAGAGTATGACCTATACACTAGAAAATAAGAAGGTGACACAAAATACCTGTGAGAGCTACCAGATTTTGGATATAATTGAAAATAACTTTAAAATAGAGATGATAAAATATTTCCACAGAGCTAAAGGAAATCAGGATTAAATTACTTAACGAAAGTATGATGACAATGTTGCATCAAATAGAAATGATCAATAAAGAATGTATAAGAAACAAGTGGAAATTTCATAATTGAAAAGTAAAAAATTGAAATACAAAATCAATGAACTTGAAGTTATATTAATACAGATTATACAACTCAAAAGACACAGAGAAAAAGATGTGGAAAAATAAGAGACTAAAAGAAATATGGGATGTTTCTAAATGCATATGTATCATGGGTGTACCAGGAAGAAAGGAGAGAGAGAAAGAAGGGAAAAAATATTTTAAGAAAAATACAGAAAACTCCCTAAATTTATAGAATAACAATAACTTGCACATCCAGGATGCTCAAGAAATTCAAAATATGAAAAGCGCAAAGGTATCTGTAAACAGACACATTATAGTAAAAATGCTGAAAATTCAAAGTCAAGGTGAAAATGCTGAAACAGTCTGAGAAAAACCATGTCACTTACAAGGGAATCAAGTTAAGTCTAAAGCTGACTTCTAAGAAAAAAACAATGTAGGCCAAAAGCAGTGAGATTCAACGTTTCAAGGAGGTAAAATAACTGTCAACCAAGAATCTCATACCCAGTTGAGCTATGTTTCAAAAATAAATGTAAAATAAGGGTTTTCCCTCATAAAAACTGATTTTTTTGCTAGCAAATCCACCATAGAAGAAGTACTAATAATACAATGTTATTATAATACTTTAAAAGAAAACTAGAGTTCTTGAAGAGATACTTATAACAATAATGCTAAAAGAAGCTTGTCAAGCTGAAAGCAAGTAACCTCAGTTCAAATATACATACACAATAGACAGAGCGAAATAAGGAGCATTGTGCACTTATAAAAAAAGTTATCTTTTTATTTTTTTGTTTCTCATAATTGATTTAAAAATCTATTTGCTTGAAATACTTTGTATATAATATAGTCTTATATCTATGACATATAGCAATGTGCGTATATATATATTTATATGCCAATAACAGTAAAAAAAAGAAGTTGGGGGTGAGATCAAAGTATATTGACTGTTAAGGGAATAAGGAATTTTAAATAAAAATGATAACATGTTTTTATAATATATCACAAAATGGGAGAAAGTAAAAGCTAGTTGAGATGTATATTTCTGTGTATCACTAGAATTAAGCTACTATATATCAGAAATCAATTCTGGTAACATACATATAGTAAACCATCGAGTGATCACAAATATTATACACACATACATACACATATATATTTAACATATATATGTTATATAGCAAGATACTTCTACCTAATCAATGATTCAAATAATAAATCATAAGAGAAGATACATGGAAACAAAGTCACATCATATATAAATTTATGAGATCCAGTCAAAGCAGTGCTAAAAAGGAAATTTATGGTTTGAAAATATCTGTTCTAAAGAGAGACAGAGATCTGAAATAGTTTAACCTTCCACATAAAGAAAAATAGGAGTCAATGCAAACAAAGCAAGATGGAGAAAAAAAATTCATAGAGAAAAAATTAATGAAACGGAGAATAAAAAGCTGTAGTGAAAAGTAATAAACCCAAAGTTGGTTATTTGATAAGAGCAACAAAAGTGATAAACATTTAGTTAAACTACCAAAACAAGCAAACAAAACAAAAATTTAAATGACAAAATTCAGGATTAAAAGAATATTCTTGTCAACTTTACAGAACTGAAATGGATTATAAAAAATACTATGAACAATTGTATTTTAAAAAACTTAGTTAAGCTATATAAAACGAACACATTCCTAGAAAGACAGAAACTATAAAAACTGATTCAAGAATAAATAGTAAATATTAATATACCCAAAACAAGTAAAGAGACTGAATTTGTAATAAATATAAAACTAGCCAAACAAATTTCCAGACCAAGAAGGCTTTACTGATGAAATCTACCCAGATTTTGAAAGAATTAACACAATTTTTTTTTTTTACAAATTCTTAAGAAATCCAAAGAAAGAAATACTTCCCAATTCATACAATCAGGCCAAAGTTATTCTGATACCAGAACTATAGAAATATTTCACAAGAGAAATATAGAACAATATGTGTTATGAGTATACATAAAAAATCCACAGAAGATTACTAGTAAAACAGATCCAGAAACATATAAAAGAATTATACATTATAACCAAGTGGTTTGATTTTGTTAGAACATTTTAAAAAGAATTAATATAACACACCATTCAGTAGAATAAAGGACAAAAATCATACCATCATCTCAAAAGAGAAAAAGTACTTGACAAAATTCACCTTTTATGACTAAAGAAACTCGGGCTAGAAGAGGAAACATCCTCAACATGGTAAAGGCAGTTAGGAAAAACCCAGTTAACAACATTCCTGTGGCTTTTGGACCATGTATCTAAATCCGTTTCTCCATTATGTAATGCATTGTATATCTGTAATGCTACTGAATAAAGTTTTAGCTAAATGACCCAGCCCACACTAATCTCTCTCTGAACCATGAAGCATGTGTAATATACCCAATAAAATCTAGAATTGCTATGCATAATCTCTTTTTTTTTTTTTTTACCATTTATGCATTCATAATTTCCTTATTCAATTTTAGACATTCTTAGGTTAACATTGATTTATACTTGTTATAAAAATATGTTAAATCAGTGGGGAAAATGCAGTACTCATTCCACTGATAGATCCACCTTGAAGTCTTAGAGTTGATGACCTTTCAGTATTCTACCAATGATCCTAGTAACCTCTTTGGCTTTTGAAAATTGAGTGTAAATTTTGAAGAACCCTTCACAAAGTATATTAGTTAAAACCAATCATTTAAAAATTAGAAGTTTCATATTCAAAATATATAAGGAACTCAACAGTAAGTATAAACATCCCACCCAATCATCACCCACAGTGGCAGAAGAACTGAATAGATATTTATCCAGGGAAAACATCCAAATAGTTAACAAATATTTGAAAATTTACCCAACATTATTAATCATTAGGGAAACCAAATAAAATCAGATTTAAATTTTACCTTACATCTGTTTATTGGCTCTCACCAAGAAGAGAGAAATGTTAGAAAAGGAATCCCTTATATACTATTGGTGGAAATGTAAATTGATTCAGTCACTAAGGAAAACAACATGGAGTTTCTATAAAAAATTAAAAAGAGAACTACTATGTGATCCTCAATTCAGTGCCCTTCATTAAAGTCAGTACGATCATTTAATGACTGTCTTGCTGAGATTTCATTTTTCAGAGTTCCATTTAGTCTGCGTAAAATGTAAAATGATCAGGAAAGAGTCTCAGGTTGATTTTACCTCTTACTAGAGATTTTAATGTGGTTATGAGAGTCATATGATTTATGAGAGATCTTTAGGATTTGGAGAGAAGACTAAAAGGCGCTATGGTTCAGTCAAGCTTATCAACTTTTTCTCTCTGTCGGTTGAGTTTGTTCCTAGGCTCTGTAAAACCCCACTGGCGTCTTCGATATTATTACTTAGTCTCATATATGAATTCCTAAGGTTGTTCTTCTTTCATTTCAGTTCACCCCAGCTGCTTTTATCTTTTCATGCATTTCCCCCCTTCATTCGATTAATTATTCTTTATCACATATTCATTTGTTAGTATGCTTTCTTTTCCAATACCACCATGAATATATATGTATGTGTGTATGTGTTTGTGTGTGTATGTAGGCTTAAGAGGGAAGGAATTTCTCTGCTATGTTCATTCTTGAATTTCCAACATCTTGAGAAATATCTGGTACTTTGTCAAGTAAATATTTGTCAAGTAAATGGGAACAAATGATATTCCTTTGCCCAAGAATTTGAAACAGTCCCTCATTGTCACCCCAAATCCATTTTCCTTATTTCCGTATTCCAGATGCTCTACATTGCTCTCTGCAGCCATGAATTAGGAATTTTTTGAAATAATTAGCTCTATGTTGGCCTACAAACTCTGGTAGAAAAATTCTTCCTGACTTTGGCACCAGGAGGCCTGAATTGCCTTCATGGACTGGATTTTGTCATATTAATAACATAAGGTTGATGTTGACACAGGTATAATTCATTAAGAGATGAAAAAGTATTACATCTAAGGACCTGGCTTGAACCATGAGGACTGAAGATACAAGTCAAACAAGCAGGAGATTCAAACCTCCATGCCATACATCATCGTTGCACTGGTATCTTTCCTTCAGTTCATACGTCTGGCTTCAAAAGTAAAAATTGATTCTTTGGTGGGCAGCTTGAGGCAATACTGGAACAAGCCAAATGTGTTGCTACGTGATAGCTCTGCCCAGGGTGACTTGAAAAGCATCAGTAAGGAGTAATCTTCCCCGGGAGCAGTGGATTGTTTATCCATTTCCATTGAATGGAAAGAGAACTGGTTCAAAGTAAGAATATATAATTCAGGTGAATGGCTTGGATGTTGATTAATGGCCTCACTAGAGACAGATTTAATGGTCAGGGACCAGAAAATTGGAGGTGTCATATGAATAGATCTACTGGAATGTATATGAACTTTAAAGATCTTCATATTGCATGTAAATGTCCATTAGACAGCATCTACCATGGGAGAGATACTAAACAACTATGTAGACAGAATAATTCAGCCAGTTAAAAATCATCCATCTTTTCTGATCTGATGCTCCAGGGCTGGCTTAGTGAACTTATTAACAAAGTGGCTATATTTGCTTAGATACAGGCATACATGTTCCTAGAAGTATAGGCTCGAGTTTTTTCAGGTTGCTCTAGTTTCTTTTCCTGCAGGTGTCCAACTTGCCAAAGCAGATCATTGTTGACAACCAATATGACAATACTCAAGAAGATCAGTCACTTGATAACAAGCGCCTTCTATAAACCTCTTTTGCTCTGTAGGAGATGCATTCAACTTATGGGAAACAACATCATCCAGTTTTGGATTGTCTTTATATGCAAGGCCTCTGGAAGCACTACTGTCTGAGACTGATAGAGTGGTGAATAACATCACATTGAACCAAAAATCTAGTTTACAGTAGAGAAGGGGTCACATTGGGCAGTGGCTGATACACCACTGGTTCTATCTTATTTTATATCACCTAGAAGTTGCTGGTTTAATACATTGATGAAATGGGCTTTCAGTGGTATAAATAAGGTATCAGGATTGTGTCTTCTAGAATGCAGTGTCCTCTAGAACTCAACAACCATCAGGTTATGCTGTGTCCTCAGTAGGTTGAATACTTGGACCCAGGAATCTTCAAGTGAACCAGTTGGGAAATTTGCACTCTACAACCCCACGCCTTCGAGTTGTGTGGTTTTCGAGGTCCTGATTCTCAGAAGGGAATGCAGCTAAAATTCTGTCATGTGCAAAGCTACGCCTGCAACCCAGTCACCTTGGCTTCTTAGTTCCAAGAGTCTATCAGGCAAGAAAGGGAGTCACAAGCCTTCTAGGGGTCATCGATCCTGTTATGCGGGAGAAGTTGGATTGATGTTACAAAATGCAAATAAGAACTAAATATGCTTGCTATTCATTTGATACATACACATCTTTTGGGACTTTCTTGCTTCAATTTGACAGTAGATAGACAAGCAACAGCAATAGCTTGATAGATACGGTGATGAGAGGCTCAGAATCCCCTCCCTCACCTATGAATCTGACTTTTGGATCATTTTATTCACTTGGACCAGCAGAAGTATTAGGCCAATGAGAGGAGGACATGAATGTTAATATGGCCTTGAGACTAGCTGCAGCCGTTGGAATTGCAGATTGTTCTTTTAACCTTCATTTTTAAAGGTTCTCCAGGAAAAGAGAAGACTCAAATCCTGTTGAGCCTTTTCTCAGAACTTATTATGAGAGATAAGTGACTTTGAACAGTATAACAGGTAGTCTATTATTGATCTCCTTTTTACCCCCCAGATTCTGTGTATTTCCCCAGCTGCAAAAATTCTGTTACTAGCTGACAGTTCTTAACTGATTCTCTTTCCAAGAAATATCCTTACCTGAAGAGAATTGTCTGTGTTGAAAATATTTAAAGGTAACAACTAAAAGAAAAATGCAAGTCACCCAAAGTGTAAAACTAAATACAAAAAGAAAGCAAAACATGACATGTAAGTAAAAAACAATAAAATAGCCTATCTTCACTCATTCAGTAGGATGTCTTTTGGTTTTAATGAGAGTTTCTTGTGCTGTGCAGAAGCTTCTTAGTTTTATGTAATTTTGTGTGGTATTGTTTTTTAAATTTTATTTATTTATTTTGCCTTTGGAGTCAAATTCCCAAATACATCAGGTCAATATCAAGGAATATTTTGCCTATATTTTCTTCCATGTGTTTTATAGTCTCAGGCCTTACATCAAAATCTTTATTTAATACATTTTGACATTTTGAATTAACTTTGGTGTATAGTGTTAGGCAATCTAGCTTTAACCACTCTCATGTGACTGTCTCTTTTCTCAACACTGTTTGTGGAGACTGTGCTTGCCCTATTGTATGCCCTCGACTCATCATAAATTGTCTATATCTGTGTGGTTTTATTTCCAGGCTTCCAATTCTATTCTATTGATTCGTCTCTCTGTTTTATTCTACTATCATGACTTGATTACTATTGCTTTGTAGTATGGTTTGAAGTTAAGGTGTGTGAATTTTGATTTTTGTTCTTTTTCTCAGGACTGTTTTTGTAACTTGGCAGTCTCTTGTCATTCCAAATAAATTTCATGAATTTTTGTCAATTTCTGTGAAGAATGTCTTTGAATTTTGATGGAGATTGCTTTAATCTATTTATAGTCTTATGTAATTTGACCATGTTAACAATGTTAATTCTCCTAAGTCACAAACACTTGCTATCTCTTCATTTCTTTGTGTCCTGTTTAATGGTTTATTATAATTTTAGAGTATATGTCTTTCACTCTTCTGGATATATTTATTCCAAGGTATTTATTCTTTTTGATGTTATTGTAAATGGAATTGTATTCCTAATTACGCTTTCTGCAAGATTTTCATTTACATACATAAATGCAGATGAATTAACAATTTTGCAGCCTGCCACTTTAATGTATTTGTGTATCATTTCTTGCACTGTTTTTTTTTTTTTTAGAGTCTTTGAGGCTCTCTCTCTGTATCAGTCATGTACAATAATGATAGTTTCACTTCTTCCTTTCCGTTACAGATACCTTTTATGTTCTTTCTTGTCTAACTGCCCTGACCAGGACCTTCTACACTATATTAAACGGTAGTAGAGAGAGTGGATGTCCTTGCCTTGTTCCTAGTTTCAGAGGAAAAGCTTTCATTTTTTCCCTAGTATAATATGGATGTGGGTTTGTATGTGTAGTCTTTTATGCTTAGGTAAGTTCCACTGATATCCATTATTTTGAGAATTATTTACATAAAAGGATGTTGAATCTTATCAAATGATTTTTCTGGATCTATTGATTTAATCATGTTTTTTCTTAACTTTGATGGATGTATCACTTTTATTGATTTGGGTATGTTGAAACCATACTTGCTTCCCTGGGATAAATCCTACTTGATCATGAAGTATGAATCTTTTATTAATTGTTGAATTTGCTTTACTTGTGCTTTTTTTAGGATTTTTTTTGTGTCAGTATTCCCAAGAGGTATTTGACCTGTAATTTTTTTGATGATGTCTTTTTCTAGCTTTGGGATTGAGTAATGTTGGCATCAAAACAAATGTTTAAAAGTTTGCTTTCTTCAACATTTTGAAACAGCTTAAGAAGGATTGATATGAATTCTAACTTGAAAGTTTGGTAAAATCCACTAGTGAAACCATCTGGTCCAGTACTTATGTGTTTTTTGTTTTGTTTTGTTTTCAATTTCCTTGCTTGTGGCCAATCTATTCAGGTCTTATATTTCTTCCTGATTTAGTTTTTGAATGTTGTATATTTCTCAGATTGGTTCATTTCTTCTGTCACCCAATTTGTTGCCATAAGGTGTTTATAATATTCTCTATTTAGATAATATTAGTTGTAATTTCTCTTCTTTCATTTCTGAAATTATTTTTATTCTCATATTCTTTGTAAATTTGGCTAGTTGCATGATTCATATTTTTTCCAGTAAGCTTTGGTTTTATTGATTTTTAAAACACTAGATTTCTGTGTTGTTTATTTCAACTTTAAGTTTTACTATTCCCTTCCTTCTGCCAACTTTTGTTTTTTTTCTAGTTTTTTTAGGTGAAAAGTTTTTCTTTTTATTTATGATAATCTAAGGTAGGATTGTATTCTTATAAATTTCCCTTTTAGTACTACTTTCATTGCACATCATAGGCTCTGATAAATCATGTTCTAATTTTCATTTGACTCCAGGTATTTATTTCTCTTTGTTTTTTTCATTGACCCAGGTGTTCAGTAGCATGTTCTTTATTCTCCACTTCTTTACTGTTTTCCTTCTTTCCTCTTTTGGTTGATTTCTCCTTCATGCCACTGTGATCTGAAAAGGTGCTTGATATCAGTCTTCGTAAATTTTTTTAGATATGAATTGTTTCTCAATGTATTGTATATCTTGGAAATGCTCCATTAGTGCTTGAAAAGAATGTATTGTCATTGTTTGGGGGTGAAATACTTATAGATTAAATTCAACTTACCTATTTTGTCATTTAAGGCTTTTGTTTCTTTGTTGATTTTCTGTCCAGATGACTTCTGTCCATTTTGTGAGTGGGGTGATAAAGTCCCCTACTCTTGTTGCATTGTGCCATTGTCTCTATTTAGGCCTGTTAATATTTGTTTAATATATTTGGGTGCTCCTATATTAGATGCATATATATTAATCTGTGCTATGACTTTATGTTTTATTGATTCCTTTATTGTTATGCAATGATCATCTATCTTTTGTTATTTATTTTTTTGATTAGAAGTCTATTTTATCTGATTTGAGTGTAGAAGTTTTACTTTTTTAGAATCACCATTCTAAAAATGGTGCACTGTTCCCCTGAGTTGGGTGAGGAGGAGTACAGTCCTCTCCTTGTGCTTTTTGCTGAGTTTCTGACCTGTGTGTGCACTGAGGTCCTAATTTCAACCCCTCCTCTTTGGGCGACACTCAGTTCAAACATATGTGCCATCAACAATCTTCATTCCTCCTTCCCTGGGTCTTGATTGAGACTAAGCCTTTTGCCCTGTCAGCCTCACAGATGCTGTTGATCTGCTACCACTGCTACTACTACCATCAGTTCTGTCTAGAACCCCTTTAGACACCCAGATAACATGATTCCTCAGGTAATCTCAATGTCATTGCCAAAAACCTGATGTGTGTGTATATCTGTGTGTGTGTGTGTGTGTGTGAATGGTAAAATTTCTGGATGTTTCCAGAGAGCCCACAGAAGAATAGGAATCAGAATCCTTGGCCACTTCTAAAAAACAATGTAACTTGTTAGACTATGAAAGAAAAATGCCATTATTAATAAGGAACATTATTTCAAGTCTGGAATTCTATAGAAACCAAACTATTAAACACGTGAGGAAAGAATAAAGATGATTTATAACATCTCTGGGCTCCAACTTTTTACTGGGAGAGAAGAAATAAAGATATTTTAGTGAGTTGAATGCATGAACCATGAAAAGAAGATAGAGCGCTTGTAAAGAGAGTATCTAACAAAGGAAATAAGCCGCTAGAATAAGTTGCAGGAGGAGAATACAGGTAAAATTCTCTAGGATAAAAAAGAACAAAAGATTATTTAATACATTTGAATTTTCAAGGAATGTATTTGTTAGACACATGATGGGTCTAAATGAGCAAATATTAAAAATAATATTTTTATTACTTAAAAAACTCGGTCATACAGAAAAGACAGTATAGGTATTATTCATTAATTGTCTCAGTAGTAGAAAATATTAGCATGTCTCTAATAATAGCTAATTATTGAAAATTATGCTACACCCTCAAGAATGAGAGAAAAGTATAGGTATTCAATCAATAAATAAAAAATATTTATTTACTAGCAAGATGTTGAGCAATATGCCTGCAACAGACATTAAAGGTAAATTTTCTGAGAAATAACTAAAAATAATTAGAAGGTAGTAGCTGAAATGCATAGGTCATGGTGGGCATAATATAATAGTTTGTGAACTATATATTTGATACTAATTTTTTAATTTTTTTTGAGTAAAAACTACAAAGTATTATGAGGAGCACAGCAAAGGAGAGCAGTATGAAGCTACTGATATTTTTCAAATGAGGATGATGGCAGTATGGAATTGTGGGAAGGTAATGTAAATGGCGAGACTTGGGCACATTTAAGAAATGCTTCAGAGAGAGTTGAGAGATCTTGTAGAAGTTGGTACTAATCCTACATTCTTCCTTGCTCAATGGTTGGAAGAGGCCACCATGAAGATGGAGAAGAAAAGGGAGTCATGTTTATAGGAAAAGTTTACTTATATTTTGACCATGTAAATTGGTTACTGTATTTGAAAATGAATTTCAGTTGAATAAAAGTCCTATGCATTAAAATATAAGCCAAGGAAAAAGTACATAACATAAATTATGTTTATAAAATATGTCTGAGTTACAGTCCTAGGGCCAGTAACTATAGAATTCTTCATTGCTGTGTGATAATCTTATTTTTATGGGAGTTTACTTTTGGATAATCTGAATTAGATTTCATTTTTGCAACTACGTCATATATTTTGATATGAAATATATTAAGTACCTTGGTTTTATTTTGGTTATTATTTTTATATATAATTTTTAGCATTATTTTGCCAGGTCCCAAAGAAGTCCTCCTTAGATGACGATTTGAGTTAAGTTAATCTGTAGATTATTTTTAGAGAAGCAAGCCAAATAAAGTTACATCTTCTATTTATGCCATATACTATAAAAAAGTTCCTGGGAAAATCAGGAGTCAAATGTAAAAATTTTAGCTATCCAGAAAACCAAACTATAAAGGAAATAAAGGAGATGGAAAATGAGGAAGACAAAGAGATCAAAGAAAAAGAGAAAAAGAAATATTCATTAATAGTAATCTCAGATTAAGAAATTTTAAATAACAAAATTGTGCAGGAGATCACAATAGACCTAAATCCATAAATTAGTGCATAAAATGAAAATATTAAATATAAAGAACACAAATATTAAGATACTATTAATATACAAATTATTTGAAAATATTAAATATAAAGAACACAAATATTAAGATACTATTAATATACAAATTATTTGCCACAAATAGTCACAATATTTTAATATACTTTCTCTTTAATGGTGGTACAAATAAAGGAGAAAAAAACAAGTGATGGAAAAACATTATAAAATAAAAATGGCCAATAAGCACATAAAATATTAACATTTCGTTAGTCCTAAAAATATAAAAAACAACACAATTCCTTCATTAGTATGTTTTTAAATGCTTTTTGGTATTTTTAAGCTCTAAATCCTGTAATATATAATTGACGCCTTCATAAAAATAAAGGACTTTAATTATACTTCAGATTTAATAGATATTAATCTGCAGTATTCAACTTGTTTTAATTTATTATTAATTCTACAAAATTAAAATGTGTATTCCCTATCATTCCTTATTCCATTTTCCCCTATTTTGTAGTCTTATCTATATCAAAGTTCATTATTTTCAATATAGATTACTATATTACTTAGTTTGCTTCTAGTCTCTCCAAACTGTTCTGTCTGTGTCTGCCAGGTCAGTTTGCTGAATGAAATAATCATTTCAGTCTCATGCCAGGAAATGTTATGGTTCTAGCACTCTACATAGGAACAGATACAATTTCTTTAATTACCTTGATAAGGCTAAACAAGGCAGACTCTTCTACGCATTTGAACATTTAATTGTGTTGCTATGCTGATTTATTGAGGTTTGGAATAATAGTCTGACAGAATTTCATGTGAGTTGATGATGAAAGTTGCCATTGAGTTTCCTCCTAATTTTTACTGGTAATTGTTGGAATTTGTGTTAAGATTGGAAATACCATTCTTACATCTTTTAACAACACTGTAGAAATTAAAAGATTAGATTTACATAAAATGTATTTTTCTTTTTCTATTCCCTTATTTGCAAAAACATTTCAGTAGATTAAAATCAGTTTTTCATAGAGGATGAAGTTTGTTTAAGAATATGATTCCTTATAATTTTTTTCAAAACACTTATCACTTCTTTATTTCTCAGACTATAAATAAAAGGGTTTAATAAAGGAATGATAATTGTATAAAAAATTGCGACTGGTATATCTTTATCCCCTTCTTCAAATGGTCTGATATACATAAGAAGACAAATATAGAATATTGAGACAGATAGAAAGTGGGATGCGCAGGTAGAAAATGCTTTACCTCTCCCCTCTTTCGATTTCATTTTGAAAATTGTGAAAATGATACAAATATAAGATATCAAGACAGTGGCAATGGTCAAGATTTGAATTGGCATTGAAAAAATGTATATCATTAGTTCATTGATATACGGGTTAGTACAGGAAAGTCTATAGAGTGGAAGAATATCACAAAAAAAGTGGTCAATTTGGTTAGACCTACAGAAAGTTAACCTTAATAGAAGCCCTGCGTGAATCATGGAATGTAGATTACTAGCTATGAAGGTCCCTATACTCATCTGAACACAGAGCTTCTTTGACATCATGGTGTGGTACTGCAGTGGGCTGCAAATGGCCACATAGCGATCATATGCCATTGCCGCCAAGAGAAAACAATCTGCAGTTTCCGCGAGGCAGAGAAAATAAAATTGTGCCATGCATTCTTGGAGAGAAATCATTCTGTCTTCAGAAAAGAAGTTCTCTAGCATCTTGGGTGTAATGGCACAGGAACAAAAGGAATCCATCAAAGCAAGATTGCCCAGAAAGATGTACATTGGCGTGTGAAGACGGCACTCCATAAAAATCAATGCTACCAGGCCAAGATTCCCCACCATGGTGATCAGATAGATGGCAAGGAACACCACAAACAGAAGGATCTTCAACAATGGTTGATCTGTAAATCCTATGAGGATAAACTCAGTTGTCAAGGAATGATTTTCCTTAGTCATTCCTGGCTTCCTGGCTGAGGTGGAAATTGTAGAGAAATGGAATTCTAAATTAGAATATATCTATTTCCCTGGAAACAAAAAAAGAGAACCCTCTTTTAAATCATCCTTTGCTGTATCAGAAAAACTACTGCTCACACAGGTCATCTGTTAGAAAATAAGTTTCATGGATTGTGTATACAACGATTGTTTATAAATGACTATGAATTCCCAGGACAGAAATGCTCTTTCAGCATGAATTGTCCAATGCTAATGAACACATTTCTGCTCAGTTTATAAAATTTGATATTTTCCGAATTAGAAAACTTTTTCCCATGTTGTCTTTTTCTCCAGGAAAAAAATTGGCAAGTTTTAAATACTATCCAATGAGATTGATGATTTTAGGCATTTTAAATGTCTGATATTCAAAACTTCAAGACTCACAATGAGTTTTAAAATGGATTTTTCTAACTTGGTATCCTTTCATGGACAAGTTTACCAAGGGTTATTTTAATGAAAGATTTACTTACTCTTCAATCCACGGTAGAATATAGAACATCTTCAGATTTTCAGATACCATTTTTATACTTATTTCCAGACATTCTGTGTCCTACTCCTATACTAATATGACACATTCACCTAAGAAGTTATTACTCTTAATTATTAATTTATACTAATATTTTAATTCTATTTTAAATGTTCCATATGTGTTTCTAATATTATGAGACATGGTGACCAAGTCTGTATTCACAGAGTTTTATCCCTCATAATAAATTCATTATTTTCATCTTGTACTCTCTCTAACTTCTGTTGAAACTAACGTTCTCAATTTTGGTGAAAGCCATGGAGAGCCTACATTAGTTATGTGATTATTAACATTTACAAATGCATTATTTGCTCCAAATACACTATTTATTCATTAAAATTAAATTATTGCCAAAATTTATTATATATTCTAGTTTAGCAAGTATTTTATTATAATAACATGGATTTTAAAGAATTGCAAAATCATAATTTTTTTTTCTAGAAATTGCTGTAAGTCCTTTACCTCAACATTTTTCAGATAGACAATTTTGAAAAAGAGTCTACAAAAATACATTGCTTTCAATACATTTAAAAATATTCATTGATTCACTAATTTTAAAAATAATAAAAACCCATAAGCACAGGTTCCCCATGGAAACATATTTTGATTAGTTTTTTTCTTGTTTTTTTATCCTCATCTGCAATGACCTTATTAATATACTGTTTTTCTATTTGCTCACATAGTATGGTAAGAATTTCTGTAGTCTTAGTGCTAGAAGGTTGTAATCAAATGAAAGAAATAAGTATCATTTGTATTTTAGTTTTGTAACACTTTAAAAAATCTTTCAGAAGTATAGTATTTTGAGAAAACGTAGTAAAATATTCAAAGACAGCTTATTATTTTAGTATTTAGCTGTAAGTCAGTTAGAAATGTTTTGTAGGCTCTTGGTTTTCTATAATCATTATAAAATTTCTGTAATCTATGTCTTAAATAGTAAATACTAGATCAGAATAACATTGAATGAAAACTAATTTTACTTGTAATATAAAATGCATTAAACTTAATTAGGAATCAATTTTACTTTACATGCCAGAATTATTTGACAAAGTCACTTATTGCTTACCTGTATATTTACTGCTGACAAGACAGTGAGACTCTTAAGCTCAGAATAGGTCAAAATGATCCAATGTACTGTGTCTTGTGGCTTTCCATACTGTCTTAAATTTGGAGACGAAGTAAGAAAATAAGTGAATAAAATGTGAAGCCTTAAAAATTTGAAATCAGTCCTTATTTCATAGTCAACTGACATTTTATACTAGTGGGTGGTCACCCGATGTTTTGTGTTTTTAAAAGAAATTAATAATCTCTAAAACATTCGGGAATAAATTATAAAAATCTAAGACTACCAATGGGTCAGTGAAAATAATTATATTAGCTTCAGGGCCTCAGGGCATAGCTGAAGGTTTCTATTGATTCTGAAGGGATTTCGTCAGTATTGGCATTAGGGTATTTCAGCAGAGACTACTAAACCTGAGAGACATGGTTTCTAAAATCTAAGAAAACCAAAGAGCATCAATTACTGTGATGGATGTCCTTTTAGATTTTGGAATTAAATCAAATGGTTGTCACTAATATCAATTTAAGGATCATATTGATTTATCACATGCTTGAAAGCTTTTCTTTCTTTCCATTCAAAGCAAATCTTTGTCCTTTATCTTAGTATTATTCCAAGGACTTTTATAAACTGGGCTTTTTATTACCTATGATTTATTTTCTATAATTCACCTTTAAGAATCTATCTCCAAAGACATACCCATCACTTCTCTTTAACTTGATGCATTAAACTAAAACCTCAGAATCTACTCTTCATTTGAAATGCACTGTTTGATATATTCCTCTATCCAAATAATATTCAATATTTATATGAAGTCTGATTCCCTCCATGAGGACATCTTCAATTTTCTGATCTGTCAGAGTCCAGTTCTGTTTTTCACCACATAATTAAGCTCTTTTGGCCAATTTACTCACTTCCCTTCCCTCTTCCCTTCTGGTAGTCACTAATTTAGTTTTATAGACTAAAGTTTATTTTTGTTTTATTTAGCTCATTTGGTTTCTCTATATATCACATGAGTGAAATTATAATCTTTTTCCTTCTGAGTTATTTCACTAAGCATTAATATCTTCTCGATTCATTCATGTCGTTTCAAATAGCAGTATTCATCTTTTTATAAAATAGTGAGCACTATTCCATTGTGTACCACGTATTATTTTTCCACTTATATATTCTTGGGAACTTAGGTTTTTACCAGCTCTTGGTTATTCTAAATAGTGCCTAAATAGACATGGGATTGGATATATCTCTGCAGATTTGTGTTTTTATTTATTTTTTTTGATAAGAAGAAGTGAGATAACTATCATAGGGAATTTTATTTTTAAATTTTTGATAAATCTCTATTCTGTTTTCTATGACTCCCCTATTTACACTAATAGTATATTAGGGTTCATTGTCTCCACTTTCTCTCCTATAACTTTGTTTCCAGACTTTAAAGTAACATCATTCTCATAGGTATGAGCTGATACCTCATTGTTTTGATTTGAATTTTCCTAATAACAAGATGATAGGTAGACCCTGGTAGGGATTTAGTTGAGTAGAGGTGCTTGCCACAAATATCCCAAGGTCCTGGGTTTGAGTCCCAGGACTGAGGATAACAACCAGGATAAACAACTAAATAAAATTAATGTAGTGTTTCTTCCTCGCCTCTCTCCTAGCCTGTCTCTATTTGCCTTCATTCCTACTGGCATTTTTCCTTAAAAAAAAAGAAAAACCGAAAAAGAGATGATGAACTTATTTTATGTGCTTGCTGGCCCTCTGTATGTCCTTTTTTTTTTTTGAGAAGTGCCCATTCAGAGCCTCTGCCCTTATTAATACCATTTTTTTGTTTTTGAGTTATTTATGAGTTCTTTATTTTAGAAATTAACTGATTGTTTGATGTATGATGTGCAAATACATTTCTCATTTTCAGTAAGATGTCTTTTTGTTTTGATGATAGATTTTTTTGTTCTGCAGATTTTTAGTTTGATGTCATCCCATTTGTTTATTATTGCTTTTGTTTCCCTTGTCATTGTAGTTGATTGCCCAAAGATATCTCTAAGACCAATGTAAAGGTGTACTTCATTTATGATTTCTTCAGTGTATTTTATGATTGTATGTTATACACCAAATTTTTAATAAATTTTTAATTTGTTTTTGTTTATAGGCTTAAATAGTGGTTTAGTTTCGTTTTTTTTTCATGTTGACCATCCAGTTTTTTCAACATCATTTATTGAAGAGAATGTCCTTGACCTATTGTTTGCTCTTGGCTCCTTTGTTGCAAATAATTTGCCCATATATATGTGAGTTTATTTCTGGGCTCTAAATTCTGTTCTAGTGTTTGTGTGTTTGCTTTTATTTTAATATCATGCTCATTTGATTGCCTTTGCCTTGTAGTGTAGTTTGAAGCCAGGGGGATTACTTCCATTTTTCGTCCTTTTTTCTCAGGATTGTGTTTGGTATTTGGTATCTTTCATATTTTCAAATTAATTTCATGAGATTTCATTCTATTCTTTTGATGAATGCTGTTGGGATTTTGATTGGGATTGCATTCAATCTGCATATTTCTTTAACTAATATAATCTTAACAATGTTAATTCTTCCAATCCATGAGCATGGAATATATGATCATTTCTTTGTGTCTTCTCCAGTTTCTTTGAATAATTTAATATAATTGCCAGTATATAGGTCTTTTTCTATTTGATTAAATTTATTAAAAGATATTCTGTTGTTTTTGATGCAATTGTAAATGGTATTATTTTCCTATTTTTTCTTTCCGCTAGTTAGTTATTTGCACTTATAAATTAACTGATTTTTGAATGTTACTTTAGTACCATGCAACTCCACTGTTTATGAATATTATTTATAATGGCTTTTTAATAGAGTACTCGTGATTTTCTCTGTATATTATCATGTCATCTGAAACAGTGATAGTTTCACTTCTTTCTTCCTTTCACATTTAGATACATTTTATGTCCTTATCTAATTGACATAGCTAGGACTTCCAACACTATGTTGAATAATAGTGGTGAGAGTGGACATACTTGCCTCTTGTGTCTGATATTTGAGGGAAGTTTTCAAGTGTTTACATTTGACTGTGGTATTGACTGTGGATAGGTCCTAATGGCCCTTATTAAGTTGAGATAATTTCCATATACATCCATTTCTGGAGGGTTTTAACATAAAATGGTGTTGAATGTTATTGAATACTTTTTGTATGTATTGAGATGATCATATAATTTTTATTCTTTTGAGATATGGTTTGTCGCAAATTACTGATTTGTGAGTGTTGAACCATCCTTTCACCCCTTGAATAGATCCCACTTGACCATGGTGTATGATTCTTTCAACGAATTGTTGAATTGAACTTGCAAATATTTCGTTGAGACTTTTGCATCCCTGTTGATCAGAGATACTGATCTGTAGTTTTCTTTTTTATGTGCTATCCTTGGTGTCAGTGTAAGGTGGACTTCATAGAAAGTTTTTGGAAGCATTCTATATTCTTCAGTTTTTGTGAAGGATTAAGAATTATGGGTATTAATTCTTTGCAGATTTAGTGAAACTCACTAGTAAAACTGTCTGATCCTAGGTTTTACATTTTAGGAAACTTTTGCTTACTGCTTCAGCTTCCTTACTTGTGATAAATCTGTCCAGCTTTTCTATTTCTTACCAAATCAGCTTTAGTAGATTGTATTAACCTAAGAATTTTACCATTTTCTCTCGATTGTCTGATTTATTGGCATAGAAATACTTGTGATACTTTTTCTTTCTGGAGTATCTGTTGTAACTTTTCCTCTTTCATTTCTGAGTCTAAGTTATGAGAGTTTTCTCTCTTTTTTCTTGGTGTTCCTAGCCAAAATTTGTTTATCTTTTTAAAGGACAAGCTATTGGTTTCATTGATTTTATATATTATGTTTATGATTTCTGTTCATTTATTTTTAATTAATTTTTATTGTTTTCTTTATTCAATTGATATTAAGTTTACTTGTTCTTTTTATAGTTACTTTACATATAAGGTTAGATTTTTATTTGAGAATTTTCTTGTTTCTTTATGTAGGCCTGCTTTTATATATACACATAAATTTCTCTCCAGGTACTGCTTTTGCTGCATACCATAGGTTCTAATAGTTCATGTCTTCATTTTCACTTGTATCCAGGCATTTAAAATATTTCTCCTTTGATTTCTTCAATATACAATAGTCATATGTTTTGCCCCCACATATTTGGGAATTATTCAGCTTTCTTGTTGTGTTGACTTCTAATTTTTAACCATTATGGTCACAAAAGATACTGGTATAATTTTAATCTCCCTAAATCCATTGATACTTTTTTTGCAACATATGATCTATTCTTGAGAATATTAATATACTTGAGGATAATGTAAATTCTGCTCTTTTGATGTGGAGTGTTCTGTAAATGTCTATTAAACCCATCTATTCTAATTTGTCATTTAAGTCTGTTGTTTTACTGTTAATTTTCTGCCTGGTTGATTTGTCACTGTTGATCTGATGTTGTTAGTAGGGTATTGAAGTCCCCTTCTATTATTGTATAGCTGTCAGTGTCTCTTCTTAAGTTCTGCTAATAATATGTATTTTGATGCTCCATTGTTTGGTTCATATATATTTAATTAGAAGTCTATTATATCTTATATGTTTATGATTGTCTTGTCCTTTTTAGGTTGTCATTTGATTGTAGGATTGTCTTCCAACCTTTAAATTAGAGCCTTGTTTATCTTTGAGCTTAGTTAGGTTTCCCTGTATGCAGCAGAAAGTTGGGTTGTGTTTTTTTAATCCATCCAACCATTACATGCCTCCTGATTGGTGAATTCAGTTCATTTACATTTCAACTGATATTGATATACATTTGTCTGTGATTTTCTGGTTATGTGTATTTCCTTGATTTTTTGGGGAACTTATTAAGACTTAAAGAACTTCTTTTAGCATTTCTTGTAAGTTAGGTCTAGTGTTAGAAAACTCATCTTGTGTCTCTCTGTTAAGACTTTTTTCTCCTTCCTATCTGAAAAAGAGTTTTACAGGCTATTTATTGATTGGCAATTTTCGGTTATTATTTCTACTTCAGATATGTGTTTTTGCTTTTCCTGGTCTGTAGATATTCTGCTGAGATTTCTGCTGATAGCCCGATGGGAGTACATTCGTAAGTTCCTTGCTTTTTTACCCTAACCATCTTTAATATTCTTTCTTTGTCTTGGACTTCTGAGAGTTTCACTAATCTGTGTCGTGGGTGTAAGTCATTTTGCCTTTAGTTTACCAGTTGTTCAGTTTGCTTCATGGATATTTATTTTTAGTTCCTCCCCCTGATTTGAGAAGTTTTCAGCTGTTATTTCTTTTAATATATTTACTGTTCCCTTTAGTCTTTCCTCACTTCCTATTATACCCATATTTGTTTATTTTATTTTTTAATGTCTTTTAATTTACTTTTTATTGTAGTAATTATTCTACACATTAAAATAATTTCCTTTGTATAGGTTCTCCATTTCTTAGATACGTTTCAACATACCATGCCCTCCATCAAGTCACCAAGCGTTCTTTTCCATTGTCCAGTGGGTTCCAGCATCATTTGCCCCCACCTCCCCGCCATTCCCTTTTGGTAACCTCAGTTCTGTTGCACATTTCAGGGTTGGTTATGTTTCGTCTGTTCCTTTGTTTTATCTATTCACATTCCACCTATGAGTGAGGTCATCTGGTCTCTATCTTTCTTCTTTTGACTTGTTTCACTTAGCATAATCCCCTCCAGTTCCATCCATATTGATTCAAATGACAGGGTTTCCTCTCTTCTAAGAGTTGTGTACTATTCTGTTGTATATATGTACCACATCTTTATCCATTCATCTGATGTTGGGCACTTAGGTAATTTACGTTCTTAGCTACTGTGAATAGGGCCTCAATTAACAAGGGGATACATACATCTCTGCAGATGGGTGTTTTTGTATCTTTTAGGTAGATGCTCAGAAGTGGAATGGAGGGATTTCCATCTTCAGTTTTTTGAGGACGCTCCAAACTGTTCTCCATAGGTATTGTACCAATTTTCACTCCCACCAACAGTGCAAAAGTGTTTCCTTTTCTCCATATCCTTGCCAGAATTTGTTTCTAGAGTTTTGGATAATAGCCAGTCTTGCAGGTGTAAGGTGATATCTCATTGTTGTTTTAATGTGCATTTTACTGATAACCAGTGAGTAGGAGCATAATTTCATGTGCCTATTGGCCATCTGTATATGCTCTTCAGAAAAGTGTCTCTCTAATTCCTCCTCACATTTTTTGATTGGATTGCCTGTTCTCCTGTTGTTGGTTAAGTGAATTCTTTGTATATTTTAGACATTAAGCCATTGTCAGAAATATCGAATGCAAATTTCTTCTTCCAGTCAGTAGATTTCCTTTTGGTTTTGGTGTTGTTTTCTTTGATTGTGAAGAAGCTCCTTAGTTTGATGTAGCCCTAGTTGTTCATTTTTCTTTTTGTTTCCCTTGATGGTGGAGTTGAGTCCCCAAAGGCTTCTCTACGACTGATGTCATGGAAAGTCTTTCCTATATTGTCTTCTAAGGGCTTTATGGTTTCTGGTATTATGCAAGTCTCTAATCCATTTTGAGTTAATTTTTGTGAATGGTGTTAAGAGAGTGGTCTAGCTTCATTCTTTTGCATGCTGCTGTTCAGTTATCCCAACAACATTTTTTGAAGAGACTTTCCTTTTTCTAATGAATACTTCTGACTCCTTTGTCATAGATGGTAGAGTGGGTCAATTTCTTGTGATTCAGTTCTATTCCACTGATGTGTGCTTCTGTTATTATTCTAGTACCATGCTGTTTTGATCACTACAGCTTTGAACTATACTACAAAGTCTGGAAGTGTAATCCCTCCAGATTCATTCTTTTTTTCTAATGATTACTTTGCTTATTCAGGGGTCTTTAGTTGTTCAATACAAATTTTAAGATTTTTTTGTTCTATTTCCTGGAAATAATCCCATGGGATTTTAATGGAGATTGCATTAAACCTATACATTGCTTTGTGTAAGATGGTCATTTTAATGATATTGATTCTTTCCAGCCACGAGCAGGGGATGTCTTTCTTAAATGGTATGATTTTCATGATTTTGTTTTCTTCTAGCACATTGTGTGTAAAAATGCAACAGATTTTTATGCATTGATTTTGTAGCCTGCCACTTTACTGTATTCATTCATGAATTCTAGAAGTTTTTGATAGTTTTTTTTAATATATATAATCATTTCATCTTCAAACAATGAGAGTTTTACTTCTTCCTTTCCAGTTTGGATTCCTTTTATTTCCTTTTCTTACGTAATTGCTCTGGCTAAGACCTCCAGTAGAATATTAAATAGCAGTGGTGAGAGTGGACAATCCTGCTTTGCTCCTTACCTAAGAGGAAATGCTTTTAATTTTTCGCCATTGACTATGATGTTGGCTGTGGGTTTTTCATATGTGACCTTTATTATGTTAAGGTATGAACCTTCTATTTCCATTTTATGGTGTTTTTGTCATAAATGGGTGTTGGATCTTGTCAAAAGCTTTGTCTGCATCTATTGGTATGATCATGTGGTTTTTCTCTTTGCTCTTGTTGATATCGGGTATGACATTAATAGATTTATGTATGTTGAACCATCCTTGCATCCTTGGGATGAATCCCACTTGGTCATGATGTATGATCTTTTTGATGCATCGTTGAATTCAAATTGCCAATATTTGTTGAGAATTTTTGCATCTATGTTAATTAGAGATATTAGTTTGTAATTTTCTTTCTTGTTAACATCTCTGTCAACTTTCGGTATCAGTGTAATTAATGTTGGCCTCATAAAAAGTATTTGGGAGTATTTCATGTTCTTCAGTATTTTGGAAGATCTTGAGAAGAATAGGAGTTAATTCTTTGAAGGTTTGATATAACTCATTGGAGAAGCCATCTCATTCTGAGCTTTTATTTTGGGCAGGCCCTTGATTACTTCTTCAGTTTCTTTGCTTGTGATTGTTCTGTTCAAGCTTTCCCGTTCTTCTGGGTTCAGTCTTGGTAGATTGTACTTTTCAAGAAATCTGTCTATGTCCTCAAGTTTGTCCATTTTGGTGACATAGAGCTGTTCATAGTAGTCCCTTACGATGTTTTGCATTTCTGTGCTATCTACTGTAACTTCTCCCTTTTCACTTATTATTCTAGTTATGAGAGTTTTATCCCTTTTTCTCTTTGTGTGTCTAGCCAGTCATTTTGTCAATTTTGTTAATTTATACAAAGAATTTTTGGTTTCGTTGATCTTCTGGATTGCCTTTTTATTTTCTATTTCATTTATTTTTGCTCGAATTTGTATTATTTCCTTTCTTCTCATGATTTTTGGCTTTAATTTTCTTCTTTCTCTAGTTGTTTTAAATGCATAGTTAAGTTGTTTATTTGTGATTTTTCTTGTTTCTCGTGATAGGCCTGCATTGCCATGAACTTTCCCATTAGTACTGCTTTTGTGGTACATAGATTCTGGTAGCTCATGTCCTCATTCTCATTTGTCTCTTAAGTATTTTTTTAAGTTCCTCTTTGATTTCCTTTTACCCAAGAGTCCTTCAGGAGCATATTGCTGAGTTTCCAATTGGTTTGGGGTCTTCCAGGTTTCTTTTTGTGGTTGATTTCTAGTTCTAGGCCATTGTGGTTAGAGAAGATGCTTGGTATGACTTCAGTCTTTGTATATTTGTTGAGAGATGTTTTGTGTCCCTGTATCTGATCTGTCCTTCAGAATGTTCCATGAGTACTTGAGAAGAAAGTGAAATCTGTAGTCGTTGGGTGAAGGATCAGTATATGTCTATTAGATCTATCTGTTCCAGATGGTTATTGAAAGTGGATGTTTCCTTGTTAATTTTCTGCCTGGTTGATCTGTCCATTGTTGTAAGTGGAGTGTTGAAGTCTCCCACTATTATTGTGTTGCTGTCAATGTCTCTCTTCAGGTGTAATAATACTTTCTTGATATATTTTGATGTGCCTTCATTTGGTGCATGTATGTGAATAAGCGTTATGTCCTGCTGGATTGATCCTTTAATAATTTTATACTGTCCATTTCTGTCCTTTGTTACGCTTTTTAGATGGAAGTCTGTTTTATCTGATATGAGTATAGCCGTTCCTGCTATTTGGAGTTTGCCATTTGACTATAGGATTGTCTTCGAGCCATTGACTTTGAGTCTTTATCTTTTGGAAGAAGGTGGGTTTCCTGAACGTACCAGAAGGTTGGGTTATGCTTTTTAATCCATTCAGCCACTCTGCATTGTTTGGCTAGTGAGTTCAGTCCATTAACGTTGATGGTGATTATTGATATATAGTGGCTTAGTGTCATTTTATAATTTGTCTTTTGTATGTTGCTCCAGTTGATGACTTTTTTCTTTCTCTTTTAGGTTGGATGGGTGCAGTTATGTTTTGATTGATTTCACCTTTTTTTTCTTCTTCACTTTCTCCCTGGGGATACGTTTTGAGGTTACCCTGAAGTTAGCACTCACAGTTCTATGTTTATTACCTAATTTTATTTTTTAAAGCATATTAGTCTTCCACTCATTCTAACAATCCACATTTTTGTTCTCTTCTCTTCTTCCCCACTTTCAGTATTTGCTGTCTTAACTGTTTTTCTGTATGGTTTATTTACACTTTATAGAGCATCCTTTAATATTTTTTGCAAAGCTGATTTTGTGGTGATGTACTCCTTTACTTTTGCTTGTCAGAAAAGGTATCCTAGGTTGAAAATCCTTTTCTTTCAGACTTTGAATATATCATGCCATTCCCTTCTGGGCTGTAGAGTTTCATTTGAGAAGTCTGATGACAGTCTTATGGGGCTCCTCTGTGACATGTTTTTCTCTGACTGCTTTTAATAGTCTTTCTTTATCTTGTATTTTTGACATTTTTATGACAATGCGTCTAGGTGTATTTCTGTTTGGGTTTCTTTTGTTAGGAATTCTTTGAGCTTCCTGGATCTGGAAGCTGGCTTCATTCTTCAAATTGGTAAAGTTCTCATCTATTATTTTTTCAAATATGGTTTCTGTCCCCTTTTCTTTCTCTTCCTCTGGGACCCCTGTGATGCGAATGTTGTTCCTTTTGATATTATACCAGAGGTCTCAAATGCTGTCTTCGCTTCTTTGATTTGCTTTCTCTGCTCATTTTCTTGATCGAGTTCCTCTGTCCTATCTTCCAGATCATTAATTCTATTGGAGGCCTCATCCATCCTGTTGTTGAGTCCCTCTATTGAGTTCTTTAATTTGGCCATCGAGTCTTTTACTTGTTTGATGTCTTGTTTCAATTTTTCTCTTTGCTTCCTGACATTCCCCTTTACTGCTTCTACTGATTTCTGGATTCCCATGAGTATGTTAATGACTGTTATTCTAAATTCCTCTTCAGGTAATTTACATACATCTGCTGTATTCAGATTTTCCCCTGGGTTTTTGATTGTATCAATCATTTCATGTATATTTCTCTGTGCCTTTGCTCTATTCTGCTTTCTGTTTATGTTTCTTAGGGTTTGGTTTCCCTGGTGTTGTGTAGGTTTGACTTGCCCAGGATTGGCAGTCAGGCTACAGTTTTGCCTCTACCTACAAGGTGGTGCTTGAGGGTTGTGACTGCTTTCTCACTGTGTTCCAGCAGGTGGAGCACCCGAAGGATGGAATTTCTGGTGATTGGATATGTGGTGGGTGGGATTTCCACTCAGTGGATTCCAGGCTCTGGTGTAAAATGTTTGTGGGAGGGGTTTGAGCTCTTAGGCTGATTTCTGCTTATGGCTGCGCCCAGCACAGTATCACTGTGTTGGCTCTAGCTCAGCTCTTGGTGACCTGCCTCTTGTTTCACCCACTCCTAAGTTGGCCCACCATGGCTCCGCATCTCAACCCCATTGGGCCTGCCTCTCGCTGCCTCTGCAGCTGGTTCTGAAATCCCTAGTCTCCATCCAACTGTGAGTCTGGAGACTCCCAAGTTCTATCCCAAATCCAAATCAGTGGCTTAGGTGAGAACCATGCTGGGTGCCTCACCCACTGTTAGACTTCAGCTGATCCATTTCCAACTGAAATGCTAGTTGGTATTTGTCTCAGGAAAACAGGTGTTTTTTTTTTGCGTGTGTGTCTGTTGGGAGAACCCGAAAGTGTGTCCTATGGAGTCACTGTACAGAAGTCAATCTCATTTTATTTTTGACTTTCCTTATTGAAGTTCTCTTCAGTTCCAGATAATGTAGATTCTCAAAGAGTACTTACTCAATTTGTTTAAGAAATTTTAGTTAAATTCAGCATTCATAGAATGACTATAAGAGGCAAGTCTCTGAGTCTGAAATTGAATAGAAAAGAGATTACTAAGGAAGTGGAGTTAAGAAAGAAACTACACTGATAAATGAGAAATAATTCTGTTGTCATGGTTCTCACAATCTAGAGAGTAAAATTACTTATATAGTTGCCTATATTACAGTCAAGATGGAGTTTAATATCAAAATAGAACTTAATGCAAGCTGTATGTGAACACAGAGAAGGACATAGAAAAATAAGGTAAGACAGTACAAATACATCACTTTTCCTATGCATCTTGAAGAATAGCACATATTTTCTGCTTATTGAAATCTAAAATATTGTAGACTGAGATTAGTGTGTACCAGGTAATGGCTTGGAATCTTTAAATTATAAGGCATATTTTAGGAATGTAAAGTAAACAAAGATAGCAAGAGACAGGGTTCATTCTAGGAAGAGAATAAGGTGTTGGGAGGTTTAGGTTATAATCTGTTATTCTACTTTCTCTGTTTTACTGACTCTCTGACCAAGATATCTCTTCTCTTAATAATCAAATTCAAAGCACATCTGTCAATTATTATCTTAACTGTATATTTTATCACTATTGAATCAAGCTAAAAACTGTTTACTGATAAGTTTTTATTCCTAGATTTTTGACTGTTCTCTCTCTATGTTTCACATTAGATCTTCCTCTCCTCACATATATACATTCAATTAAAAAAGGCACCATTAAATACTCTTACAAAATTATGACACTTTATTTTAAACACTACTCATTATAAAGGACTTCCCTAATATTTAGATTGTAGATTCTTTTCTTTGATGTCAATCACCTGCTTTCAAACTCAGTAGAATGCAATACATTTTTATGTTTTTAAAATATAGGCTCAAATCTCACTAAAATATTTGAAATGTTTATGTGAGGTGAGAAAATTATTTTCAACTTTTAAAAAAATAAGCAGACATGAGAATTTTTAATATATTACTCATGCAATTTTTTTCCAGAAAATGATGTCAAGATATATAAAACTGATATATTTTCAAAATTCTATTGCATTACATAATTTTCTTTTTGAATATGGTTGCTTTTATTTAAATATCACATTTATATCCAATGACACAAATGTATTCATTGAATTCAAAATATTTGTTAGATGGCTTATTATCTTCAGAGAATGAATGGATCATCAAATTTAGAACACCTGTCCATTTTTTAGCAAAAATACAGACTTTCTAAATTCAGCAACTGTTTCAAATATCAAATGATACTCACTGAGCTGTGTGTCTCACTCATTTCATTTTCAGATGTCATAAAGATTCTAATATTTTAAACATCATTTTAATTAAAAAAATTAACCATATCAATTTTATCCTGTATCTTTTCGTGCACTCTGGGCTTCAGCTTCTTTGTTCTACAGGTTTGCCTGTAAATGGTAAAAGTAATTTTTATCAAATGAAGTTGTATCTCTACTCATTCTATTTTTTTCAGTCATGCAATAGTATTAATGATAGAGGAACACATTTTACTTTGTTACTGTATTTTTTCCTCTGATTTTTAAACCAGTGGAGATATTTTTACTAAGGAGGAACAAACATTTCCCCAAAGATACATGGCTTTTTATTTTCACTTTAATTGAGTAACTTCAATAGGGACCTTTTAACTTTCATCATTTAAATTGAATTCTAAAGTAGTGATAGTTATTTAATTATAGAGCAGTTGCTTTACTCTAGGTACTCTTTCAATTGACTTAAATATACTGATTAATTTCAGAACAGTTCTATAAAGTAGGTTTTATTATTATTCCATTTCTATAACTGAGGAAGCTAAGATATACATTGGTCAAATAAACACACTCAGATCTCATACCTTGCAAACTACAATAAAAGTAGTTTAATCCAGTGCAGTTGACCTAGAACCCAGAGTCTTTGCTCTTAATAACCATAATACATTGTTCTATGCTGAATTATATTAAAGATAGATTTTTAAATTTTAAATTTCATGAGTTCTTTATGCTCTGGGTGCATATTTAAAAAATGTTTATTTAGATAGTAGTAGAATATTTTTATGCTTTTAATAGTATCACAAGGCATATGGTAAGATGAGTTTGATGATAATTGATAATTATAATAATGTATAAAAACTCAAATCACAATAATAGATTAAGAACTCAGATTTCTAATGAAGTGCTTGATAATTTTGATGGTTTGTCTTTTTAAAATTATATTAATAATTCTATATCCACAAATGATTTAGTACTTGTAATGAGTGTAATAGAAATACTAGTTTGGCCATTTTCTTCTCCTTCATTCTCTTTCTCCTTCTCTTCCTCCTGTTCCACCTTCTCCTTCCCCTCCCCCTGTTGTTATTATTAGCATATACTTGCCTAATAGTATTAATTTCATTAATTTGCATAAATACTTTATGTCACTTGACTACTTGACCATTTTGTAGAAAAGTCGGGTTAAAATTAGAAATGATAATCTGTACAGTCATGTATCTGAGCACATGTAAACTGCAATGTTAGGCTGAAAACAAGCTAATAAGAATGAATACCATTACTAACACTTTCAAGTATAGAATTTCTTCTTGTTTTTCAAGGTATCTCACATACTGTGACTGACACATGACTAATGACTAATTGACCCAATGCTCTTACAAGGAATAGCTGAAATTTATTCATATATAAGAAAAATCAATCACAAAGGCAAGGCAATATTTCAAAAGAAAGAAAGAGCTCTGTAAACTGGGAAACTTGAAAAAATTTTTTTTAGTAAACTAGTGACTTAGCTATTATTGGGAGAGCAGGCTCTCCTGAGATAGATTGACAGACATAATCAGCTTTTTCTGAAAAATTTGTGATTTTGCCTAAAAGTATATAAGGTATATACGTATAGTTAACAGCCCCTCATTTCTGTGTTGCCTTCCCCAATTAAGTGAAAACTGCATCATTTCCCTCATTATAATCCTCTCTTTTAGTCACTTAAGTTGACCAAGAGAACTTCAGCATCATGTTGATGCAGTATTATCAATTTAATGTCACCTCATGTAAATGGCTGTATTGCTGTAAAAGTAATATTGTAAGAGATGAACTTTAGAGAGTACTGAAAAAGAAATCTGTATGAAGACTGAGAGACTGAATATATAGACAATGATTAGACCAGATATAAAAATAGAACTTGAACCCACAACTTGCAGCAGCCTATGAAACCACATTTACTGAGATATAACTGACATATAAGTGTTTAAGTTCAAGATGTATAATATAATTTGATAATATAATGCAAATTATATAATACAAATGATTACAGCAAGGTTTGTTAACACATCCAATACTCACATAATTGTAGTGTGTGAATATTTAAGATTTATTCTCTTGTATAAACCCTGATAATTGACTTCTCTTTTTGTAATGTAAGTGCCTGAAGTTTTGAAGCAGAGACATCCACTTTAAAGTGGACTAACTTGAACAAGCATTGCTAACCACATGATTAAGTAAGAACAAGGTGCCTCTCTCCACAGAGTCTCCTTTGTGTTACAGCTCTGGGTTGATTTAGGTAACTGATCCACTAGGACTATTTCTTCCTTTTTCCTTTCTTCTTTTTCTTCCATTGATTTGAATTCCTTCTCTTATGACTTAAATTCACTCAGAGCGAGCCCTTGAAATTGTAGACCTCCCCTATCCTCAGTTCCAATAAAGTTGAACCCCTAGGTCCTTTCTCTCTACCTGCAACTTCACTATGGTGTAGGCATGTTGTATACCTTCCAGATCTTATAAGTAATAAGCCTATATTTTTTTCAAATTTTCCTGATGTTACTGCTGAAGGATATCTTGGCAATATCTAAGAACCCTGAGGACTTGTCCAACTGTAATATTTACTTAAAAGAAGAAATGTCTATGGGAAACTACTAAGGTCTAGGTGAGAGCCTCTGGGTATTTCTAGTCAATAGCATTGTCTTCAATATGCTGAGACCCGCACAAAACATTTGACAGCTCTGAGGCATAGAGTAATTTTCAAATTTCAAGTTAACTGTAGTCATTACGCTATATATTACATCCCCTAAACTTATTCATCTTATAAATGAAATATTTTACTCTTTGAAATACATCTTCCCATTTCCTCTATTCCCAGCCTCTGAGAAACACCATTTTCTCTCTATTAATATGAGTTTTTTTCTTTTAGATTCATATAGTATTTGTCTTTCTCTGTATAACTTATTTCTGTTTCATTGAGTGTAATGCCATCAAAGTCCATTCATGTTCTCAAAAATGACTTTTTTCTATATTATGGAAAAATGTTATTCCATTTTGTGTATATGTATGTACATGTGTATAATTATACATTGTACATATAAATTACAATTGTATCTATATTTCCTTGTGTGAGTGTGTGCGTGTGTGTGTGTGTATTCATCTGTTGATGTACCCTTAGGTTGTGTTTCCATGTCCTGGTTATTGTAAATAATGCTGCAGTGAACATGGGAGTGAAGATAAATCTTCAAGATAGCAATTTAATTTTCTTTGGATGTATACACAGACATGGGATTTCTAGATCATATGTTAGTTCTGTATTTAACTTTCTGAGGTATTAATATTTCCAAAGTGACCATGCTAATTTACATGTGTACCAACAGTGTAGTATGGTCCTCTTTCATCTATATCCTCTGTAATACTTGTTCTTTTGTCTTTGATAATAGCAATTCTAACAGGTGTAAGGTCATTGTCATTTTGCTTTGCATTTCTCTAATGGTTAGTAATATTGAGAAACTTTTTATGTATCTTTGTACACTTGCATGTCATCTGGAAAAAATTCAGTTCATGTTTCTGTTCATATTTTAATAAAATTATTGGGATTTTGCTATTGATTTCTGTAGTCTTTATATATTGTGGGTACTAATACTTTATTAGATACAAAGTTTGCAAGTATGTATTTTTAGTTAAATCCATAGATCTCTTTTCATTTTGTTGATAGTTTCTCTTGCTATGCAAAAGCTTTTTAGCTGGATGTTGTTCCACTTGTTAATTTTGCTTTTGTTGTTTGTACTTTTTGGTGTTATATCCAAAATATCATTACCAAGACCAATACCAAGAGGTTTTCCCTAATGTTCTCTTTTAGGTTTTTTATAGTTTCAAGGCTTGCATTTAAGACTTTAATCCTTTTTGAGTTTATGAGTAGTTAAGTAAGGTAAAAGTAAAATTAATATTTTATATGTGAATATCTCATTTTTCCCGGTACCATTTCTTGAAAAGACTTATCTATTCCCCTATTGAATATGCTTGGCTCCTTTGTTAAATATTAATTGAATCTATATATGTGAGCATATTTTGGGGTACTTAATTCTATTTCGTTAGTCTGTCTGTTTTTATGACAGGATCAGCTATTTGACTTCTGTAGGTTTGTAGTATTGTTTAAAGTCAGAAAATGTGATGTCTCTGATTACGTTCTTTTTTCTCAGGATTGCTTTTACTATTTGGAGGTTTTTATGGTTCCCTATGAGTTTTACGATTGTTTTTCATATTCCTGTGAAAAATGCCATTCAAGTTTTTATAGGGATACATTGAACTATAGATGGCTTTTGGAAGTAAGAATATCTTATCAGTATTAATTCTTCCAATTCATAAACATGGGATGTTGCTTTTTTATTTTCACCATCAGTTTTATTTTACCAATATCTTACAGTTTTTAGAGTATGAATCTTTCACTTCAATTTATTCCTAATTTATTGTTTTGATTCTATTGTAAATGGGATTATCTTTTGGATATTTTGTTATTATTGTACAGAAATACAGTTGATTTTTTTGACTTTGTATCCTGCAACTTAATTTTTTTTATTTTGATAGTTTCTTTGGTGAAATATTTGGAATTTTATTTATATAAGATCATGTCATTTCCTAACAAGGACACTTTTGCATCTTCCTTTCCTCTCTGGATGCTTTTAATTTTTTTCTTACCTAATTACTTTGGCGAGGACTTCTAGTATTGTGACGTATTGCTACCCTTGTGTTCCTAATTTTAGAGGAAAAATTCAAGTCTTCACTGTACATTATGAAGTTAGCTGTGACCTTATCATATGTTGTTTTTTGCCATGTTGAGGTATATTGCCTCTGTACTCCATTTGTTGAGAGATGATTTCATGAAAGAATGTTGAATTTTGTCAAATGCTTTCTTGTATCTGTTGAATGATCATATGATTATTTTCTCTTATTTGATTGACAAGGTATATAACATTTATTGATTTGTGTATGTTGTACCACCCTTCCCTGTAATAGATCTTACTTACTTGTATTGGTATATGATCTTTTTAGTTTGTTAAATTTTTTTTTATGTCTTTATTCATCAAGGACTGTAACTTTAGTATTGTATTCTTATCTAGTTTTGATATAGAGGTAATTCTGACATTATAAAATTAGTTTGAAAATGTTTCCTCCTCTTCTATTTTTTGAGGGAGTTTGAGAACAATTTTCATTAATAGTGTATTGATGATATGCACTTGCTGAGATGCTCGAAGGCCTTGGGGTTCCCACTGTGCAAGATATAACGGATTTTAATTTGTTATCTGTAACAGTGTTGCCAAGCAAGACTGTTATCCTCTTCTTAAAAACTTTGATACATGACATTGATTTGACTTCCTTGTGGATGAATGTCCTTTCAGGTATGCAGTTCTAGAATAGAGAGATTTCATTAATATTGAAGATTTGATCTTGAAAGTACTTTTTCCTCCATAGTCAGTTTATCAGAAATTTTTTTAGCTGCCTTTGTACCAGAACTCTGAAGACTCACCACTCATTTTCATATTATGTAGTAAATAACTATTGAATCATTTAAATCACCCAGTGCTAGTAGCAAATTCAGCATCATAGTCTACTCCATCCTTTTCTTTCCACATCATAAACGATCATTTTGGTACTTAAATACATTTCTATGTCTGATCTTCAGTCCAGGTCGTTTGAAGTTCCTCGATATCTGATATAGACCCTTCTTGAATTTTTGTTAGTCTCATTGCTTTCAGTGAAGCATATTCTTCAGCAGCCTCAGTTTTTTCTTGTTCTTCATGATCTTAGCTATGGTGGAATAGGAAATGCCTGACTAATGAGCAATAAAGCTATCACTAATATTTTACTTTTATAAGTCTAAAATCACTTAATTTTGTTTCTAGGCTGGTCACTTGATGTGATTATTTACTTGCACCATTAACAGTAGATTTTGTATACATATGGGTAATAATGACTAAAACAATATGAGATTAAATCAAACAAAAAGTAAAATAATGTTATCTAGAGATCTTATAAATGAGATATATACTGCCAGCATAAATATTACAACTTTATGACACCTACAACAACAGCAGAAAATAGTAATTTTGAGACCAATGTAATATATATGGTAAATCATTGATTGAAATATTATTATACAGCCCATGATATATGCCATGCTCACAAGTAATGTGATACCCAGTGGTGAAAAGATCAGCGCTATTCCTCCAAGATTAGGAATAAGACAAGTGTATCCACTCTAATCACTTTTATTTGACATAGTACTGAAATTCCTAGCCAGAGTAGTTGGGCAAGAAAAAGAATTAAAAAACATTAAAATAGGAAAAGAATAAAATTTTTATTGTACGTATGATCCTATATGTAGAAAACCCTAAAAATCCCATGAACACTTTGGAACTAATCAGTGAATTTACTAAATTTTGAGGATATAAAAATCAGCAGAAAAATTAGTTGCATTTCTATACACTAACAAGGAACATTCTAAGGAAGAAATACAGAAAACCCTTATATATACTAACATCAGAAACAATAAAATCATAGGGATAAATGCAGTCAATCAGGTGATATATTTGTACATTGAAAATTAGAATACATTGATGTTTTTTCAAGAATATTAAAGTATTTATCTAGCACTTATTAGATTGTGTCAAGTTCTATGGTATTATAATACTTTTATAAATATTCACATCAATTTTTTTCTTTCAGTAGTATGATTATCAATTACCTTTCCCACCACTAATTTATAAATAAGCAAAAAGAGGCACAGAGTTTTTAACTTAGGCAGGATTATATGTTTGAAGTTTGGCACTTCAAAACCCAGGGGTTTGAAGTTTATGTATTTTACCACTCTAATTTATCATCATTTAATAATTGAGGATACTTCTGCTACAGCTTCTTATATATGATTAATCCAAGGGGATTTGGGAGGAAATTAGAAGTCCTAATGAATTTCTGATGTAGATTTCTGTTAAGGTTATATATGACCAGCTTTGAATTCAGATTAGGAAATGGAGACCACTCCTTTGGAGCATTTAGACTGGGGAATTCTGAGGCGGGTAAGGAAAGAAGAATGGAGTTAGTTACTGGAATGAAAGGAATAAATCCTAAAGAATCAGAAGGAATTGATAAGATGGTTATAAGAAATTTCATAAAGCAGCCCTTACCACTAGCATCTTACTTTCATGAGTCAACAATAGCTTGATAGTGAGGTAGGAGGGTATGCAGTCAGCTTGGCTTAGGGCCACAGAAAAGAAATTTGACTTCATGCCAGTGTTGACTTTTGGGTTTTATCAATATTATGTAAACACTGTTCTCATTTGATGACAGCAGCTTTACCTTTCCCAAGACATTTCTGTTGTTTCCCTAATGAGTCCATTGAGCATTACGTGTAAATTATGGATACATAACAATTACAAAAAGTTTTTCCATTCCCAGTCTCTAAGCATCAAACTTTTAATAATGTCTCTTGAGAAAACTCAGGTTCACATTAAATTTTCAACAGAGTGTTAATTGTTCTCTATGTCTCCAGTTAACATATGAACAAAAACATTTTCCAAATGATCATCCTTAGTGATCTTTGGTTCATGGATTCTTTTCAAATACTAACCATAGTCTCAAAAAGGGAAATACTTTTGTCATTTCTGTTCTCAGAAATAAAGATGCCGTTTCCTTTCATATTAGAGTAAAATGAGAGATGTTTTTATTTTGTCTCTCATAAGAGATGGGTCTCTGGGTCTTTTGGATCTTATATTTAGAGGCTAAGATTTATATTTTTAAATAGTTTATAAACAGTACAAATATTGGAGACTAAACCTTGAGATAGTGAATAGAGGTTAAGAATCTAATTTTCTTCTGGAAAGGCTTAATTTCATCTACTTTCAATGGTGCAGATAATTGTAATGAGTATAAACATTATGGAATAAATTTCATGTCTCTTGCCCTCCCTTTAAAGTCCTTTCTTGCCTTTCCCCAGTCTCAAATTCTTGCTCTATCACTTGTCCTGAACTAATAATTCTCTTTCTCTCTCGATCGTTTTTCTTAGATTCTTTTCTCAGAGTTACAATGATCAGCATTTATTCTCCTGATTAATTTTCAGATGTGAGAGTGGAGTTAGGAGCTTCTGTATTCACTTCTGATGTTCTGATCAACTCTTTCTCTATCATGGTCCATGCTGAGTTCTTTTTCCCTAAAGGAGGGGAATTAGATGCTCTGGATTTATTTGAAAAAAAAAAAATCATCTCCAAAGGGTGGTTGATTAATTTAAGTGAAAAGAATAGGAAATTATTTTTTGAATGGGTTTTTGAAGTTTTCTATAGCAAGACACACTGAAGTTAGTTTTATAATATGAACTGACAAATTCACCATGTATATCCAGCTTCCTATGGATGTCTTTATATTATTGTCTAGCAGACTTCTCAAACTTATCATGACTAAACCTGAGGTTCTCTCCTGCTCTTAACCCCAGTTCTATTTCTCAATTTTTCCTGTTTTAGAAAATGGTCACTATTTTTTTCCAGTTGCTCAGGTAAAGAACATGATCATATAAATGTTAGAAATACTAGAGAAATCTGTTAAAAAGTCAACCCTTTTACCATCCTGATGCTAATCACCTTTTCTTACCTATTAGTGGAAAATTATCTAAAAAGTTTCCATTTCCACCCAAGCACATTATAGTCTTACCTCAACAGAGCAGCCAGAGTTGTAAGTCATATAATGTCTCTGTGCTCAAAATATTGCAATGAATTCACATTTTAGTTACTGTAAAAGCCTTAAAATGCCTTATAATGGCGTATGAGCTCTTGCTTATTTTTCATTGGGATACTTATTTTTTTCTAATTTATTATAGTACTTTAAAATATATCTTATTTAATAGTTAATATTTAATAGTACTTTATGAGAGTAAACATTCTTATTTTCCCCTAATTCCAAGCAAAATGTTTAATAACCATTATGTATGAAATTTTCTGTAGTTTATAGATAGGTGACCTTTATAAAGTTGAAGAAATTCCCTTTTGTTTATAGACTGCTGGTAGATTTTTAAATAATCAAGAATGGATGTTAGATTTTGTTACATGCCTTTTTTGCATGTATTGAAATCATTTTTTTTCTTCTGTTTGCATGATGAATTAATTGACTGATTTTAAAACTATTAAATAAAATTTACGTTTCTGGAATAAGATCGTCTTAGTATATATTATCCCTTTCTGTTTCTGGACTTGATTTGCTAATATTTTGTTAAGCATTTTTACCTGTCTGAAGACTATTGATCTACTCTTTTAAAGTAATACATTTTACTGTTTTTATATCAAGCTTGTGTTAGCCTAATAAAATGAGGTGGGAAGATTTCCTTCTCTTTTGTTTACTGAAATAATTTTTATATATGTAGTATATACGTATTTGTGTGCAAATTATATAAATATTTAGTATTATTTATTACCTAAATTTGATTAAAGTTACCAGTGGTTTCAGATGATTTCATTTGAGCTTTCAGTATTCTTTTAAGAAAAAATTTTATATTTAATATATCTGACGGATGTAGTTATTTAGCTTTTCTATTTTCTTGTGAGTTTTTAGGATGTCGTATTTTTTAAAGTTTCATTTTTAGCTCAGTACTATAATTTTTTACATAAAGTGTTCCTATTTTTTCCTGTTCTTTACATATTAAAAAGCCTATAATAGAACCCTTTAATTGTTGGTGTTGGTAATTTGTGTTCACTTATCATCTCTAGTTTATCTTTACTAAAATTTTGTCAGTTATCTTGATATTTTCAATGAATTAAGTTTTAGCTTTGCCATTGTCTCTGTTGTATATCTATTTTATGTATTTAAGTCATTTCTACTCTTATTTTTTCACTTCCATTATGTTGGGTTTACTTTGCCTTTTTAAAGGTAAAGGTTTAGGAATTAATTTTAGACTTATCTTCTTTCTTAATATAATCATTTAAAGCAATACCTTTTCCTCCTAGCACTGATTTAATGACATTGCACAAATTTTGACATATTGTATTTTCATTAATTCAAATTTCTAGTTTCCTTTGTGAACTCTTTAATGCATGGATTGTTCATAAATACCTTTTGCGATTTACAAATATTGTGACTTGTTTAGATACCTTACTGATTTCTAATTTAGTTTTGTTATAGCTAAAGAGCATACCTTGTATATCTCTTTTTAAATTTATATAGTCATGCATCATGGTCCAGCATGTGATTACTTTGGCAATAATCATATGCACTTGAAAGAATATATTTCTTGTGGATGTTGATTGTACCATAGTACAAATGTTAATGTATCAGGAAGGTTGAGCTTGTTCTTTAGAATTTATCTCTTTTAATTAAAGTTTTGTCTAGTTCTATCTAGTTGTTGAGAGAATTGTATCAAAGTATTCAACAAAGATGACTTTTATCTATTTCTCTCTTTCATTATGTCATTTTTACTCCATTATTTTGAGTCATTTATAATGTGTATATGTATTAAGGACTTAGTATATCTTTTTGACCAACTGATTTCTCTATTATTATGAGATGACACCTCTTAATTCTGGCAATATTCTTTGTCTTGTCTGTTTTTCTGATACTAGTTACTCCAGTTTTCTTATGATAATATTGTACATGGTATATCCCTTTTAACTTATCTATCTGTATATTTAAACTGAATTTCTTGTAGACAATATAGAGTTGGGTATCACTTTTTAAAAAATAATTTTTACCGAACTATGATTTACATGTAATAAAACACTCAAAGTAGGTGTACAGTTTAATGAATTTTGATACATCTTGACCCACTAACTACCAGCACAATCAATATAACGAACATTTCCATTGACTTCAATTACCACCTACCCTTTTCCAGTTATTCCCACTTTTTACCACTATTGATGAATTTTGTTCTTTCTATGATTTTACACAAATTATGGTGTATACTTTTATGTACTCAGCTTTTTTTCTATTCACCCTATTTGAGATTCATGCTTATTGTTGCATGTATTATAGTTCATTCTTTCTGAGTTTAGTGCATTGTGTGGCTTTACCAAAGTTTGTTGACCCAGTGACTTATTTATGAACATTTACAGTGTTACAATTTGGGGCTATTTATAATACATCTGTCATAATGATGGTATACAAGGCTTTGGGAGGTTATTTTAACTTCTTTGGGGGTAATTATCTAGAAATTCTGACTTAAAGTAGTAAGTATATGTTTAAATTATTAAGAAAATGCTAAACTTTGAGTTGTACCATTTTACATTCCTGCAGCAATGTATGATAATTGAGTTACTTCCCACACTGCTAATGCTTGTCGTCGTTGTCAGTTTTTTCAATTTAGTCTTTTTAACAGGTATGAAATAGTATTTTACTGTGGTTTTAATGTGTACTTCTCTGATGACTAGTGATGTTGAACATCTTTTCATGTTTCTTGATTCATATCTTCTTTTGTGAAATATCTATGGAAACTTTCACTCATAAAGCTGGATTGAATTCTGATTGTTGAACTGAAAAATCTTTTTTGTATTTTGATACAAGTTCTTAGAGATATTTCAATTATTTTCTCTAAGATTTTAGAATGAAATTTTTTCATTATTATCAGGTTTATTTATCAAATTTTTCTGTCATCGTTATGGTTTATGTTCTCTTATAAAAATTGTGTATCCCCAAAATTACAATATTTTCTTCTTTTACAGCTCACATTTTATGTTTCTTCGATATATTTCTTGTTAACTTGTGTAGGGTGTATGAATTGTCAAGATTAATTTTTCTAATATTGAGAGAAGAGTGTAGAGCCAAACTGCGTAAACGTTAATAACTTCAAGTTTGCCTTCCGAGGTTTTGGGCTAGTTTGCAATGTATTGCTTTTTCTTTCTTTGCTATTTTTCTCTTTTGAATGAGAATGTATATCCTATACCTGTACCACACTTTTATTTTGGAAGATTGTATTTACTTGGTTTGACAGTTTCACAAATGGAAAGGAGATTTGCCTTAAAATAAATCATAAATTGAGACTGAATATGTACTTCTGATCTTTAAAAATAAGTTTGTTGAAGTAACATTGCATTATATACATAACTTACATTAGATACATTTTAGTTGTGCATCATTATAAATCAGCTTCAATTATATCCTTCATCATACTATTGATCCTTTTTACCCAATTTACCTGGCTGCATTTTGTCTTCCCTTCTGACCCTTTTGTATAAAAACCTAAATTTGTTTTACTTAGTTCATCTGTGTTTTTTTTTTTTTTTAAATGTGCGTCCATGAATGAAGGTGAGTAGGCAGTCAGGGAGCAGAGAGAGGAGAAAGACACACTTTATTTTATTTAGTTGTTTACTTGGTTGTTTACGTACCTCGGAGTTGAACCAGGGACCATGGGATGAATGTGGACTGTGACCAGTGACCAAACTATTAGGTCACCAGCGCACACCTGGTTGGGGTCTTTATAAACAACATGAGTGAAATAATGAAGTATTTAATTTTTTCATCTGACTTATTCCACTTAGCATAATTTCCTCTAGATCCACCCATGTTGTTGCAAATGGCAGGATCATCTTATTTGTATACATCAGTTGCATTCCATTGCGTGTGAATGTGTGTGTTTATATATAGCTATGCATACCTTCCGTTATATTTTTGTATATGTATATGTATATATGCACACATTCTATTTGTATATATATGCAATCATATCTTTTTTTATCCACTTACCTTGATATTTAAGTGTTTCCAGACTTAGCTCTTATAAATTATGCTGTAATAAACGTCAGGGTGCACAGGTGCATATCTCTCTTAAGTTAGTGGCTGCTTTTGGTAAATGCGCAGTAAAGTGGGATAATGGGATCATATGGAATTTCAATTTTGAATTTTTTAAGACTCTCCATATTGCTTTCCATAATGAGTGTACCAATTTAACCTTCCAACCAACAGTGTACAAGTGTTGCCTTCCTTCCACATCCTGTTCAGCATGCGTGTCTTGTCTTTTGTAGCATAGCCATTCTCACAGGTGTGAGGGGACACATCATTGTTGAGATTTGCATTTTCTATTAATAAGGGATGATGAATATCTCTTCCTGACCTCTTGGTCATTTGTGTATCTTCTTGAAGAAGTGTCTCTTTAGATACCCTGCCATGTTTTGATTGGGTTTGTTGTTTTCTGTTATTGACTTATGAGTTCTTTATATATTTAGAAATTAATCCCTTTTCAGATGCATGATCTGCAAATATCTTCTCCCATTGAATAGGGTGATTTTTAATGTTAGTGACATTTCCTTTGCTGTGTAGAAACTTTTGAATATAGTGTATGTAGTCTCACTTGTTTATTTTTTGCTTTATTTCCCTTGATGTTGGCATTAAGGTCCCTAAAGACATCTCTATGGACTATATCAAGGAGCATATTGCCTATATTTTCTTCTGTGTAATTTATGGTTACATTTAAGTTTTAATCCATTTCGAATTAATTTTCTGTCTTGTATTAGCGAGTGTTCTAGTTTCATTATTTTGCCTGTGACTCTTCAATATTCCCAACATCATTTATGAAGAGACTGTATTTGCTCCATTGTATGCTCTTGTCTCCTTTGTCATAAAATAGTTGTTTATAAATGAGGGGGTTTGTCTGGGCTCTCAGTTCTGTTGTATGCATATTTTTTCTTTTTATTCCAATATAATTCTGTTTTGATTAATATTGCTTGAAGTTAAAGAGATTGATGCTTCAAGTTTTAATTTTTTTATCAAATCTGAAAAATAGCTTTGCAGGATAGAATATTCTTGACTGACAGAGTATTTCTTAGAAATACTTAGAAATACTTTTTCCTGGATTTTTGTGGTTTCTTCTGGGAAGTTTGATGTTAGTCTCATTGGAGAGCTTTTATAGTAACTACTATTTTTCCCAAGCTGCTTTAATTTTCTTTCTTCATTTTGGATTCCGGTAATTTCATTCATATGTATCTCGGCATAGGTCTTTTTTATTATAAAGAACCAGCTTTCTGTTAGTTTAATGGACTTCTGTGGTCCATTCTTTCACCAGGTTTGGGACATTTTCAATTATTTCTTTGAATCAACTCTGTTATCTCTCTTTTCACTTCTAGCATACCCATAATGCTTTATGTTGCCTTTCATAATGGAGTTGGATAGCTCTAGTAATATTTTCTCCTTAAGAAATATTTTTTAAAGGAAAGGTGTAAGCAGGACTGAAGGAGAATTGGCAGGCAGGCAGGAAGAGAGAGGAGAAAGAAGTGTTTGTTTTATTTTTATTTCATTGTTCACACAATTTGTTTCCCCTCAGACCCAGGACTCAAACCCAGTTATGTGGCCTGCACTCCTTCCTTTGGAGATGATTGCCCTAACTGCTACTCCACCTTGACATGCCATATTAAAAAATATCGAAGGAGTAATGAATTTTAACATTATATAGGTTTAAGGTGCATATCAGTATAAATCAACATCTGTAAATAATGCATTAAATTTATCACCAAAAATCCAAATCTGTCTTTTAACATATAATTGACCATTTTGCTCAATATGTCAGTGCCCTTCTGCTTTCCCTCCGGTAACCAATACATTGATTTGATAGACTAAATATCAATTTTTGTTTGATTTGCTCCATTGTTGGACTTCTCTCTATATTACAGATGAGTGAATTTATGCAATGTCTTTATTCTGTATTAAGCACAATTACCTTTAGATCCATCCATGATATTGAAAATGGAGACATTGTATCAATTTTAATAGCTGAGTATTATTACATTGTGTATATATGCAAGATGTTCTTTAGCCACTCATTTGTCAATGGGCACTTATGTTATCTCCAGATCTTGGCTATTGTAAATAATGCCACAGTGAATGTGAGAGTGTATACTCTCTTTGAATTTCTGTTTCTGCGTTTTTTAAGTTTGATACCCAGAAGCAGGATAATGGGATCATACAGAATTTTTGCTCTCAATTTTTTGAGGAATCTATCTACCACTTTCTGTAAATGGTTGAAATAACTTGCAGTCCCACCAATTGTGTATGAGGGTTTCCTTTCTCCACATTCTTCCCAGCTCTTATTTTTTCCATTTTTTTTAATAATAGCTGTTCTCACAGTATGATATAATACTGATTTGCGTTTCCTTCATAACAAGAGACATGGGGCATCTATTTGAGCTCTTTGTCATCTGTATGTCTTCTTGGGGAAGTATCTATTCAGATCTGATTTTTAATTGGCTTGCTTATGAGTTCTTTATATATTTTGGAAATGAACCCATTGTCAAATGTGTGATGTTCAACTATCTTCTCCCTTTCAGTACAATGTCTTTCATTTTGATTGTATTTTTATTTATGTATATAAGCTTGTTAGTTTGATGTACTCTCATTTGTGTATTTTGACTTCTATTTCCCTTGACATTGGAGTTATGTTCCCGAAGACATTTCATTGACCCATGTCAAAAAATGTATTTGCAATGTTTTCTTCTATATATTTTATCATTTAAGGTCTTACATCAATATCTTTCATCCATTTTGAATTATTTTTATAAATGACATTAGAGAGTAATCTAGTTTAATTCTTATACATGTAGCTGTCCAGTCTTCCCGATATTACTTATTGTAGGGAGTGTCCTTGTTTCATTATGCTTGGTTCAGTATGCTGTAGTTTCTTTTGTCATAAATTAGCTGTCCACGTATTTGTAGGTTTATTTCTAGACTTTCAATTCTGTTCCATTCAAAAGTGTGTCTGTTTTTATTTTAATATCATCATGATTGGGTTTTTATTGCTTTGTGATACAGTTTGAAATCAGGGAGCACGTCCTCTTTCATCAGTTTTTTTTCAAAATTGTTTTTACTGGTGAGGGTCTTTTGTAGATCCAAATAAATTTTTGCTTTATTTCTGTGAAGAAAGTCTTTAGGCTTTTGATTAAAATTAATTTGCTTTAAATATGTATATTGCTTTATGTGTAATTAAAATGTTATTTTTACCAATTCATGAACTGAAATATCTTTCCTTTTCCTTGTATCCTCTTCTATTTCTTTTAGCAATGTCTTGTAGTTTTCAGAATATAGATCTTTCACTTCTGTGGTTAATTTCATTCCATGGCATTTTATCCTTTTTGATATAATTACAAATGGGAATTTTCCTGAGTTATATTCCTACTAGTTTGTTATTTTTGTTTAGTATGTAACAGAATTTTTTATTTAATTTTGTACTCTGATACTTTATTGTCTTTGTTATTTCTAACAGATATTACTGGAGTCTTCATTTTTAGGGTTCTTTGTATATGTTCTTCTATTTTCTGCAAATATTGATAGTTTCATCTCTTTCTTTCCAATTTGAATAACTTTTATCTTGTTTTCATATCTATTTGTATTGTCTGGGACTTCCAACACTTTATAAATAATAATGAGAGTAGGCATTCTTGCCTTGTTTCTAATCATACAGTCATTCAGTTTTTTCCCATTCAGTTTGATGTTGTTCGTGGATTTTTCTTGCATAGCATTTCTTATGTTGAGATACAGTCCATCTGTATGGATAATTGGAGACTTTTTAACATAAAAAAGTTAACTTTTATCAAGAGATGTTTCTGTAACTTGATGATCATGTGTTTTTGTCCTACTCTTGTTATAGTTGTATATTACATTTCTTAATTTTCATATGTTGAGACATCATTGCATTCCTAGACTGAATTTCAGTTTTTTATGGTTTATGATTATTTTAAAGAGTTGTTGAATTGGTTTGTTATTATTTTATTGAGAAATTTTGTGTCAAACTTCATTAGATATCTTTATGTGTATTTTTTTGTTTTTATTTTTGATGATATACTTGCCTGGTTTTGTTATCAAGGTCTTTTTAACATTTTTTTTTGAAATTTTCCTTCATGTTTTTGTTAAATTTTGAGAAGGATTTTTATTCTTTTTGAACACTTGTAGAATTCACTAGTGAAACCATTTGGTCCAGGACTTTTGTTTTTTGGGAGATTTTTTTCCTTTTACTGTTTTAATTTCATTGCTAGCTATCACTCCATTTAGGTTTCTACTTCCTGATTTCGTCTTTCAGTGCTGTTTATTTATAACAATGTGTTCATTTCTTTTACATTATTGAAGTTGTTGCTATTATAGTTGTTCATAATACTCTCTTATGATTCTTTGTATTTCTGTTATTGTCTGTTGGAACTTCTCTTCTATTTCTGATTTCCTGTTTGTGTTTTCTCTCTTCTTTTTGAAACTAGCTAGGTTTGTCTTTTTTCATTGTCATTGAATTTATATTTAAGAAATTTCTGTTTCATCTATTAGGCACTTAAAAAATATTTCCTGTTGTCTGGTTTTTGGTTTTGTTTCTTCTCCTTTTCTTCATTTAGCTGCAAGCTTAGATTTTTAAAAAATTATTTTCTTGTTCCCTGAGATAAGACTGTATTGCTATGAATTCCCCTTTTAGTATTGCTTTTACTGTACCCCACAGGTTTGGATAAATCATGTATTTATTTTCATTTAACTCCAGCTATATTTTTCATTTCCTCATCTGTCAAATAATTGATTAGTAAAATTCTTTTTAAAATCCACCCATTTTCAGTTTTCTGTCTTTTCTCTTTGGTTTAATTTCTGGTTTCATGCCATTATGATCCAAATGGAAATTTTCCTTCATGTTTTTGTTAAATTTTGAGAAGGATTTTTATTCTTTTTTGAACACTTGAAGAATTCACTAGTGAAACCATTTCTTGACATGATTTAAGTCTGTAAATTTTTTGAGACTTGTTTTTCTTCCAATATGTGGTCTGTCCTTGAGAATGTTCCAGAAGCACTTGCTGAGTTAGGATGCTGGAGGATAGTTTCTAAGTCAGGGAGGGATTCTAGCATGTGTGTGAGCTGCAAAGAGGGTAAAATGGTTGTTTGTGTGTTTGGCACTGAATCCAACCCTCCTCTCAGGAATCCAGACTAGGTTTGGCAGTCTCTCTAATGTGTGGAAGCTCTTCAGTGCTCATGGATCTCAAGTGTGAGGTATGGAGAGTACAGTCCTCTACCTTGTGCTTTTTACTGGATTTCTCACTAGTACAGAGACTGGGGTTCTGACTTCAATTTCCTCTGTTTGGTCTTTACTCAAACCAAGCACGAGCACTACCATACAATCTTCACTCTCCCCTTCCTGGGACTCAAGGTTGGGTCTGCTGTCCTGCTGTTTTTGCCTGCTATTTCTGCAACCATAGTCATTGAAAACTTGCTTTCATATATTCAGATGTCCCTTTCTACCCACTTTGACTCACCAAATGTGTTGTATTCCTCATGTGTTGTTTTTACGCAGTCTATGTTGTTCATCAAATTACCAGGGTACTTCAGGACTTCTAGTGTCACTTCAGCAGAGAACAGCTGATATTTCTTAGAACAGAAATAGGGAACAGCCTTAGGCTTCATCGAAGGCCAGAAAATTATTGAATTTGTTGATACTTTGAATTTTGCACTTTAGATTTTATGCTGAAATGATTTAGGACTTTTGGGGGCTAGTTGGGATTGAATCAATGTATCTGAGTATGAGAAAGATATGAATTTTGGGGGGAGGGCATAGTACTGATTTTTATGTATTAAATGTGTCCCACCAAAATTGCTTGAAATTCTAACACTAATGCATATTAGAAGTGGGTTTATTTTTAGTTTATTACGTCTAAAGATAGATCCATTATAATGGGATTAATGACCTTATAAGAAGAATCAAAAGAGAACTTCCTTCCAGTCTCTGCTATATATTAAGATAAAGTGAAAGAATAACTTTGTGTGCTAGGAAGTAGACCCAACCAGAACCTTATCAGGCTAGCACCATGATCTTGAATTCCAGACTCAAAAATGTGTGAGATATAAATTTTTAAGGTAAACCACCCAGTTTATGGTATTTAATTATAATAGCCAAAGATTATTAAGAAATGATCATATCACTTTCAACCTAGTTGTGTATTTGAATCTAAATTTAGTCTTTGGATCTAAAGTGAGATATAATGTATTTTTTGGTCTGTTCTGTCAATCTCTCTTTTGATTTGAAAATGTAATATTTCATTTAAGGAAATCAGTGATAATTAAGGACTTGCTTCTATTATTTGTGTTTATTTCCTATATGCCTTAGAGTTCTTCATTTCTTGTGCTATTGTCTTCTTTTGTGATTAGGAGATTTTTGTATGAATGTTTAAATTATTTACACAATTCCATGTGTATATATTTTTCAGCCATTTTCTCAGTAATTGCATGTAGATTAGATTTTAACATCCTTTATTTATAGCTCTCTTATTTGAATTTATATCAGCTTAACTAAATCTCCTTTTAAGCTCTGTGTCCCACCTTTTCCAAATATTGATGTAACAAAATTATACCTTTATACTTTTGTTTTCAAAACATAAACTAATATTTTTAATGAATTAATCTGATAACTTGTATGGAAAAAAATATGGCATTTCAAACAAGTGATAATAATGTTAATGTATTATATTTAAATGTTTTAATTTCTTAAATCATGTAGAAAACCAAATTTTGAGTTACACACCATGGTACGGGTAATGCTTGTATTATAATTGTTTATATATCTGCCTTTACTGAGATCTTTATTTCTTAGGACCGATTTAAGTTACTGTCAAGTAATTTCAACCCATAGGACTCTCTTTAGCATTTTTTGCACTGCTGATCTAGTGGTAATGCACTCTTTTATATTTGTTTATCTATAAATTTCTTCATTGCTGTTGAAGGATTGTTTTTCTAGAAATATTATATCTTGGTTGACAGTTTTTTTCTTCTTGCACTTTGAACGTATTGACTCACTGCCTTCTGGCCTCCTAAGGTTTTGATGAGAAATCTGCTGATAATCTTATTGAGGATCCCTTTTATGTGGTATTTCTCTCGCAACTTTCAAAAGTTTCTCTTTAGCTTTTGAGAGTTTGACATCCTGATTGTGTCCACCACAGATTGGTTGTTGATACGAAGAAGCTGCCACACACTCACAAGGGAACTGAGTCTAGAACTTTGAAGAAACCAAAATCCTAACAGTTTTGTTTCTTTGAACACGAAGGATAATCTTATTCGCAATCTTCTGAATAATAGAAAGTATTGTAAGATGAGAAAAAAATGTATATAGAGTGAAGTTATGAATTCCTTTAAAACTCCAGTTTGATATAACAAATAAATCTTCACAATGAAGAGTATTTCTCAAGTATATTATTTGTATTTTCATGTTATTGTTTAATCCAAATTCAGAGATTTGCTGAAATTAGTAATATGATATTATTATTTGCACCTAAATAACCATTCAGTGATACAGATATAGTTATATCATTTATTTTTAAAGAATTAAGCAGGGTATCTTGTCCAAAATGTGGGCCGTTCACAGGTGTTTTTATCTCTTTATCTACATATTATTTAATGATGAGAATAATATACAGAACAAATACATTTATAACCAAGGTGAAAGTGGGTTTTCATCATTGAAATTAGGAATATTTTTGAATTCCTGGAAGCCATGATTCACTATGTATTGTACTGAAGGTCAAATCAGAGCAGAGGAATCTGGAGACCTGAAACATACAAGACAAGGATATGTAAAAATTCTGAATGTTCTGAGAGGTCCAGCTCTCTGTTCTGTTCTCACCAATCTAAGTAAAACTTTTCATATTACGTTTTCAACTCATATACTTATACTCTTGTGGAAAACTTCACCTTCAAAGAAAAATCCATTAGGAAACAATCTCTTTGATGGCAGAAGAAATACATTCCAGTTGTTTATATTTTTGTTCTTTTTCCTTTTGTTTTGACTATATGTTGTTGAAAGAACATTGCATCATAATTTATTATTATTTAGGTTTAATTGTTACTCATTACATTGTTATTTAGGCTTAAGGTCTGCATCATTGTAAATCAAAATCTGTATATAAATATTAAGTTTTCAACTGTCCAGTTGTACCATTTACCATTTAATTGTCCTCTTTTACCTGATTCGCCCGCCTTCCTCTCCCTTCTTATCTAGTAACCACTAATTTTATTTCTAGAGACTGAACTTTTAAAAAAAATTTGATTCATTTCTTTATATGGCTTTTCTACATATCATCAGACTGAAATTATAGTGTTTGTCTTTCTCCTTTGACTTATTTCACTAAACTTAATTACTTCTAGTTTCATCCATGTTGTTACAAATGGCAGGAGTTCATATTTTTAGTTCTGTGTAGTATTCCATTGTGTCTAAATACTGTATCTTCTTTACTCCGCTGTTCATGGGCACTTAGGTTGTTTCTCGCTCTTTGCTGTTGTAAATAATACTTCAGTAAACATGGGATGCATACATTTCTTTGAATAAGTGTTTTTGTGTTTTTCAGGTAAAATACTCAGAAGTGGGATAATGGGACCCTTTTCCGTATGATGTTCTTTCATTTTTGTTGATAGCCTTTAGCTTTTTGATGGTACAGAAGCTTTTTTAGTTTGATTTAGTTTTCTTTGATTATTTTGAATTTTATTTCCCTTGACATTGGAATCAAGTTTCCAAAGACAATTCTTAGGCTACTGTTGAAGACTGTATTGCCCATTTTTTCTTCTATGACTTTTATAGTTTCAAGTCTATATGAAAGTCTTGAATCCACTTAAAATTAATTTTTATGTATGGTTTAGATAGTGATCTAGTTTCAACCTTTTATATGTGGCTGCTCAGTTTTCCCAACTACATGTTTTATAGTCTGTTCTCACTTCATCCTATGCTCTTGGCTACTTTGTTTTAAATTAGTTGCCTGTATTTGTGTGGGTTTATTTCTGGGCTTCTGCTCCATTGATCTCTGTGTCTCTTTTCATCCTATACCATGCTGATATGATTGCTGTTGCTTTATATATTGTTTGAAGTCTCAGAATTTTACACATCCATTTATTTTCTTTTTTTTCGGAATTGTTTTGCTACTGGGGGTCCTTTGTAGTTCCAATGACTATACCCACTTCAGAGGTGATTTATTTTTTTAAACATAAAGGGGTATTGAATTGTATTGAATTCCTTTTCTGTATCTATTGAGATATTTTTGTCCTTGTTTTAGTTGATATGGTGTATTTATATTCGTTGATTTACATAAGTGGAATCATCCTTGAATCCTTGGAGTAAATCTCACCTGATTGTGGTGTATGATTCTTTTAATGAGTTGTTGAATTGAGTTTGCTAGTATTTTGTTAAACATTTATCCATCAATATTCATCAGAAATATTGGTCTGTAATTTTCTTTCTTGGATATGTCCTTGTCTATTTTTGGAAATAGGTGGATGTGGCACCATAAAAAGGTTTTGGAATTTGGCCTTCATCAATTTTTTTAGAAAACTTTGAGAAGGAATCAATTCTTCTTTGAAAAGTTTGATGAAATCTCTAGTGAGACCATCTAGTCCTGGGATTTTTGCTTTTGGGGAGATTTTTAATTCTGTTTCATTTTCTGTGTTTTTATTAGTCCATTCAAGTTTTCTCTTTCTTGCTGATATGGTGTTGGAAGGTAGTGTTTTATGAATTTGTTAATTCTAGGTCATTCAGTGTGATCATATTTGTGTTCAAAATACTCATAAGCTTTGTGTTTCTGTAGTATCTGTTACAACTTCTCTTTCATTTCCAATTTTACTTATTTGTGTTTTCTCATTTTTTTTGTGAGTTGGATTACTGGTTTGTCTACTCATATTTTGCTTTAAGCACATACATGTCTTGTATGTTTAAAACAAACTAAGGGACTTCTTGATATTTTTTCATACTCTATCCCAGGAGACAATCCTAACAATTAGAAGAGCAGGAATAGCTCACTCTATTGTATCATATTTGTGATTGTCATGGAAGAAACTTAGGAAGGCAAGCTGGCATGTAGCTGCCATTGCAGACCCATTGATCTCCCTGATCTTATTACAAGATTGAAAAAGAATGATGCACTCTTAATATGTTCTATTATTTGTGCTATCAGATTATTCTACTTTCACAAATATTTATTTACAAACCATATGTGTGTAAGCTACCATGATACTTGCTACAATTGATAGAAATATTTCTACATTGCAAACTAAAAGGGTTTGTAAGTCAAAATTATGACAGAAAGCCAAACGTGACCCATGAATAATAAAAAATTGCAAGGATTGAAATGGGTAAATAATTCTGTCTTCAAGAAAAACTATAAATGCTTAATGGAAGTTGTAACATTTCAAAGAGATCTTGAATAGGGATACCATTTTCATTTTAAATTAATGTGAAGCAGTTGAGTGGGGAGGGTTTTCTATGTAGAGTTCCATATAAGCGTAGGATAAACCTGAAAGAGTAAGATTTGTCTGAAAGGCTTTCAGGAGTCATTTGGAAATATAACACAGAATTCATTAGGGAAATTGTGGAGAAAGAGACTTCACTGTTAAACCAAGGCTTTGATTGAAGGTTCCTCAAATATTGTCAGAGTGAACAAATGCAGGGTGAACTCTAAAGTACAAATGTATATACATAATAAAACATATATATATATACATAATACATAAATGTATTTTCATATATTTATGTATTTTATATGGCTGTATTAATATATTTTATAATCTGAATATATACATGACTAGTCATATTCATATGCATATATACATATATAAATAACTAGATCTATTTATTATATATATAATTTATAGCAATCATTAAAAGTAATTAAAGAGGGATAAGATTAATCTGAGTTCTGTTTGCAGTGAATAATCCTTTTTAGAAAGTAAGAGACCGTGAGCTGGGTAGAAGGGAATAGTGACTACATTTTTACAAAGCATAGAGGCTTTTAAAGGCGTGGGCCTCAATTATGTTAGTAGAAATGTGTGTGAAATTTCAATGTTGAGAGAGGAAGGGCAGAGAGGGAACTGAAAATTAATCACTTATTATCCTTAAATAGTATGGAATGTGAGGACAGCTGCCTTCAAGGACTTTAGGGTATAAAACATCCAAATTCTTGCTCACTTTTTCATGTCTTCTCCACCCATTGGGCACCACTATGACATCAAAATATTATTTGAACTTTGGGAGTTCTGTGAGTTTCTGGGAGAAGTGCCACAAAAGAGTGAGCACCCCACCAGTGGCAGCCTGCTCTGTCTGGGGGCACCCCCTTGAATTCCCATGAGTCCCTGGTGAAACACCACAGAGGAGTTAGCAGCCCTGCTAGCACCAGCCCACTCAACACTGGAATGGTCTTAAGGTCCTTGAGTCCAGGCAGAAGTTTCCAGAAAATAGTGAGACTCACCTCTACAGTCACTCAAAGCATGAGTGTCTGGGTGACCTCACACTTCTGACCTGAGTGATCCAAAGTTTCTGAGAGATCTGCATGGAAGTCCCTACTTAGTTCAGTGCTGAGCAACGCAGTGTGGAGTGAGATACCATATAACCCACAACTACCCCACCATCCATAATAGCCCAAAGCTACCATGCCTAAAAATTAAACTGGAGAAAGAGAAATGGAATGTTTCAGCATCAAATATAGCACAGAGAAAGGGCGATATACCAAAATCCACGTCCTCCCAAAACAAAACACAACTAGCTTAAAGAAGGGAAGAGACCAGAAGCTCACTAGAGAAGAAACCAAATGACACTGACTGTGCTAATGTAACAGATAACGAATTCAAAGAGTTATTATGAAAAAGTTGAATTATCTAAAGGATGCGCATAAAACTACCCAAAAGAAAATATAAGAACTCAGAAAAAAAATGATAGATAATAAGAACTACTTCACCAAAAAGACTGAGGCTATAAAGAAAGCCCAGACACATATCTGCTACATTTTAAAAATGGGTCAACACATTGAAAATAAACATGGAACCTTCCTTAGAAAGGTTAAATCTTGCAGAATTTCAGAAACTGAGACAAAAACATAGAGATGACCTTCAGAGGAGAAAAAACAAGATTGAGGAAAAATGAAGAAATTCTGTGAGAAATATCAGATACCATGAAAAGAACAAGTAAGAATCACCGATACCCTAAAATGTGAAGAGAGAGAGAGAAAGGATCAGATAACTTATTTAATGAAGTAAGAGCAGAAAACTTCCCAAATCTGACATAAAATCTAAACATGGATGTTCCAGCAATGATAGAGTTTGAAGGTTCCTAAATGCAAAAAAGATCAAAACTAAGACACATCATAGTAAATGTAACAAATGTTAGTGATATAGAAAACCTAATAATGGCTAAGAGAAAGGAGAAAGATAACTTACAAAGGTACAGCCATCAGGCTGTCATCATATTTCTCAGCCTAAACCCAACAGTCCAGGAGCGAGTAGAAATACAATTCCAGAATGCCAAAAGACAAAAATTACTAGCCAAGTATATTCTAATCTGCAAAATTATCATTCAAATATGATGGAGAAATGAAGGTAATCAATGATAAAGAAAAGTGAAGGCACTTTTTTTCATCACCAAACTGTCCTCCAAGACATGTTGAAAAACTACTACAACAGGAATAACCAAAACAAAGAACCACCAAAACCTCATAATTTTGACAAATAGTAAAATAAAGTCAGGAGCAAATTCTGAAGCACCAGGAGATAACAAAAACACACAAAGAAGGAAATAAAAACATGGGTGATATGGTGTGAAATCAGAAAAGATAGTATAATAGATGTGTTAAGCTAGAAAAGAAACACATGTAACCACAAAATTAATTGTCCTACATAGAAGGAAAACTGAGAATCAGAGAGTCGACATCAAATACATTTGAAGGCAAGGAAAACAGGAACAAGCAGAAAAAGTAAGCAACATAGATATAAAATTAACAGAAAATGAAAGATTAAACGACAGCCAGAAAAGCGTCCAAATCAATAGTCACCTAAATATGAATGGACTGAACTTACCAATCAAGACACAAAGTATGTGAATGAATTAAAAAACAAGACCCACCAATATAATGCTTACAAGAAACCCACATCTGATCTAAAAATAAAGTTGAAAGTGAAAAATTATGGATAAGTTTATCAAATCAATTTACTTTCAGGAGTAAATCAGGAACTGCAATACTAATATAAGACAAGACAAACTTCCACCCAAAAGGGACGTATGTAAAGAGGCATACTACATCAAGGGTTAATCCCTCAAGAATAAATATCTGTAATTTACATATATGCACCCTGCACGGACCACCTAAATACATGAAACAAATAACAGACCTAAAGAAAGATATTGATAACAGTACAATATTAGTAGGTAATTTCAGCACCCCTCTTAACATCAATCACTAGATCAACTTGGCAGAAAATCAAGAAATGAAAACCCTAAATGAAGAAATAGATCATATGAAACTAACATATTTGTATAGAGCTTTCCACCCCAATAAAAAAGATTATTCATTCTTCTTAAGTGTACATGAACATTTTCTAGAATAAACCATGCATTGGAACATATAACAAGTCTTAACAGATTTAGCAAGGTTGATATTATAGATAACTTCTCTGATTACACAGCTGTGAAACAAGAAATGAAGAAAACAAAACAACACCTAGAACCAAAATTAATATGAAGGTTAATCAATGTGTTTCTGTACAATTATGGGAGCAATGAGTAAATTAAAAACAAAATTTAACAAAATAAAAAATTATCTGGACACAAATGAAAATGAAGAGAAGTTACCAGAATATGTGAGATACATCAAAAACAGTTCTAAGAGGAAAGTTTAAAGTACAAATACACAACAAAATCCAACAGACATCTCATATAGCCACACACCTAAAGTAACTAGAAAAAGAACATGACACAAAAATCAGAGGAAGGAAATAATGAAAATCAGAGCAAAACTAAATGAAATAGAAAACAAGACTATTAAAAATCAATTCTTAAAAAAAATAAAATGAATATTCCTTAGATTCATGGAGAAAAAGGAAAGAAAACTCTAATAACAAGAATCATAAATGAAAGAGGGGAAATTACTAGAGACATTCCAAAATTACACAGATCCTAAGCAATTGCTATGAATACCTTTATGCCAATAAATTCAGCAGTCTTGAAGAAATGAACAGATTTTAGAATCCTACAACCTTCCATATCTGACCCAAAATACAGATAACTTAGACTTGAAAAAAGGCAGAAATTGAAGTAGTAATAAAACACCTCAAATAAACCAAAAAAAGACAATTTCAACACTCTAGCTGACTTCAATGGTAGATTCTACCAAACATTGAAAGATGACCTAATACCCATCTTCCTCAAATTTTTGTACATATAAGAGATGAATAAATTCTATAGCAAAATGAATTCTCTAATACTAACATTACAGTAACTCTGAAATCATACAAGGAGAGCACCAAGAAAGAAATTACAGAGTTATAATACTGATGAATATAGATGCAAACATCCTTAACAAAACTTTGAAAAACTGATTTCGCAATGCATTAAAAAATTATGTATTATGACCAACTGGGATTCATCCTAGGGATTCCAAGAAAGGTTCAACATGTGCAAATCATTTGAAGAGATCACAGTAACAAAAGGAAAAACAATAGCTTTATGAGCATCTGAATAGATCCAGAAAGCATTAGAGAAGATTCAACATCTGCTCATGGTTATAACTGTAACCAGAAAGGGAATAGAAGGGACATACCTCATCATAATAAAAGTCATATATAGCAAACCCACAGCTAACTCATGTAGTGGTGAAAAATGGAAAGATTTCCTCCTAAGATCTGGAATAAGATTAGGATGCCCACTTCCATCACTGTTCTTCTTTATAGTTCTGGAAGCCCTGGCCAGAGTAATAGGCAGTCCAAGTTGGAAAATAAGAAATAAATTTATGACAATTTGTTGATGATATGATAGTGTACCTAGAAAAGCCAAGAGACTCCACAAAAATGGCTAAAAATAATAAATGAATACAAAAAAATGGCAGAATATATCGTCAGCACGCACAAATCAATGAGTTTTATATGCAAACAGTAATCTAGAGGAAATAAATCAAGAAATCCCATTCATGATTACACATCAAAATAAGAGAAATACATGGGATTAAACTTAATAAGGAAGATAAAAATTAGATATTGAAAATGTCAAGGTATATTAAAAAGAAATAGAAGATACAAAGAGATGGAGAAATATTCCATACTGGTCAATCAGAAGAATTAACATACCTAAAATGCCTATCTTACCTCAAGAAATATATAATTTCAATGCAGCTCCTATCAAAATTCCAGGGACATTTTTCAAACAAATCGAGCAACCAATACTAAAGTTTTTATGGAATGAAAAAAGACCTTGAATGACCAAAGCTATCCTCAAAGAAAAAGAACAGAAATGGAGGAAATACATTCCTTGACTTCATACAATACCACAGTGATTGCCGTCAAAACAATATGGTATCAGAATAAAAACAGACAAACAGATCAGGGGTTTAAAATTGACAGCCTAGAAATTAAACAACAGCTATAGGGGCAGCTGATTTGTGACAGGAGTGCCAAGAACATGCAATAAATGTAGGAAAATCTATTTAACAAATGGTGCTGGATAGACTCTGAAATGAAGCTAGTGTATTCTTGGCATCACACACAAAAAATTATTTCAAAGTAGATCGAAGACTTGGATATAAGACTTGGATGCAGGTTCAGAAGCTCTGAAATTCAATGAGGAAAATGTAAGGAAAACTCTCTGTGACATCAATCTCAGAGATATCTTTGGGGAAGAGACACCAATTACAAAGGAAACTAAAGTGAAACTGAGCAACTGGGACTACATAAAAAATTCTGTGCAGAGAAAGAACTTCCACTTAAACCAAAAGGTAGCCCACTGAATGGGAGAAGATATTTGCACAGAATATGTCTGGCAAGAGCTAAATCTGCAAAGTCTAAAAAGAACTCATACAACTCCACCACACAAAAGCAAGCAAACTACTAAAAAAAATTGGGATCAAGCGCTGAATAGACTTCTATCTAGAGAAGACACACAGATGGCCTATAAACACATGAAAAATTTCTATGCATCACTCACCATCAGAGAAATAAGTCCACAATGTGGTATCACACCAGTGAGAATAGCCTATATGAAAAATACTGGAAACTGTGAGTGTTGAGAGGTTGTGGAGAAAAAGAAACCTTCCTATACTGTTGGTGAGAATGTAACTTAGTGCAACTCTTTGGAAGGCAGTATGAAGACTCCACACAAAAAATAAAGATGGAGTTAACATTTGATCCAGCAATCCCACTTACAGGCATATACCCAGAGAACAAAAAACTCTAATCAGAAAAAAATGTACCTCTATGTTTATAGCAGCAGCACACTTTACATAGCCAAGATGTGTAAATACTCTCAACGTCCATCAACAGATGGCTGGAAAAAGAAACCATGAGTACATATATATATATATGTATATGTATATATATGTATATATATGTATATATACATATATATGTGTGTATATGTATATATGTATATATATATACATATATGTGTGTGTATATGTATATATGTATATATATGTATATATGTATATATATGTACTCAATAGAATTTTTATACAACTGTTAAAAAGATGAAATCATGTCCTTTGCAACACCCTGGATGGAAGTGGAGGTGATTATGCTGATTGACATAGTCCAGGAAGAAAAAGAGAAGTATAGGACGGTTTCACTCACGTATAGACTATAAAGAAACAAAACAAATCAACAGACAACCTCTGCAGAATTTAGTGGATGCAAAGCTGTGGCAGTGGGGGTGGTTGGGTGGAAGTAGTAGGGAAGAAAGGATTTGACAGGTGGTAGTAAAGGACACTGGGACGCTGGTGGTGATGTACTGTGGTCTACTCACAGTGGTGTGAATTCAGTATCCTAATAAACACGTCACAATGTGAAATGACAAAATAAATTATTTGAACTTTGTAAACATGCATTAAAGTCAGTATCAACACACGTTTCAACCACTTTACCTCTTACTGATTTCTTTACCTTATTGCTTCATGTATTTTTAATTCTAGGAGGATAAAGACTATTTCCTTCCTTCGCAGTAATCTCTCAGCATTCTGAATTAGTGAAACTTTTATGAATAACTAGTAAGTGTCTGAGAAGGAATAGACATTTCTTTATACTACTCATAGGTTATATTATATCCTTCAATTACTTTTAAAGGATTATCACTGCTGCCAGATTATAAGTATGTATGTTTCAGGTGTATGTTCAGATTATATAATATATAAATGACTTGAAAAAAGTAAGAGAATCTTCTTAAACTTGGTCCTTCCTGCACTGTTTTAACTCCCCTTCTACATTTTCGTCATTGTTTTTCATGTCTCTTCTGCTTATTTTACTTTTTGACATTAAAGTTGAATCCTCAAAAGAAGTGATTTCACCGTCTCAAATAAAATGAAATGAAGGATCTGTTGATGACCAGCAGAATTCCTGAGAATATGACCCTGCTCACGCAAATACAAGCTGTTTACAGTATAGATTTAAATGTGAGATGTGTCTCGAGCTTGTGTGGCTATATTGTTTTCAAATATCACACCCTAGTGGTTTTAAGATTTACAACAATGTTTTAACACTTAATAGAATGCTTTTTTTTTGAAGAAAACATGTAGGCAGGCTGACAGGAAGAGAGAAGAGGAAGAAACATTTTATTTTCTTTTTATTTTGTTGTTCACACTGATTGTTCCCCTCAGGGCCCAGGACTCGAAACAAGGAGTATGTGGTCTGCTCTCCTTTGGAAGGAATAGACCTAATCACAACTCCATCAGGTGTGCCAATAAAATTAATTTTTAAAAGGCATGTACAAGAATACATGTAAAATGTTTTAATCTTTAGTTATTTTAGTATGATATGATATTTGGTAAAAATTTCTTGTGTTTTAAAATAATATACACATATACTTTAAGAAGTTTATTAGGTACTAACATCTTAGATCACTACAATAATAGAATCATTGTAATTTCAAAAACTGAATAATCAGCACATCTGATCTGCACAATTTTGTGACCATTTTATTGAAAGGAGAAAATATAAGACTATCAAAATTAAATATTTCTTTTTAATATTTTTGTCAGTGCATCTATGACTTTCTTATTTCTCAGGCTGTAGATAATTGGATTTAACAAAGGAATTATCATAGCGTAAAACAGAGAGTCCATCATATCTTGATCACTTGACTGTGAGGATCCAGGGCGCACATACATGACGAGAAGAGGGCCATAGTATAAAGATACAGATAAAAGATGGGCACCACAGGTGGAGAAGGCTTTCCTTATGCCTTGTAAAGACTTCTTTTTTAAGATTGTAAAGAGAACAAGTGTATAAGAGACAACAACAGTTGAAATGGTGCACACCTGAATTGAACCAGCGAAAATAAAAACCATCAGAAGATTAATAGAAGGGTCAGTACAAGAGATCTTAAACAATGGTATAATGTCACAGTAATAGTGATTAATTATGTTGTAATTACAGAAGGTTAATCTGAATAAGAAACCTACATGAATACAGGCATGAAGAATACCACCTATCATTGATGAGACTAACAGCCTAATGCATAGTCTATTGGTCATAATCACTGGATAACGTAAAGGGTTACATATGGCTACATAGCGATCATATGCCATACTTGCCAAGAGAAAGCATTCTGTGGTAACACTGAATGCATAGGAAAAAAATTGTATAATGCATTCAGAGAGCGAGACCGTATTCTTGACAAAAAAGTTGATCAACATCTTGGGGGTCACAGAGGATGATAATGAAGCATCCACAAAGGCTAAACTCCCAAGGAAGAAATACATGGGGATGTGAAGTTGAGGGTCATTCCAGATGAGAGCAATGAGACCAAGGTTACCCACCATGGTGATAAAGTATATCAGCAAGAACACCAAGAAGAGGGGGATTTGCCACTCCTTTTGATATGTGAATCCTGTGAGAACAAACTCTTTCACCAGTGTTGCATTTTCCTCTTTAATGTCTTCATGGATGTCATCTGAAATGTAATACATGTAAAATGTTCGATTTATGAATCGAATACTGGGACAGTGGATTTGAAACAAATCATGCTTTTATCAGAATGCCCTTATATTTCATATTATATTACTATAAGTGGGAGTTATTTTAGGGTTTTGAAGTAATGGAAATAAATATAATAATTTCAATTCAAAATGTGCAATAATTAATAGATTTATGAAAGAGGAAAAGCATTATAAACATGCATTTTTGTGGGGACATGATTAAAAATGGTATGGAAATTCTGAGTCTGGGACACAGAATCTGAGTCAATGCAATAGACTTTTAACTGAGGATCTAGAATATAAAATAAATTCAATGCCATATAGAGGATCATGAATATTTTTTTTCTCAGGTAAAAGGTATGCACTGGAAAATCAAAAAGTTTTGTGAACTTAATTCTTTTGTTGTGCAGAAACAAAGTCTCATGGAAGGGAAACCATAGACAGCAATACTATCAGAAAACTGTAGTTATTCCCAGTGGCTTCCAAATCAGATTACATATCATAGTTACCACAAGGAGCTTTTTGTGAAAGATATTTTGAAATATTAGTGTGGAAATTAATTCAATGCATCAGAATGAATTCTAGTTTTCCACACTTTAAAATTGGATTCTCTCCTTTGATTCAAATGCAAGTGGCATTCCTAGTCCTTGGGTGATAGGACTTTTGGAATGGTGGGGAGGATGGACAGATGCAAAATAAGTTAGAAGGGTCACTGGAATTTAGTGACATGTTAGATGTAAAAGGGGTGGTCAGTGAAGGCTAGAAGAATCACTTGGTATCTGGATCACTGGTGTCTTCAAATTTTGTCATTAAGAATTCAAATGCAAGAGTAGTTTATGGAGAGAGCATCCTCGGAAAACCAAGCAACAACCACTTAGTAGTATGTGTCCTTTGTAGCTTAATACATATAATGCCTTCATGTTTGCGGATGGCCTACTTATTGGAGAGTGTACATACAGTGGTCACTTTAAGAAGCTTGAGGAAGTTATGTTAAAGAGATTATAAAGTAGACACACTTTACATATTAAATACCCCATGTCTGATCCCCTTTCCACCACATATTCTTGGTGACCTACTGAGGTTACCGCCCACTCAAGAAGGCAGAAGCGCTTGAATGTGAGTTTGATGTCTTTTAGAGTGAGAGAACTTGCCTAACTTTGGCAAATCACACACAACCAATGTGTATTTAGAACGTGGGAAGGAAGAGAGAAACATAAATGAACAAATGAGAATATTGGTTACGAAGACAAGAATAGGAATGTTCCTTCAAATGCATCCTGCCTCCACACCAGTGACTGTCTATGTGAGCTGCCATCTGAAATTCAGCAATGGAGGTGACAACTCTCACTGAATTCATGTTGAGACAGGTTTTGGCTGTTGCTTGACTCCATTTCTTCTGTTGTAATGATAGTTGAGTTTAGCCCATGTAGACTGTGGCTAATTGATTTAGTAATGGGCTAGAGAAAATCATGCAAGAATACAAAATCTAAGGTTTTTTGTGGGTCAGACGGTGGGTGATTCAGAAGCTCCTTTGCTGTATATGATATGAAAGTTTAAATTCAGATTCATATAAGAGTATTCAGAATCCATGACACAGGCTTAGGAATTAACACTGCCTGACAGATGGAGCCTCAAAGTCAAAAGAAATTAATTGGTAAATTTCCCATTATTTTTTTATTTAGATAGTATTAGCAAAAGTAAACATGAAATCATTTTAATGAAAATAGTTTGTGAAATATAGGCCAGTCTGGATATTTTAGCAAAAGTTAAGTCGTTTTTGAAAATCATTTTTTTCTTATTTAGAAATTTTAGTTTATTTTCTTATGGATTATGTGTATGAAAAAGAGACTTCAATTTTACATTTTATTTTATAAATTTTGTTTTGTTTATAAAATATTGGCACTGGCTGAAAGTTCTTTCCATATTTAAAAATTGCTTTCTCATTATTATTACTGTATTTAGATCTGATCTTCTCTAGAAATTCTGCTGGTTTTAAGAGAAAGCACTTTCTACCAGTATAGTTTTTTTATTTGATAATTTTGGGTTGGTGTTTTTTTTTAAGCAGAATAAAATTCATCCAAAAACTGGATTCTCAATATAGACAATATATGTAATGAAAGTCAATAATTATGGTTGTTAACTATTACTTCCTAGTAATTTAATCATTATAAAATTGAAATTTCACAGATTTAGCTTGTGTGAGTCTACTTATTCATAAATACTGGAAAGCTGTGACATGTATATTTCTTATTATATATTATGTATGTTTTCTTATTATATATAGCTTATATATGTAAACATATGTAACATCCAATGATATATCCATTTATAGTCTATAATACTTATATTTTATGCTACATATTAAAATACTCCATGAATTTGTCATAAATGGGTAGAAATAACTATTTAAATAATTTATCTTTAAATTTTAATTATGAGGCAATTCAGGTCAATTTTCATCATAAGAATCAAACTGATTTCGTATAAAAAGTATACTATGGAAATTTAATGTTTTAGCTACTTTTCAGTTACCTAGCCTTCTAATTCACCAAAATTTATCTCATAAAATCATTGTAGCTAGGTAAATAACAATCAAATGTAATTGAAAAGAGTAAGTCTATCTTACTACTAGATTCTAGTCATGAAAATAAAGCACACAGTTTGTTCACTATTTTTTGGAATTCCGTGTGGCTATTTTGAAATACTGTAAAACCCAATCTAAAATTATTACAGATTAAACGAAGTTTAAATTTTTCTGTATAATAATGAATATTATATAAATCATATCTCTCTTACCCATATCATATGAAAAATAGTAGCGATCCTTTCAATATGACATCCTAGAGTAGAAAAATTATCACAGCAGTCGAGTAATAGGATATGTATAGTCTTTTACACTTATTCCTTTTGGAGGCTTCATTTCTCACTCTCCAGAAAATGTTTCTATTTATTTGCTCTGAATAGAGGAGCAACTAATTACACAAATGTGTGGTTTTTATGAGAGAGGAAAACTGAAGAACTCCAATTCCCTAGATAACCCTCAGGGGCTCCCTTTAGGACAAAGCTAAACTTACTGGGCATTGTGGACTTGAGAATGTATGAGAAATTCATTTTCCCTGTATGTATCACACATTCTGAAATAATAAACATCAAATCACTGCACAGTTTTAGTTATAACAACTGAAATTGTATTTTATGCCACTATTTTCCACCACAGATGGCATTTCTAACATGTTTATGGAAACTTCTGTTTATGTAGGAATTGTTACTCTGAGTGCTTTGATTACTATGGTTCTGTCTGAGCTAACCATATATGAACCATATATAGATTCCCTCAGGAGCCTACTCCAAGTTGTCCTGATGCAAAATACAGTGCATAGTCCAGACCTATACTAACTTGTTGCTTTAAACTGAAATATGAGAAATCTTACTGGTAAAGGTCAGAGGAATGAGAAAAATAAACACAAAGCAAGGAACTATGATGATGGTGGTATAGAGCGGTGCATCCCAAACTTGGATGCCTATGACTCTACTGTAGATGTGTTTAAATGCAGATTTATTTCAGTAGGTCTGGGTTGGGGTTAGGGGTCTTCATTTCTAATAAGGTGATGCCTTTGGACATATGCCATCCACAGGGCCTTCTGTCATGGGAGGGTCTAGATTATCAGAGGGCCAAGATCATTGAGAAGCATAATGCAGTAAATATAGCTGGCCTGCAAAGAGAGGAAGACGGGCATCCAGATGGGATCAGGGAAGCCATGGGTGGGATCACACTGGACCTTGGATGCTGGATCAGGAACTTTGATCTTTACCCCAGCTTAAAGGAAAGCTATCCCAGTTGAGGGACTTTGAACATGGTAATATATTTAGATTTGCCTTTCATACATCAACAAAGGAAACTGCCCGTGAACATTCCTTCAGAAAAATACAATTTAATTTACTTATTTATGAAATTGTGATTTGATATCTAGAGAGTAAAATTTCAAAAGTTTAACCTCCACTTGCATGATGGCTACATAGGGTTAACCAGAGAGCATATTTTCGGATAGGCTCATTAATCTGTTTCCCTCACGATTAGAAGTTTATTTGAGAAAGATGAGGAAGTGAGGGAAAATTACCTCAATGAAAGAGAATTCACTGTGACAACTCTGCAGGAGGTTGAGTAACCAGTATGACATGCAGAGGTAGCATTTACTGTAACTGACTAAAACATGACATGTTTACTGGCCCTTAAATTTTCTGTAATTATCTCCTAACTCATTTTGGTGTCCTGTAGGAGCACTGAGATTGTATGCTGTTGCTGTATGGAGTGTTTTAGGGTATTTTATAGGTAGGGTTTGGTATCTCATTGTGGTTTTAATTTTCATTTTCCTTTAGAATTGATGTCATTGAGCATGTTTTTGTATCTTACTTTTATGCCTGTATACCTTTTTCAGGGAAGTGCCTATTCAAATAATTCCCCTATTTAGACTGGATTATATTTTGTCTTATTTTGGAGACTTGAAAGTTCACGTTTCCTGGATATGAGTCTTTTATCAGATCTATTCTTAAATGCTGTTTTTATTTTAGCATTATTTATTGAGCAATAATTCTTTGATTTTAGTCATATAGATCAATTTTTTCTTTTATCGATTGTACATCGGTATTACATTTCTTGGTTTTGCATTCAGGTCTACGATCCATTTTCAGTTATTTTTTGTACATTTAATTTTTTGATATAAAGATATCCAGTTCTAATCTCATTTGTTTAAAAGATTATTCTTTCTCCAATGAATTAGCTTTGAACTTTTTTTTAAAATATAGGGTGATAGCTCTCGAGAAAGGAGTTCAAGTCCTTTCTACATCCTAAACCCTTCTGCATTTCCATTTCTCCGTCTTTCAAAGTAAAGAGATACTAATATGACATGGGTGGGTTTCTGGGGAATCAAAAGACACTCTGTGACTGTGATTTACCATAGCTTCTCATTTTAGCAGAAATGCTAAATAGTCCTGCAGACATATACCCTGGAAACAAGGCATAGTCTTCTCTTCTCACCAGAGAAGTAAGCTCATCCATGGACTTTTCCTACCACATATGGTCATTTCCATTTTACTCTTTACTCTTTCTTCTACAAAGATCTTTGGTGTAGCCTACCTACCCAGGTCGGTTGGTGTACCATGAGTGAGATGTTTTCATCTGACTCTGTCTCTCCCAGTACTTGAAATTAAAATTCATGTTGGACTTAAAGAAGAAAAAATTCCAGGGACCTCTAGTCTAGGACAGAATTTCCTTACTTTGCCCAAAGCACAGATTACAATATATTTCACTTTACTAGATTTAAATGCATCTAATTATGTCTTTTAAATAAAATGTGTGGACTGAAGTTTTCTTTTTGAAGATTCCTAAGTAAAAATTCAGATTAAAAAAAACAAATCCTTGCAAATGTTCAGGTCATGTATTTCTTCTTAAAGAAGATTTAATAGTTTGTGCTTTTTTCGGGGATGTTTATTTCCACCAGGTGGGCATTGTTTTGGACATAAAGTTGTTCAAGACATTTTGTTATTATCTGCCATGCACTATATTTAATTTATATTTAATAATGTTTATATTTATTATATATTTATACAAATAAATTTATGTTATACAATATATATTATTTTTATTATATATTTATTATTATATTTAATAATGTTCCTTCTTTCTCTTATGATATTTATATTTTGTCATTTAATAACTTAATTCTTTTCTTTCATTAGTTTAGCTAGAAATTAACCAATTTTATTAAACTTTTCCAAGAACTCACTTTTTATTTCATTGATGTTTCTCTTATTTTTGTGTCAATTTAATTGATTCTGGCTCTTATATGTATTTATATATATTCTTTATATATAATTATTTTTATATATTTTTTATATATTTTTATATATTTATATATATAATTATTTGTAATAGCTGAAAAATATGTTTCAGATACTAACTTAAAAGCAACACTGACTCTCAGCTTTGGTAGAGTGGTTTTGTGTGGTAGGACACAGACTCGGAAAAGTATGAATTAGAGGAGTGAACCACTTTATGATTCTTCTTAGATGTAAGTAATATCTGGGATAGAGCATCTCTAAAACAGGGCTTCTCAAACATTAATATTTATTGAAATAAGGTGGTACAAGTATGCCTGATCATGAATAAAATTTCTGTTCCACCTTAAAGTAATATGATATATTATTTGTCTTCTGCTACACCCAAAGGTAACATGTGAGTGCAAGTAGTTTGTTTTGGTTTTTAAATTAAACAATAATTGAAGTAATATTGGTTTACAATGTTGTGTATGTTTTATCTGTACAGGCTCACATGTCTTCAAATGTATGGTACCACACCATACCCACCACCAGAGTTCTATTATCCATCTGCTACTGTCCATTGGACCACTCAGTCTTTCCTTCCATCTTCCATGCCCCTCTGGTTACGTCAGTTCTGTACTTAGAATCCAGTTTTTTTGGTTTTTCTATTTGATTACTTTGTTTCTTTATATTCCACATGAGTGAAGTCACCCAATATTTTTCATTTTCCTTTGACTTCACTTTGCGTGAATTCCATCCATGTTGTTTCAAATGACAGGATTTCAATTATTTTTATTATTATAGTTGAGTAGTATATACCAAAACTTCTTTATGTGGTCGTCCCTCAGGCACTGAGGTTGTTTCCATATCTTGGCTATTGTAAACAATGCAGTGAACAGAGGGATGCATATATCTTTTATATATCTTGATGTAAAATTGCTGGATTATAATAAGGCAGTTCTATTTTTAAATTTTTTGATGAATCTTCATAGTGTTTTCAAAGTGGCTGTACTAATTTACATTCCTAACAATAGTGTGCAGGAGTTACTTTTTTTCTACACCTTTTGTAGCACTTGTGTCTAGGCTGTTTGATACAGGCCATTCTCACAGGTATAATATGTAATGATTAGCATGTTTTCTTGTGCCCATTGGCCATCTGTATGTCTTTGGAGAAATGTCTCTTCATATCCTTTACCAATTTTTTTGGTTGGATTATTGCTTTTTTTGTTGTTGAGTTGTAGTAGTTCTTCATATCTATGCATCTTTATTGGATGTATGATGTACTAATATCTCTTCCATTCAGTAGGCTATCTTTTTGTTTTGATGATAGTTTCACTGTACAGAATTTTTTTAATTTTATGTAGGCCTACTTATTTTCTTTCCGTGGCCATTGGCATTGAGACCAAAGACATTCTAAGGGCAATGTCAAGGAGCATAGCACCTGTGTGTTTTATGATTTCAGATGTTACACTGGAGCCTTTAATCCATTTTGAGTTAATTTTTGTGCATAGTCATTATGGTGATCTAGTTTCATTTTTTTTACATGTGGCTGTCCATTTTTTCAATACCGTTTGTTCAAGAGACTTTTCTTTATTGTGTGCTCTTGACTTTTGTTATAAATTGACTGTACATATATATGTTGGTTTATTTCTGGGATCTCAATTATATTCCATTGTTCTCTGTTTTTATTTCCCATATCAGATTTTTTAATTACTGTTGCTTTGTAGTATAATTTGAAGATGGTACGAATGATACTTTCTCTCTTTTTTTTTTTTTCCTTTTTCTCTCAGTATATTGGCTATTCAGGAACTTTTGCCGTTCTCTGTACATTTAGTATTTTTGTCCTATTTTCTTAAAATATGTCATTGATATTTAGATAGGGTTTATGTTGAATTCTGTATGTTGCTTAGGTAAGATGATCATTGTAACGATGTTAATTCTTCCAGTTTGGGAACATGGAGTGTGTTTCCATTTCTTTGTGTCATCTTCTGTTTATATGCACAATGTCTTCTAGTTTTCATTGTACTGGCATTTTATATCCTTTGGTAAGTTTATTCCTAGGTATTTAGATGCAATTGTTAATGAGATTACTTTTGTAATTTCTTTTTTTCTAGTTTGTTGCTTGCATATTGAAATGACACTGATTTTGTAGCCTGCTATTGTATATTAATTGTTTTTAGTAGTGTTTTTGTAGTGCCTTTAAATTTTTCAATGTAAATTATTATGACATCTGCAAATAGTGATGGTTTTATTTTTTTCTCAATTTGGATTTCTTTAATTTACTTCATTTGCCTAATTGCTGTGCTAGGAACTCTAATATTATTTTAAATAGTGATTGGTGAGACTGATCTTGTCTTATTCCTGATCTTAGAGAAAAAACTTTCAATTTTTCACCATTGAAAATGATGTTAGCTATAGGTTTGTGAGAGATAGTCTTTATTTTTTATCCATTCAATCACTTGTGCTTTTGATTCCTGAGTTTAGACCAGTAACACTTACTGTAATTGTTGATATATAAGTGTTATTGCCATTTTATTATGTTTTCTGGGCTTCCCCCCTCTCCTTATCTTTTGCTATTTCTTTTGTTATCTTGTACTTTGATAGCATTCATTATTTATTATATTTGAGTTTCATTTTCATTTTCTTACTTACATTTTGTGCTTTTTTTTTTAGGTTGCCTTAAGTTTGACATAGAAGATTCTATGCTCATCTATTTTAAATTAAAAGCAAGTTAATCTTGAACTCATTCTAACATCCCACATTTCTATTCCCCTCGCATTTTAAGTTTTCGGTGTCTTGCTCTTTCTTGGTGGGTTTTCATCTCATTTTATGAAAGTCCCTTTATTATTTCTTACAGGTTGAGTTTCATTTTGATAACTTCTTTAACTTTTAATTGCCCATAAAGCTCTTTATCACTCATTCAATTCTGAACGCTAACCTGGCAATGTACAATATTATTGGCTGGAAGAAATTTCATTTCTTCTCAGCATTTTGAATATATTGAACCATTCCCTTTTTGCTATAAGCTTTCTTTTGAGAAATTCACAGATAGTCTCATGTGGATTCCCTTGTTTCTGGTTCATTTTTCTCCAGCTCGTTTTAAGATTCCCCTTTTATCTTTAATTTTTGTCATTTTAATTATAATGTTTGTTGGACATTCTTCTAACAATATGATGTTCATCTGTATTGGCACCACACACACAAAAGAGAAGATGCCCAACAGTGTCTTCATTCACAGAGAGTCTGTCCTTCCTATCTATTGCTCCCACTGAAGTTTTAAATTCAACAAATGTAGAACTTTCATTAGTTCTTTTCATGCTTCATCATGTGTTCCCCTGTGTTTAGTTCCTGTTTCTTTGATCTCTAAAATCATATTTTCCAAAGGTATACCCTTCTGTAATTGACTTCCTGAATGTGGACACCCCCCTCTCCAGTGTATTTCCTAAGTGCTAAAGCACTGACATGGTATCAGCCCTTCGATCCCCACCGAGTGTCTCCAGGTCTCTGTTGCCTCTCCCATCCTTGGGTCCTGGTGCCCTAGTGGCATTCCTGGTAAATTTCATCCTCCTACCTTTCTGATGGTTTCTATCACCTATAAATGCTGATCTTCCAATCCTCTATTCTTTTTCAAAGGCAGTTAATCCTTCATAGATACAGGTTTGCTTGTGTTTTTGGAGAGGAGGCAAATCCAGGATATTGCTACTCCACCATTTGCCTTCAGTCCCCTTCTTAATTATTTTTTTTTGAAACAATAGGATTACCTGTAGAGCATGAATTTCAACTTTATATCAGCCTAAGCGCAAAGGATTTGGGGTATATGTTCATCAACTTCTGTCATAAATGATCTCAGGGAGATTCTACAGATGGCATTCATCTTCCAGTTCTTATAGTCTTCCTTAAGTGATGTTCAAATAGTTCTGCCATCAGTGAAATCCCTCAGATACAGATATACAGATCAGATGATATGAAGAGGTAGTAACAGTACCTGTCAGAGAAAATCTGTGGGAATCACTAGGCAATGTGATGTGTGAGTCACACTGAATGAGTCACCCAACTCTTAACTTTTATCTAGTGAGACTTTCCCGCAAGCAGCCCATTATCAAAAAAACCGGAGTGGTTTATCTAAAAATTCAAATAACCAAAGAAATTATAAACTTTACTTTTATAGACCCAAGAAGGGAGAAGATACTGTTTCAAAGTGAGTCATAGCATGTCATTATGTTACATAACACTTCTCATAAAGCTTGTTAATTGGAAGAATCTCCTCTGATACTGACTGAAATTCCCACCAAAGAGATTTTTTAACTTTGTATTATACTTTTAAATATGTAACTAAAATACTTATCCTACAGTTTTCAGTCTCCTAGTGTACATTGTTTATGGTCTTATTTACAGGGTAACTAGTCACACAATATTGTGCAGTGAATAATGCCCTGAGTTTAGCAGTCGACACAGCCTACACAATTGTTCACAATTCCTTTGTATATACGCTTTCAACACTTTACGTTCAAGGAGCCATTTATTTTTCTCTTAGTAGTATATAAATTGTATAAATATTTTCTCATTGCCTTTGTACTTTCAGTAAACCAGATGAGAATTTAGATGTTACAGTGCATTCTCTTTTCTCTGTTAATAACCCAGTCTCTCTGTCTGGAAGCATATGCTCCTGTTGACTCCTGGAATCTGGGATTGTTTGCCAGGAGCATATTTTTCTTTTGGCTGGTAATACGGTAAGGATAGTCTGTTACAGATTATTTCACTTAGGAATCCAAGATTTTTTTGTTGTTGTTGTCTAGAGAATGACTTGATGAGCTATATTTTAGATTGAATTAAACACTTGCTAAAATTAAATTTTAGGATCATCACTTCAGAGGGTGTAAAAAAAACTATATAGACTCCCTCTAGAAACACAGTCTCTCCTGAAATATTCTAAAAAGATTAATAATTTAAGAGATTTTCTGATGAGTTTAAATATTATTTGGTCAAACAGTACTTGTGTTTTGAAATAGTGTCCTTATTCACAAATCCAAACCTTTCCCCTCCTGTTAGATCAGAGAGAGAACAAGGGTCCTTTCAGAATTGAAAATGGATTAGATACTTGGATCTCCAGCAACATAAAATGCCTCTGTTAACTCTCTCCATTTACATGACAATGACTGTTTTCTGCTTGTACTAATTTTATTTGTAGGACATTTGTATTTGATTGAATTCAGTGTATACATTCCTCCTGATATTGCCTGTTTAAATTGTGAATCACACATATAGTCATTTTACAAGTAATAAGATTTTACAAAAGCAATGGGTAGCATCAGTGATGATATAAATTTGAGTAAGTTATACATTTACCCACTTAGAGTTCCTTTAAATTTAAGAGTAGCCAACATAAAAAGTCACTACTCTTTCCTAACAAATAAGTCAATGAAATAAAAATAAAGGTGACTTTTATTTATTGTAATAACTCAAAGATTTTGGCAATCATTTCAGAAATGAGAATTGAGAATCCTTTCATTGTTATAGTTAACCAAATTAAGTTGCGTGACATATAATTGCAGAATTATATTAATTGTACTTGAATAATAATACATATGTGAGATATTTTAAGAAAATTGGTTAACTATTCAATTTTATGAGATTTTGCTTTGTAAAACAAAAAAGGATTTTTGATGGTAGGTCACAGTGCGAATTTTGGAAAAAAGTAAAAAGGAATATAATTAAGTTAGTGAATTGGTCTTACAATACAGAATTCCTCAAATTGCATGTACTGATGTAAATGAAAACGGAGGTTTTTAATATTTTCATCTATAAAAGAAAAAAGAGGAATAGAGTACATGCTAACTCTGGTTTCATTCTAGCAATGTTTAATATCATTTATACATACATGAAATAATTGGGCCAATGTACCATCCCTTGATTAAGAAATGAATTTTCAATTAAATTATACTGGTTATTTAGTATTTATCAACATTTACTTGAGTCATGTTTTGCTCCACTTATTATAGTTATAGAAAGGAAAAGGTTAATTTTAATGTATATGCTTATATTCTTGCAAGAGAGCATGGTAGGGTGATGAAACTGTGAAATAAAATGGATATACGAGTTTCAAGAAAACAAGGATTAATATTAAGAATATATTTTTGTAGAGGAATTTATTCATATGTTTTAAAATGTGTAAGGAGGGTATTTGGATTCATAAGCTACATTTAAAAGTAATGTAAGTTTTGTTTGAAATAGTCATTATGTAAGGACTTTAAAAATTTATGATGAAAAATGATAGACATATAATTAAATGAAGGTGGTAGAGTATATAAATTTAAACATTAAATGACATATAAACTGCATAACCTTTTTTGAAATTGTTATGCATGCAAATTCTCATCCCCAAACCTGTTAAATCAGACACTCTGGGCATGGGGCCCAGCGACCAGGTGACTCAGCAGCATGCCGAAGAAGATAAGATCACAGAACATCTGGTCTGGAAAAGGTGGTGGCACAGGACACTGGAACATGGTGTGGGTGTGAGATACGGACTGAGGTGCAGTTCCAGTGTCCTAAAAGAAATATAGTGTGAATGAAAGGAATAGTAAATATTGCTATAAAAAATCTGACCTGGGGCTCTGAACATAGTAGAGAGTTAATAAAATATGGCAGTTATTTTTCACTAAATCATTCATTCTGGCTCCATGAAAGATGTTTTCTGGTTAATTCTAGATCCTTGAAAGAAGTAGTTCTCTATGTGTTCAATTTTCATAGGATATAATGACTTAAGATGTTTAAAATAAAAGACATTGTTTTTGACCCAAAACAGATTCCTCCCACCAACTTTCTCATTTATCAATGGCAAAAATACATATATAAATCTCACGGGTTTCAACTAGAAACTGCTGTATTGAATGACCATGCTGGGTGATGTCTTCTGCCCATAAACCTGGACGAATGTCTTCAACCAGTTCTTTCTGGATGTGAAATTCTTCCTTCAAAGACACTTTTTTGAGTTACAAAATTGCATCCACAGTCTTATGTTAAAAGTTTGTATCCGTAGGTGCTCCCTGTGGAATAGTGGTTGGATCCACTGCCTCTGCCTGGGCCTAGTCCATCTGTATCCCAAAGACCCAGGTTCGTGTCCTGAGACCACAAGGAACAGCTAAGATGAACAGCTAAGATGAACAACTGAGTAAAAAGTAAAGTGTTTCTTCCTCCTGTCCTTGCCTGCCTGTCTGTCCGTAGTCATTCCTGTCTGCACTTTTCCTTTTTTTTTTTTTTAAAGAAATTACATCTGTATTTTGGAGAAGAGATTTATTAATTCCAAAGCATCTGAGGAATAGAGAGTAATTAGGATTCACCTTGCAGATCCCTCAGGGTCTTGAATTTGTACTGTTGCTGACAATGACGATGGCAGTAATGATGACAGGCACATATTTTACTAGAAGGAGGAAATGAGTAAAATATTGGAGACTAAACCTTGAGATAGTGAATATAGTTTAAGAATCTTATTTTCTTCTGGAAAGACTTAGTTTTGTCTACTTTCAATGGTGCAGATAATTGTAATGGTTATAAACATTATGGACTAAATTTCACGTTTCTTGTCCTCCCTTTAAAGTTCTTTCTTCCCTTTTCCAGTCTCGAATTCTTCCTCAATCACTTGTCCTGAACTAATAATTCTCTTCTTTTCTCTCTCCATCATTTTTCTTTGTTTGCTCAGAGTTACAATGTTCACCCTTTATTCTCTTGATTTATTTTCAGATGTGAGAGTGGAGTTAGGAGCTTCTGGTGTTCTGATCAACTCTTTCTCTATCAAGTCCACACTGAGTTTTTTCCTAAAGTAGGGGAGTTAGATGCTCTGGTTTATTTTTTTTTAAAAAAATCATATCTTCAAAATGAGGTTGATCTAATTTAAGTGAAAATAATAGGAAACTATTTTACTAAATGAGTGTTCGAAGTTTTCTATAGCAAGACACACTGAAGCTAGTTCTCTAATACAAACTGACAAATTCGCCATGTATATCCAGCTTCCTACAAATGTCTTTATATTATTGTCTAGCAGGCTTCTCAAACTTTTCATGGCTAAACCTGAGGTTCTCTACTGCTCTTAACCCCAATTCTATTTCTCTGTTTTTCCTATTTTAGAAAAAGATCACTATTCTTCCAGTTGCTCATGTAAAGAAGACTATCTTATAAATGTTAGCACTATTGGAGAAATCTGTTAAAAACTCAACTCATTTTGCCATCCTGATGCAAATCACCTTTTCTTACCTAATTAGTGAAAAGTTACCTAAAAAGTTTCCGTTACCACCCAGCACATTATAGTCTTACCTCAACAGAGCAGCCAGAGTTGTAAGTCATGTAATATCACTCTGCTCAAAATATTGTAGAGAATTCCAATTTTAGTCAGTGTAAAAGCCTTAAAATGCCTTATAGTAGCATATAAGCTCTTGCTTATTTTGCATTGGGATGCTTATTTTTTCTAATTTATTATAGTACTTTAAAAATATATCTTATTTAATAGTACTTGATGAGAGTAAACATTCTTATTTTTCCCCAGTTCCAAGCAAAATGTTTAATATCCATTATGTGTAAAATTTTCTGTATTTTTTTATGTAGGTGACCTTTATAAGCTGAAGAAATTTCCTTCCATTATAGACTTCTCGTGTATTTTAAATAATCAAGCATGGATGTTAGATTGTTACTTGTCTTTTTTGCATGAAATTATTATTTTTCTTTGTTCTGTTTGTATGATGAATTAAATGATGATTTTAAAAATTATTAAATAAAAATTGCATTTCTATAATAAGGTCATCTTAGTATATGTTATCCTTTCTATTTCTGGACTTGATTTGCTAATATTTTGTTAAGCGTTTTTACCTCTCTAAAGATTACTGATCTATACTTTTAAAGTAATACATTTTTGCTGTTTTTTTGTATGAAGCTTATCTTAGCCTAATATGAGGACTGGAAGATTTCTTTCTCTTGTGTTTTTGAAAGAATATTTGTATGTTTAGTATATACATATTTGTGTGCAAATTGTATAAATATTTAGTGTTATTTATTCCCTTAATTTGATTAAACTTACTAGAGGTTTAGATAATTTCATTTGAGCTTTCAGAATCCTTTTAGAAAAAAATTTTATATTTAATGTATGTAACAGATATAGTTATTTAGCTCTTCTATTTTCTTGTGAGTTTTTAGGAAGTTGTATTTTCAAAGTTTCATTTTTAGCTCAGTAGTCTAATTTTTAGCAGAAAGTGTTCCTGTTTTTCCTATTATTTAGAT